>CAUYUJ010015788.1:7500-30000 GCA_963575745.1 Prorocentrum cordatum | reverse complement strand
TTCCGCGACGCGCCCGTAACCTGCGCCTCCTGGAGCGCTCGTGCCACCACGTGCCGCGCGCGGGCGCGCCGCCGCGAAAAGCTGGCCGCCCTCGCCAAGCACGTGATGCGCAAGTGCGCGATTCCCCTGCAGGAGGCGCGCGGCTCCGGGCGCTCCTGCGCGCCTGGGCCGACGTGCACCCGTGCCGGTGCGGGTTCCGCTTTGTGACGGGCTCCGCGCGGACTGGCTCGGGCGGCGTCGCCGGTCCCGCGCCGCGGTTCACGTGGATTGCGTGCTGTCCGACCAACTCCCGATCGGCTTACGCGAGATGTCAGTGCTTGGCCGCGCCTAGGCCTTCGCCGTCGCCGGCGCCGCGGCTGCGGCGCCTTCGCGCTTACGAGCGCGCGCAGCCGCGAGCGCGGCGCCGCCGGCCGCGGCGGGGCCCGGCGAGCTTGGGACGTCCGCCAAGATTGCGTTGAAGGCAAGAACCGACGCCGCAGCCACATCGCCGCCGCGGCGGCGTCAATGCCACCGGCCGCCCCCCGCGTAGCCGCGCGCAGCTGTGGCCGCGGCGCGCCTGCTCGGCGCCGGACAGCGGCCCCGCGCGAGGCGGCCCTTCCGGAGACGCATCTTCGACGCCGCGCTGGAGATCGAGAGCGAACTCTCCGCCCGCTCTTCCGCGCTCGGCCTCGCCGCCATCGCGATCCGCCGCTTCTTCGTCGGCCTCCCGTCGCGAGTGTTCATTGAGATGGCCCTCGCGCCTCGTCGTCGAGCACGACCCCGAGCTGCCGTCCGACCGCGGGCCCAGCGACCGCGCGGTGACCTCGCTTTCGTCAGCGCTCAAGCCGCGCGCGCCGAAGCCCCATCGGCATTTCGCGCCGCGGGCCATCTTCCGCGGCCCCAGCTGCGCCAAATACTTCCAGCAGATGCTCGGCGGCTCCAGCGCGAGCCGCCTCCCCAGTCAGACGCGCTGGAGGGCGCGAGGGCGGCTTATCCAGGAAGGCGCGCAGCTCGTCCGCGATGGCCGGCATCGGCGCCCACTGGCGACGCCTCCGAGCTGGGCGTCGCCGACGGCCGGGCGACTGCGACGCGCTCGGTCTCGAGGGGCGTCCGGCGTCGGGGCCTCGTGCGCGTTCGCCGCCCGCTGGCGTCGGCGTTCTCTTCATCTCCGACGCCCGCGTCGAGCTGCGGCGCGCGGGCGAGTTCGGCGTCGCGGCCCCCCTGCGCCGCAGAGCCGAGGTTGCGGCGGCCATTTCTGGCGGCGCAAGCGGCGCAGCGCCCCCGCGGGCAAGCGGGGGCCCTGAGCCCCGCGAGGCTCCGACGGGTGTACCGCTCATCCCCGCGGCGCGCTCTTCTCTGGCCCTCGCCAGGGAACGTCGCGCGGCCTCCAGGGGCGAGAGGAAGCGCGTCTCCGACGGGCCGCCGCGCGTGGCTCGAGAGAGCTTCTCTGCGGTGGAAGCGCCCCCCGACCGCCGGCAGCCTGTCTTCGCCGCCAAGACCGTAGACGCCGAGACGGTCGAGCAGCGCGTCGCACCCTGCACGCCGCAGGGCGACTTGCTCGACCTCGGCGCGCCGTCCACGCCCATCATCCGCTCCGTCATGCAGTGTGCGCGGGCTTCCTCTCCTTGCCCCGACCCGCTCCCGCGCGCGGCTTGGCGCGCCCGCGCGAGCTCGATCGCTTCGCTGGAGGCCCCTTCCTTTCCTCGCGTGATCGGGCCAGTGTCTGCTCCTGGGCCCATCGCATCCGATGTCGCCTTCCAGCAGAGGGTCGGCAGTGCCGCGGACGAGCTCGCAGCCGATTGCGCGCGCGAGGGCGCCCTGCCGCACGCGCCGGGGAGCGCCGAAGCCGCGCTGGAACTGCCGGCCGCGCGCTGAGGGCTGCCGCCGCCGCCGAGCGTGCCCGCGCGGCCCAGCGGGGCGGCTTCGCGGCCGGGGCGCAGCTTCGCAACCGCGGCCCTCGGCGCCGAGATGAGCCGCGCCCTTTTGCTGCCTCGCGCCGAGCATTAGGTCGGGCATGTCCTCCTACAGGGGGACTTGGGCGAAAAAGGGATATCGTCAACGCATCTGCAAATATGATCACAAGTATACAACGCATCGTCTCCATATGCCTTTTCAATATTTTTGAACAATCCTCTAGTATAGGGACACGCCCAACTTAAGCCGAGCAGCGCGACCCCGTGTTCGCAGGCTTCGACGCCGCCGCCGCCTTCCCGCCCTTCGGGCGCGCCTGGCTCTCCCGCGCACTCGAGCACCTGCTGTTCCGGCTCAGCCATCTCGGGCTCGTCGGTGCCCTCCGCGCTGGGTTCCCCATCGATTCGGGCGTCGCGTGGGGGCCCTCTTCCAGCGGCTCGGCGAGGGCCATCGCGAAGGGCCCCATCGGTGCGCCACGTCGCGCTCCTAGTGGAGCCCTCCATCGGCGCCCCGACCTCGACGAGGGCTTCGTCGGAGGCTGCCCAGGCGACGTCGGCGTGCTCGCGCGCGAGGTCGACGCGCCGCGCCGCGCCGTCGAGCGGGTCGCCGCGGTTTAGGAGCGGCCCAGGAGCTTGCTCTGCGCACCCCGAAGCCTCGGAGGCGCGTCTCGGCGCCTCTTTGGGGCGCCGCCCCCCGGCCATCGTCGCTGCCGCCCGCGCCCTCTGGGCGGGGTTCCGGCTTTTCTGTGCTTGCTCTTGCCGTTCCGGGGCGAGCCAGATACTTCGGTGTCTTCCTGGGCCCCCTCCCGCGCCCCCCGCCTGCCAGTGGCTCGCCCCTGTGACGGGGAGGGGGCCGTTTGCTGCTGGTCTTGGACGGCGGCGACGCGAGCGCGCGCCATTGCAACGCGTCCATTCTCTCCACCTTCAGTATCGTGTTTCAGATCTTATTTTTGAGAAGCGAACCGTCCATCGTGAGCTATGCGTTGCCCATGCAATGGTGCGCGTGCCCCCGAGCTGTCGTCGCAAAGTTGACGTGGTCCCGATGGCGGAGTCGAGTTCGCCTCTTGTTCCTCAGTCTGCGCGGGTTGACTGCGACCGCGGCCGCCGCCATGCACGCCGCTCCGCGCACTTTCGCTCGCTGTTGTCGACTCTTTCACGCTCGCCCCCGCGATTCTGGGCGAAGGGAGTGCGCGCCGCTCCACGACGAAGCGTTGTCAGCTGGCTTGTGGTGCCCACCATTTGGGAGGAGACGCGGGCCATCGCGCAGTACTGCCATGCAGTGTTGCACGGCCAGCCCTAGTTTTCCCTTTCAGTAGCAGCCGTAAGTGCCGCCCGCGTGGCGGCCAACTCGGGAACTGCAGTCTGCTCCAGCTGCTAAGCCTCCGCGCCAACCGAGGGTGCAGCGAGCTCGTTCGTCAATGTTGCAGTCTCCAGTCGCTGTCACTTCACACAAGCGTCGGTGGCGTGGATTTGTCTGTCACAGCCGACCCTGCCCGCTGAGCCTTCCAAGCGCTGCTCGGACCTGACCGCGCTTCTGGAAACTGCGCGCCCGAGCTGGCGTTGGGTGCAACAGTGTCAGCTGGTGGTGGTCGACAACCCACTGCATGCACGTGCTCGGCCCGAGGCACAGCGGCGTCGGCTGTCAGCATGCTCCATGCTCTCTCCTTCGCGAGTTGTCCAACCCAGTCTGCGACCCCTCGGTGGTGCGCGCGGTGAAATGGGTAACGCTCGCCTTTCACGTATGCAACACGATACGGCTGCTGCACTTGCTCATCCTGCAAAGATGGGTTCGGCGACCAGCACAGCTAGTCCTTCGGCGCTAACTGTCTCGCGGTCCGCCTGGGTCTCTCAGGTGTAGCGGTGGCTTCGGAGACACGCGGCGCCCCCCAGGGTTCTGTCAATCCTCCTACCTCTCGCCGGATTCCTCGTGCCTCCCCCCCTCCCTGTTTCCCTCCACCTCTTCCTCCCGGGCCGCTGTGGTGCACACTTTGTTGCTCAATAGCACCATCCTGGTGCTTGTAGGCCATTGGTGTTCGATGTCACCTCACTGGTGTTCGCAGGAATAGTCTGGTGTAGCAGCCGCACCAATGTTATCAGCAAGCGAAGCGTAGTGTTCTCAGGCGCTCAGGCGCACAGGCGCATTACTCGCGCTCGTGTGCAAAGTGGGTGTTCGCAGGCTATTGTAGGATGTGTCCGATCCCGTAGGCTGTTGTGCTTGGATTCGCGACATGCGCAGAGGAAATGTGGAGCTCCCCAGAGCCGGATCGTCGTCGTCGTCGTCCGCTTCGTATTCGCACGGGGGGGGAATGCCGCACCTCCGTCGGGCCTGGGGGTGCGCTGTTATGCGCTAGCGCCTGTTCTGTCGCCCATGCGGTCGTGGTTCACGCTGGCGGGATGCTTTGAAGTTGTAGCCGTCGCCGTCGTCCGCCGCGTCGTGGTGTCCGCACAGGGGGCGCCCGCGGCGCGTTGGGTTTCCCCCCCCCCCCCCCGCAAAGCGCGTTATCCATATGTTCTTTTAAACCACTATCACATTATGTTGGGTCCACGCTCACACAAACAGGTGTGGTTCTGGATTGTCGCCCGTTTCTGGGATGCGGGGGCGCCAGGACGCCAGACGATCGCCAAACACAGCGTAGTTCGACAAGAGAAGCGGACGTCATTGAATTATCAAGCTGCTTCGAAAGTCCGGCGCAGCACGCGCCTTGATTTCGCAACTCGAGTGCCCCGCACGACTGTTCTCGGCCTCTGGTTGACATTTGGAAAGCGTTAGGGAGTGAGCAGCAGAGAGCACAAACTTGCCCTGGTGCTTCATTGCCGCCATTGCCAACAGCAGCGCTAAACCAACCATTCAGTCAAGTGTTTAGAGTGCGCAATCGATACTGGCGGAATGTTTGTAGCACCCCGCACTTGCGGATAAGAGAGACGGGGGCGGGCGCGGGGGTCGCGGGTGGGTCGCGGGTGGGTCGCAGGTGGATCGCGGGAGGGTCGCGGGTGGGTCGCGGGTGGGTCGCGGGTGGGTCGCGGGTAGGTCGCGTGTGGGTCGTGGGTGGGTCGTGGCTGGGTCGGGCGTGGGTCGCGGGAAGGGTCGCGGGTGGGTCGCGGGCCGGGTCGCGGGTGGGACGACGACAACAACAAGCAACAACAACAACAACAAGCAAGCAAGCAACAACGAAGAAACAGCAAACAAACAAACAAGCAAACAAACGAACAAAATAACAAACAAACAGCAACACCAACAACAAATCTGCACCGCGGAACACAAGGACAGTGAATGACCGTTCGGCCCTTTCAGTCTGATGACCGACAAGGGCACAGCCGAAAGCAAGAACACACGCTCGCGCGTTTAGTACACTATGTACCGTCTTTCGTGCGGTGAGGTCTTGCTTCCTCTGCTTCAGGTATGCCTGCTATCATCTCTACACTCCTTACTTTCTTCCTCTAGATGATGATGATGATGATGATGATGATGATGATGATGATGATGATGATGATGATGATGATGCTGATGATGATGATGATGATGATGATGATGATCATGATGATCATGATGATCATGATGATCATGATGATGACGTTGATGATGCTGATGATGTTGTTGATGTTGATGATTATGATGACGATACTGATGGTGATGATGATGGTGGTCAGGATGACGAGGATGATTAGGATGATGAGGAGGAGGATGATGATGGGGAAGAGAAGGAGGAGGATGATTATGATGATGCTGGTGATGACGATGCGGATGCTGGTGTTGGTGATGATGCTGGTGACGATGATGATGATGATGATGATGATGATGATGATGATGATGATGATGATGATGATGATGATGATGATGCTGATGATGATGATGATGATGGTCGTGGTGGTGATGATGATGATGATGATGCTGGTATTGATTATGTTGATGCAGGTTATGGTTATGATCCCGATGCTGATGATGATGGGGTCGGTTTTCCTGGTGTATCCCCACAGGCGGAGTGTGTGACATGGCAGAGTCAGCTGTCCCTCGGGGACTGTGCCAACCCTCGATACAGTCTCGCTTGCTGAGCGCGTTGGACCGAACGACTGCAGAAACGAGTGAGAACAAGCCGCCGTTACGATCAAGTGTTCCTTTCCTTCTTTGCCGTCGCCTCCATCCCTCCCCCACTCCTGCACATGGTGGTGCTCGTCGACACGCCCTTGTACGGCGACACGATCGGGGACCAGGCACCTCAGGTGGTTACTTGGTCCCCGTATCGCGCGCGGGTCCTACAGTCCCGTGCTGAGCCGAGCGTCGCCGCGGCCTGCTCCGAGCGGCGTTGGGATCCGACCTTTCTTCGGGGGCGCTCTCTCTCTCTCTCTCTCTCGTGGCTGCTGCCAGACTCTCCTCACTTTCCTGCTCTAGCAGGCCTGGAGGTTGACACCAACACCAACATCGGCGGTGTGCCTCCACCGAGGGAAGAAGATCCCGACCTTGGTGATGGTGATAATGTTATGGCTTCCAAGGTGACCGAAATATTACCACCAACACCGAAATCGAGGATCATCTCCCCCCTGTGGAGGCAAACCCCTGTGTCGGTGTTGGTGCCAATTTCCAGGCCTCCAAAGCTCTGGTGCACCCCGCTGCGCCCGCGGCAGGCACGCGCCACGCCGGCGGCCGTGTGGCACGCCGCTCCCGAGCCAGCGGCGGCGTGCTTCGGCGGAGTGCCAGGCCGGCCGCCGCCGCATGCGCCCGTGGGCCGCCTTGGCTCTGTCAAGCAGTGGCGAAGCGTCCTGGCTCGCCTATGGGCCCAGCAATGTTCTGAGAACCTTTTGTGGTCTGCACGACATGTTCTTAGAACATTTCTGGTGGATGCTGTCTCGGTTTAACAAGTCGGGACGTTCTAATAACATCGTTCTGTTCTTGGAATATTTGGGGGTTCTGGGACAATTTCGTGATACGCCTATAGGAATGCCGGGACGGTCGGTCCCTGGCCTGTTCGATTCTGGTGGTATACAGGAGCGTTAGAGGAGGAGAAGGTACCTCTAACGCTACCCTTGCCTTGTCTTCGCCTCTTTGGGCCTCCTGGGAGGCTCTCGTCGCCACCGCTGGATTCGCCTCGAAATCCTGGTCAGAATGCGCTCTGGGAGAGCTCCAGAGAGCAGCGGTATCGGTATCTTTTTGTATCCCCAATGCAGGAGCGGGCGGGCCCGCTCCTGTCCCCCCTGGTCCAGAGCCAAGGAAGCCCAGAGCCAAGGAGGGAGGGAGGGGAAGAGGATGAGGGCCCTCGGGAGCCTCTGCCAGCGCGGGGAGGGGGTCAGGGAAGGGGAAGGAGAGGAGGTGGAGGTGGAGGTGGAGGAGGAGGACGAGAAGGGGGAGAGGTTCAGGAGGAGGAGGAGGAGGAGGAGGAGGAGGAGGAGGAGGAGGAGGATCGAAATTGTAAGATGTGTGTTGTTCCCTCTTTGGGGGGGCCCTTCAGGCCCTCTGCCTCGGTCTCCAGTCTTTGCCTCTGCCTCATGTCGGTTCCTCTCCGCTCTCTCTCTCTCTCTCTGTCTTTGCCTCTGCCCGATATTCCGTCTCTGTCCTTATATCCTTTGGTCCGTCTCTGCCTCTGTCCAGGGCAGACGAGAGAGGTGGGGGTGGGCGCTCAGCAGGCAGGATGAGGGACCGGGGGGGGGGGCCCTCCCCCTCCTCCCCCTCCCCTTCCTCTTCCCCATCCCTTTCCTGTTCCCACCCCTTTCCATCCCTCTTTCCCTCCCCTTCCGCCTCCCCCTATCCCCATCTCCATCTCTTTCCCGCATCCCCCCCTCCCCTCCCCCTTCCCCCCCCCCCTCCATCTCCACCTCCACCTCCATCTCCATCTCCATATCCTTCCCGCATCTTCATCTCCTCCCCCTGCCCTTCCTCCCCCCCTCCTCCCTCCCACCTCTCTCTTGCCCGCCTCCCCCCCCTCCCCAGGCGCGGTGCACAGGCCCCCCGCCTCGGTGCAATCCTCGCAGGCCCAGGAGCCGCTCGCCCGGGCAGCGGGCGGCCTGCGGGCGAGCCCGCAGGAGGGCCCCCCCGCCGGGGCCGCGCCCTGCGGCCTCTGCCGCTGCGGGCTGCCGCCGCGGCTTCCGCCGCCGCCTCCTCCTCTCGGCCCCCCCCCACGCCCCCTCAGGAGGGCCCTCCTCCTCTCGGGGCGAGCCCGCCCCCCTCCTCCTTGTCCTCCTCCTCCTCCTCCTCCTCCTCCTCCTCTTCTTCTTCCTCCTCCTCCTCCTCCTTCTCCTAGGCTGTTGGGCATGACTCTGTCTCCTCCATGATCGTGCGGCGCTCTCGACAAGGGTATGTCCTGGCTACCTCTCCTGGGCCCGCAACCGCTCCCATGGCGCCCTGGACTCCAAGTGCTTCCTGCTCTTCGATGACTTCCCCAGGACCCGCTTCGCGATCCTCTGGGACCCTGGTGGCCTGCCCGTCGACCCAGAGTCTATCTCCTCACTCCCTGTGGTCCGCGCCGTGGATCCCACCTTGCCCTGAGTGCTCTCCTCCGAGGCCCTCCCGTCGCTGCATCTTCTCGACTGTCCCTGCGCCCTCTTTTGCCCCACGCGCCCCGCCCTGCCCCCCCACGCCTGTTGCCACGCCTGCCATCCTGTCCGTTCTTCCTTCCTCCTCCCTTGTGACCCCCCTGCTGCTGCCCTCTGCCGTCTACCCTCGCTCCTCTCCCTTGACGTTCGATCTGCCGCTGACGTTTTCCCCGACCCCTTCTCTGTCCGTCGCTCCGATGAGCTCTGCTCCTGCTGCTGCGTGCTCCTTCCCCGCTTCTTCCTCCTCGTCGCTTCCGATTGCGAATCGGGCGGCTGCGGCGTCTGGTGCCGCCGAGCCCTCCTCCTAGAGTGGAGCTGACCTCCCCTGTACGCTGTCCTCCTCCTCCTCCTTCTCCTCCTCCTCCTCCTCTCGGGGCGAGCCCGCACGAGGCCAGCACCTCGAGAGCGGGGCCGCGCCCCGCGGCCTCTGCCGCTGCGGGCTGCCGCCGCGGCTTTCCCGCCTCCTCCTCCTCCTCCTCCTCCTCCTCCTCCTCCTCCTCCTGCTTCTTCTATTCTCTGTGAGCAAGCTCCTGCTGTCTCCGCAGCTTCTCTGCCCAAGTGCCCCCCCGTCGGCCGCGCGTGCGGACGCCTTATGCAGGCGGTCGCACAAGCGGCTCTCGGGGGCGCTGGGGAGATCTTCTTCAGGGGGCTGCGGGCCGCGCTCTACGAGCGGCTCGTGTCTGCCCCCCTCTCTGTGCTTCAGGACCAAGGGCCTCCTGCGCCTGCCTGGTCCATCCAGCAGGCGGACTCGTCCGAGGGTGAGGGGGCTTACTGCCCCCTCCCTTCGGCGGGTTCCGCCTGCCCCACCGTCTGCCTCGGGCTGGCGGTGGATCTGAGCGGCGGGGTCTCTCCCTGGCTGCTCAGCACGGTCGTCGCCCTCCTTTGGGTGACGGCCGCGTGCAGCGCCTGCGCAGGCTGCTGCTTCGGGCTGCTGGGCCCGTACGTGTGGCGGAGGCTCAGGGCCTCCGCCTGGCCGCGCGGTGCGGTTCCTGCTTCCCCTGAGCAGGACCGCCGTGCGGCGCGAGCGCTGGCTTACGGGGTTCCGCCTCGGCCTCGAGCGCTCGAGCGGGCAGACGCCCAGCATTCGGGCGGCAGTTCCCACGACAGCGCCCATTGATGGCTGAGCTGCCACCAGTTGGCGGAGGGCCTCTATGGCCCGAGCTCTACCCATTCGCGGCTCCCACGGCTCGCGATTACGCACGATGGCGCCTAGACGACGGCGACACCAGCTGGGCAGCTATCCCCCTCGCGTCTCGAGAAGGGGGCATCCTGCTGGCCCTGCCTGGCGCCTTTCGCTCTACGGCGGAGCTCGTGGCTGCCGAGGCGGATGGCTTTGCAGGAATGATAGGCCCTTTCCAGCTAGTGGACGTCCAGCTCCAGGGGGCCGCTTCACGGCCGCTCGCCACTACTGCATCCGTCCTCGTCGTAGATATCGAGGTTGCAGAGCTCGAGCTCGAGTCGCTTTACCCTCTAGAGGTCGGGGAGGACGCAGTCATCGTTCCCTTCGCCGAGGTGCGGGGCCGCGTCTATTGGCCACATCCTTCGGGGGTTCGGGTGCTTCGCGAGGGCTACGCACGCTTGCACGGCGCCCCGCCTACTGCAGGAGAAGAGCCGCTCCCAGGGGCCGATCGGGCTACTCCCTATCACTCTGCCGACGAGATGGAGGAGCCCGAGGGGTTCGCGGCCGACGGGGAAGCCGACCGCACGGCCCCAAGTGCGCGATCTCCCGCGGACGCTGGAGCGCCGCGCGGCCCGCCCGCGAAGCGCGCGGGCACCGCCGCGCCGCCACGGGTCGCGGGTCCCGCTCCGATCGCTCCTGGTGCCCCTGCGGCGTCTCTGGACGACGGGGCTCCTATGACCCGTGCCGAAGTAGCTGCCGAAATGCGCGCCTTGCTTGCAGCCCACGCGGCCTCCACGATGGTCGGCAGACCCGAGCCGCTGGGCCCCGCGCCGGCTGCCCGGAGCGATCGGCCCGAGGTGCCTCAGCTTTTCAGCGACGAAGCGGTGCGCCTCGGGCTGGATCCTGCGGGGATCGAGGCCGTCCTGTCTCACGCGCCCGTGGCCCCACAGCGGGTCTCCGCGCGTCCCAAGGGTCCGACCTCCGCGCTGGTCTCGGCGTGGGAAAAGGCGCGCTCTCTTGCTGTCCCTCGGGCCCCTTCGTCCGGTTTCGGAGCGATGGGTCCCCCGCCGCCACCTGGGCTAGCCCATCCCGCTGCGGCCGACGGCTTTGCCGAGGCGGGCGGCGCCGACGGGTCAGAGCCGCCCCATGCGGCCAATCCGACGGACTTCAGCCTCATGCTACAGTGCCTGCACCAGTCCCTCCTATTGCAGCAGGGGCGGGGCCATCGCCCAACCGTCCATCCGCTTCTGGGGACCCTGAGCGACTCAGCTCAAATTCCGCCCACGAGCTCGGGCGACCCCGCGCCCGCATCGGCCCAGATGGGGGGCATTGCTCGGAGGCGCGAGTGGCAGCAAGCGCTGCTACAGCACGGCCCCGATGTGCGAGGACTGATGAAGGAGAATTTGGCCCGTGTCCTGGGCGTGGAAGTCAGCGCCGTGACCCCCATGGCCATGCATCAGTATTTTCGGGAGCACAGTCCCTTGGGGGCTCAGCCGACGACGCACGAGTTGTTGACGCATTTCGCCTTCCTCAGCGCCGAGCTGTGGCGGGCCTGCGAAGAGGGCAACCCCGAGAGAGTCCAGACTTTACTGACGTGTCAGTGCATGTTCATCGACCAGCTGGCGGGGGACCGCGGCTATCTCGAGGCCGCCTGGTTCCTTACGGGGCTGGAGCCTCCCCCGTGTCGCGTGACCAGTCGTCACACGGAGCGCGAGGCCCAGACCCCGTTCTCACCCCTGGTGGATCCTCGCTGGCTGTCGGCGCAGGGCGAATACGTGAAGGAGCTGCAAGCATTTCGGGCGCGTCTCGACGCCGAGCGCGCCGTCGCGCTCCCCAAGCATCCACCTCATCAGCCCAAGCAGCCCAAGGTTTCGAAGCCCCCCTCCAAGTCCCAGGGTGCGTCCAGGGCACCGAAGGCGGTGCCCAAGAAGGACTGAGGGCGCCTTTGGCGCCCGCCTCCTGGAAGGGTGGGCCTTCGCGGGGCCGGGGTACGCCGCCGCGCACAGTCTGCACCGACGCTGTTGCGGCTGCTAGGCGCGTTTGGGCTCAGCGAGGGCGTGAGGGTAGGAATGCGCTCTTCCAGCGATGCTGTTGCGGCCCCGCAGGGAGGAGTACGTTCCGCCACCACGCCCTTCGCTCTGCTCCGAACCGCTTCTCGGATCCCTTCGGCCATTTTGGCCGACGCCTGCCTCAGTCGAGCGCGCCCTCCAGGGGGCCTGCAGCCCCTGAGGTTGGTGTCCCTGCTGGTGCCTGTTCTCCTTCAAGCACCCCTGCTGCTCTTGCCAAAGTCGCGCCATTCGTCGCTGACTTGTCTGCCTTGCTGCGCCTGTTTCCAGGCGCGAACATTGATATCACCCACTGGGCGGCAGCGCTGTCCCAGGTTGGGATGGGTGCTCGATGTTCTCTTGGATCTTTCTCCCGCTCATCTATGCGTGCAATGGACAGGGACGACCCGTACCTTTTGGGGCCGCCTCCCCGCGATCCTTGGCCGTGCCCGCCTGCTCCACCTCTTGGTCCCCCGCCTGACGGCTTGTCGGCGAGGCGCAGGGAGCGCTGGAGATTGCGGCGCGCGGCGCGGACGCTCGCGCAGTATTCTGTTATTGCGTTGAATTGGCTCACCTTGGGTCATCCTAGCCTCGCTCCCGCCGAGGCTCGCGTCCGCGCCACGGTCTCGCCCTGCCAGGAGGGCGTCCGCACCCGTATCGAACGGTTGTGTCGGATCGCAGTTCGCCTCGCCCGTGGCGGCAAGAGCGACTTAGGTCGAGCCTTCGCCAAGTTCGACTCCACTGAGGTCTCGCTCCATGGCCTGGCCACCCATGTTGCAGCTTTGGAGGCCTCCTTCACTTCCTCTTCTTCCGTGCCCGCCCCCATGCGGCACTGCCTGACCAGCGCTCCTTCTGTGCCTGGTTCGTTGGCGGCTGCGGCGGCTTGGGACTCCACCCAGGCCGAGCCCTTCGATTTGAAAGTCAGGGCGTCTCGCATCAAGTGGGATTATTCGCCAGAGTTTGATCCCGTTCCCTTCCTCTCCGACGCTCGAGTCCGCGAAGCTTTCATCGATCCAGAGGTGATGCGGCTACCGGCATCAGAGTGGCCTGCTGGCCAGAAGGGAGCGCGCGTCCATATGGACCGCGCCGAGCTGTGGGCCCTACTCCAGAAGTGGGATGCCTGTGGCGCCCTGTACCTGACTCCTGCTTCGGACCTCGCCTGGGATGAAGCCTGTGGAGCTTCAGGGTACCGAAGGACAGCGATTTCGACAGGCTGATCCTGAACCCCACGGTCGTGAACAGCCGCTGTGCTTCAATTTCGTCCAGCACCCAGCGCCTTGGCCAAGGTTTCCTGCTGTGCCGTTTGGGGCTGGCACCTGGGGAATGGCTGGCAGTTTCTTGTGACGACCTACGGGAGTTTTACTACACTTTCCGCGTCCCTCCCGCGCGCGCCAGACGTAACGCCCTGCGCGTTCGTCTGCCATCATCTCGCTTCAAGGCCTTTCGAGCCTGGCGCCCCGAGCTTGAAGGTGTGGATGTCGCGCCCTGCCTCAATGCTCTGGCGATGGGCGACAACATGGCTGTGGAGATTGCCAACTCTGCGCATGAAGGCGTCTTGCACAGCTTCGGGGCTTTGCGGCCTCACGAGCAGGTTGTCCACCGCTCGCCCTTCCCGCGGGGCCCGTTTGTCGAGATGCTGAATATTGATGACCATACAGGTTTTCAGAAGCTCTCGTGGCGTGGCTCCGCTCCTCGCCCCGACGACCCGTGTCGCCGTGATCGTGAGGTCTTTGCCGCCTGCGATGCGGGCTACCCGCGCGTGGGCCTGATACAGCATCCAGGCAAGCGCGCGCGCGGCGAAACGCACAAGGTGGTGGTGGGCGCCGAGGTGGAGGGGCGCATAGGCATCGTCTGCGCTCCTCTTGTGCGGACGGTGGCCTTGTGCAGGCTGACCCTGATCCAAATCTACCTCGGGATCACCACCCGCTCCCTGCTAGCCTCTCTTGTGGGCTGCTGGGTCCAGGTCTTCCTCTATCGCCGCCCGATGCTCGCCATCTTTACGCACGTCTACAACTTCTTGTCGCGCCTGGCGACCGAGGACGGCATCGAATACGACCTGCCCCCTTATGTTCGCGACGAGCTTCTGGCCTGCACCTTTTTAGCCTTTACGGCTATAACCGACCTTCGGGCGCAGCCTTGCCCCGAGGTGTTCGGTACGGACGCGTCTCTCGGCTGGGGGGGCGTTGTCCGCGCTCCTATCAGCCCGCAGCTCTCCGCCGAGCTGTGGCGCAGATCGGAGCACGGGGGGTGGCACACGATTCTGCACAATCGGAGCCTCCTCGCCGTACTCAGCCGCGGCGTGCCCTTGGGCCCTGAGCTCACCCAACTGCATCACGACCTGGGGCTCCCGTCTATTGAGCCCCCCGTCGCGCCGCGTTGGGTCACCGAGCTATCAGAGGCGCTGCGCTTTCGGCTCGCGTACAAATGGGAGTTTCGCATGCCTCGTCACATCAATATCCTTGAGACCACAGTGTATAAGAGTCTGTGCAAATACTGTTGTGTTCGCCTCCCTGACTCTCGTATCCCCGTTCTCCTGGATTCAAAAGTGGCTTTGGGCGCGACCGCGCACGGGCGCAGCAGCTCTCCTGGTCTATCTCATGTTCTCTCGACCACTTTGCCCTATGTGATAGGAGGAGGTTTATATATGGGAGGCATGTACGTGCCCACGGACGTGCATAGGGCCGACGATCCCACGCGCAACCGTGCGGTGAGGCCCCCGTCTCGTGACCCTCCCGCCTGGCTAGTGGAAGCAGAGAGAGGAGAATTTACTCGCTTTGATTGCATCGCGTACGCCGACTCCCGCTCGTCATTCCCTACTTGTCTCTGGGGCCGATTTGTTGCGCAGCTTGTGGCTCGAGGCCCCGAGGGGTTGCTCAGCCACCGTTGGGCGGCCGCCCCCCCCCTCTCGGTGGGTGCGGGGATGGCCGCCGACGCCGCCGGCGACGGCGCCCAGGGCGAAGCCCTCGACCCCTCGGGCGCCGCCGAGAGCAGCAGCGAAGCTGCTCTCGCCAGCGGAGAGCGTCGCGGGCCTCGCAACGCGCTCTTCGCTGACAGCGACCGGCCTCTCACATCCACAGCAGACGCCACGCCCAAAGCGTCTGCGTCCTCGGAGGGCGGCTCGCACGGCCCCGACCCTGCCGCCGCCAGCGCTGGTTCGGCTCCCCCGGCCGCCAAGCGTGCTCCGCCTCTGGCCCTCCGCTCCAAGGCCGCGGCGGCCCCTCCGCCTGCGATCGGGGGGGGCTCGTCGCGCGTCGGCTCACGGGAAGCGCCAAAGGGGGCCACGGCTGCTACCCCCCGCATCTTCCAGCGAGCGGCCAGGGTGAGCGCCTCTCGCCAACTGCTTGGCGTCGTGGACGGGGCCTCGCGCAGCACCATCGAAGCCGCCTTCAGGCGCCAGTCCCTAGTCTACCATCCAGACAGGACTCCTGCGCACTTGGGGGCCGATGAGCGAGCAGCCCGCGCGCTCAACTGGAAGCAGCTCTGTGACGCCAAGTCAGTGTTGCTCCAGGCCCTCTCGCAGGCCGCCGCGCCGCCCGCTGGTCCTAGCACGGGCGGTGACGGTCCTGCCGCTCGCGCCTACGCCCAGGCAAAAGCGGCAGGGAAGGGCGCCCGCAAGGGCAAGCTGGCTCCTGGGTCGACCATGGCCCTTCAGGCGCTCGAAGAAGCGGTCTCTTCGCGGGTCGCCCTGGCGAGTGCCGAGCTGGCCCCTCGGGCTGCCCTCCCCGCCTCGGGCGCGCCTCTCCCAAGGAGCGGGGTTTCGTCTGCCCTCGCGACGCGGGCGGCTGAGTCTGATGCCATCCTCGCCTCCGCCGTGTCGCGCGGCCGCGTGGAGCTCGACGCACTCCGCACCGCGCGTGCCGACGCCACCAGGCGCACGGTGCAGGCTCCTGCACGCGGCGAAGGCGAGCGTGCCGTCGCTCGTGCCGAGCTCGCGGAAGGGATGGCCGATCGCGCCTACTTCCGACGCTTGCGCGAGGCCGCCAGTCGTGAGGCCGCGGGCTTGCCGCGTACGGCTCCCGTCCAGCTGGGTCGGGATTGGCGCAAAACTCTGCGCGCCGTCCTGCACAACGCTGAGGTCTCGACGGGCCTCGCCAACGCGGATCGTGCCGCTCGTGCTGGGGACGCCCCCGCGTCGTCCACTGGGCGCTCCCTGGCCGAGGTGGAAGCTGTGGACCCGCGCGCCTTGGCGAGACCTGCCGACGACCCAGCGTCCAGCTTCAGCCGTCGTGAGGGGCGCGCGGTCCGCGCCCGCCTGGGCCCGCGGGACGAAGCTGTCGAGGACCAGCCCAATCGCGGTGGTCACGCGCCGCACTCCGCCTCGCGCACGGGCGCCGCGCGCAACAGGCGCGCCAAGAAGCAGCGGCGAGCTTCGACGGCGGCGCTCCCCGCCCCTGAGGGGGGGGCCGCCACGACGCCGGGCCGCAGGGCGCGTCGCACTGCTAATGCGCGCCGCTGGGCAGGCGCGGCACGCCCAGCTCCGCCGCGGGAGTGGGCCCTCCACCGCGGAGCCGCAGCCCTGCCCGCAGCCGCACGCGGTCTCCGAACCCGTACGGGACTGATCACACCTCTCCCTCGGGAGGCTGCTCCTCGCCTCCCATCGACGGCTCGATCTCGCCTGAGGAGCCGTCGGGGCCGCCGGCGGGGGAGGCATCGGAGGGCCCGCACACTCCTGACGGGTCTCCGCCCGCGAGCGCCCGCAGCCGCTCGAGAGCGGAGCCCGCGTGCGAGGAGGACTCTCCGACGGAGCTCGAGGACGTCGTGCTGAGTGCCCTCGCTGACTCCTCGGTGGACCTCGAGCGCGTCGTGGCGGGCCTGAACCCCGAGGTCCTCCTCCGCTTGCAGGCGGCCTTCCCTCGCCGCGCGGAGGCCTCTCCGCCCGCCGCACACGCCGCGGCTCGCAGCCGCTCTCGGGGCCGCGGCACGCGTGCAGGCTCCGAGACGCCGCGGCCCGTCCCCCCGCCGCCGCCACCACCCCGTCACCACTCTGGTGGGCGTGCGGCGTCGCGATCCCGCGGGTCGGCCGCCGGCCAGGGGCTTAGTCGAGCGAACGCGCGCGACTCCTCTCGTGCGCCTTCGCGTCAGGCGACGTCGCCTGGGCGTCGCGAGGTGCGCTCCCCTCGAGTCGCTCCGAAGCGTCGCCCGAGCCCCGCCACTTCGCAGCAGCCAGCCACGCCCCGCCATGGTGCGAGCTCGGACGTCGCCTTCGCAGGCAGCTCCCGCGCGGACTCCGCTGCTCAGGCCCCTCCGACTTCGGTAGGCATGCGCTCTTCCAGCGATGCTGTTGCGGCCCCGCAGGGAGGAGGGCGTGCCGCCGAGGAAGGGGGGTCTTCGAGTGGCTTCGCGCTTGGCCGAGCTTCAGAGCCCGAGCTGCATCTCAGCGGCTTCACAGCGGTGACGCTGGAAGCGCCGCGGCTGCAGCCTTCGCAGCGCGGCGCACGGCCTCTGCGGCCGCTGAGCAGCCCTTGCCTCCAGGGGCCGCCAGCGCCCTAGCGTGGCGCCTCAACATCGGCGGTGAGAAGATCACTGTGGTGAGGTGGGGACCCGCCTGGCAAGCTGCCTTCCAGAGCGCGGCGTCGTGGCTGAGGTCTTTCGCACCCGCAGGGGCCGCCGAGCCCGAGGGCAAGGATGACTTGCACTGCCTCCTGCGGGCCTTGCACGCCTACAAGCGCCTGTTTCAGACAGGCGGCGCCGAGCCGATCGACGAGGCCTCGTGGTTGCATCCTTACGTGGCCGTCGTCGAGCCCGAGGCTATCCCCGCGCATGCTGACCTCCAAGCCATGGGGGCGGGCGCCATCCGTGGCATCGGGCTCGGCTCAAAGATCGAGCAGCGGCGGCGCGCGGGCAAATTGGCCTGCCTTTTCGACCTTCTGTACCACGTGCAGGACAGTCACGGCGCCATCCCAGCAGCGCTGTGGGGATCCCACTCCCCTCCGTCCGAGATCCTCGACGCCTTCGCGGAGGTGGTGCCCGTTCCACATCATTCGGGCTTCACGTCCTCGGCAGCTCGTTCCGAGCTCGCCGAAGCAGCCGCAGCTGCGCGTGCCGAGCCGCGCCCGCCTTTTGACTGGGCGACCCTCGAGGGAGGGGACGCTCTGCCAGCCGAGATCGAAGCAGGGGCTCGCCGTGCCTACCGTAACATGGGCGGATCCTTCAGCTCGGCGCGGGCGATGCTGGCGGAGGCGTCGGGGTTCGAGACCGACGGGCGGGACGCCCTCGTTCCGCCCTTCTACGCGTCCAGGCGCAGGAGGGCCGCCACGCTGATCAGCTCTCCAAGCCCTGGCCGCCCTGCGCTCATCCTGTGGTGCGTCTGCGGCCTCTGCATCTCTCTGGGAGCCGCGGCGCCGACCGCAGGCCAAGGGCTTAGTCGGGCTGCGCCGTCCGCGCCCGCTCGCCCTCCGCGCACTCCCTTCGTGCGCGATTCTCACCTCACCTCCGCGTATCTCGACCGTCGCTCGAGATCGATTGATGCCTTCGAGCTGTGGTTAGCAGAACACACTGGCGTGCCACCCGCCACACTTTACCGAAGCGGGATACTTCTCGCCCGTTTCCTCGCGACCTTCGGCGTGTGGCTTCATGATGCAGGTTTCCCTCATTATATTTTGGTCCATGCCATCTTGGGAATCCAAAGCGCCCATCCGCATTGGAAGGCCTTTCTGACAGAAGCTTGGGACGTAGCGAAACAATGGAAGCTTGCGGAGCCGCCAAAGCTCCGTCCCCCCTTGCCACGCGCGCTGCTGCGCGCCATGGTCGGGCTCTGTCTCGCCTGGGACTGGCCGGTGATGGCGGCCCTGCTGCTCATGGGCTTCACGATGTTCCTCAGGCCTGGCGAACTGCTGGCGTCACGCCGCTGTGACCTGTCGCTTCCATGCGACCGTCTCGAAGTTGAAGGGGATGCTTTTCTTTCGATTCTTGTTCCAAAGACCAGAAGAACGTACCCGACGCAACATGCTCGCTGCTCCGATCGGGGCACGGTGATGATATTGAATCATGTGTTTGGGAGGTTGGCTTCCACCGATCCTCTCGCCCCCTTCGGCGCGAGCGGCTTCCGTACTCGGTGGAATCATCTGCTTTTGGCTCTGGGCGTCCCTCTTGCCAAAGCAGGTCAGGGGCTCAACCTGACGCCCGCTTGTCTGCGGGGCTCTGGCGCAACAGACTTCTATATCGCTACGGAAGACGTCCCCCGCGTCTTCTGGCGAGGGCGCTGGCGTCAAGCTTCCAGTGCCGAGCGCTACCTGCAAGCCGCCGCCGCCTCCACAGTTCTTGCTGCGCTGCCCGAGCACGCACGGGCTCGTATCTTGTTCTTCGCCACCGCCAGCGACCGCCTTGTCGCTTCGTTCCTCCAAGTCGGCCCCGCCGCTTGGCCTGCCCTGCTTGCGGCCGCCCGCCAAAACCTTGTCACTTCGCAAGGTCCTTGAGCACGGGTATGGCTGCCTCGCCGACATCGGCGACCAGACGGACTCCACCGTCTGACGCGCGGCGCCCCGGCTTGAGCGCGCGGGACGGGCCTGCCCATTTTGGGCCGCCCCGCGCGCGCACGCCGCGGCCGCGCTCGGAGACAGCTCGCTAGCGCGCGAGCGGGAGAATGCTTCTTCTATTCTCTGTGAGCAAGCTCCTGCTGTCTCCGCAGCTTCTCTGCCCCCCTCCCTCCTCTCCCACTCTAAGGCTGACGGGCGCTGCCTCGCCGACATCGGCGACCAGACGGACTCCACCGTCTGACGCGCGGCGCCCCGGCTTGAGCGCGCGGGACGGGCCTGCCCATTTTGGGCCGCCCCGCGCGCGCACGCCGCGGCCGCGCTCGGAGACAGCTCGCTAGCGCGCGAGCGGGAGAATCCTCCTCCTCCTCCTCCTCCTCCTCCTCCTCCTCCTCTCTCCTACTCGGGGCCCCGGCGCCTCGCCGAGTGCGCGCTGCGCTCGGCTCCTCGTGGGCTTCGTGGCGGCGAGGGGACCCCCCCCCGAAGTGCGAGCACCCGTGCCTCGGACGGGCCTCGGCGGACTGCTCTCCCCTCGAGAGATTGCTCTCCCCTCGAGAGAGAGAGTTGATGACGATGACGCTGATGATGATGACGATGATGATGACGATGATGAGGATGATGACGATAATGAGAACGATGACGATGATGATGAGGATCATGACGGTGACGATGATGATGATGACGATGACGATACTGATGATGATGATGATGATGTTGATGATGGCGATGATGATTATGGTCATGATGATGATGACGATGATGATGACGATGCTGATGAGGATAATGATAATGATGATGCTGATAATGATGATGACAATGGGGATGACGATAATGATGATGACGATGATGACGAATACGATGATGAAGATTGTGATGATGATGACGATGCTGACGGTGGTGATGATGAGGATGATGATGATGATGATGGTGATGATGGCGATGATGATGACGACGATGATGATGGCGATGATGATTGCGACGATGATGAGGAGGATGCTAATGACGATGATGAGGATGCTGATGAAAATGGTGACGATGATGATGATACCGATGATGACGATGACGGAGGTGATGATGACCATGCTGACTGTGATGACGATGATGGTGATGATGACGGTGACGATGACGATGATGAGGATAATGGTGATGGTTATGACGATGACGGTAATGATGATGACGATGATGATGTTGATGATGATGATGATGGTGATGTTGATGTTGATGATGATGACGATGGCGATGATGATGATGATGATGATGATGACGATCTTATTATTGATGATGACGATAAAGATGACAATGATGATGATGATGATGATGATGACGGTGGCGATGCTGATGATGACGATGCCGACGATGATGATGCTGATGGCGATGATGATGATGATGATGATGATGATGGTGAAGGTGATGAGGTGGTGGAGAACGAGGATGGTGGCGCTGATAATGATGACGATGATGATGATGATGATGATGATGATGACGTTGACGATGATGATGATGACGATAATGGTGACGATGACGATGATGACATTGATGATGGTGGCGATGCTGCTGGCGGTGATGCTGATGGTGATAGTGATGATGCTGAAGATGATTGCGATGACGATGACGATGATCATGCCGATGACGATGATGGTGGTGATGATCACGACGACGATGATGATGATGATGATGATGATGATGATTACGATGACGATGGTAATGATGATGCTGAAGATGATGGCGATGCCGATGATCATGATGACGATGTCGATGACGGTGCTGATGATGATGAACATGACGATGACGATGATGATGACGATGATGATGATGCTGATGACGATGTCGATGACGATGGCGATGATGATGAGCAGGAGGAGGAGAAGTAGGTGAAGGATGATGATGATAACGATGATGATGATGCTGGTGATGATGATGATGACGATGACGATGATGATGGTGATGACGATGACGACGCTGATGATGACGATGACGATGGTGATGATGATGCTGATGATGATGACGATGACGATGATGATGATGATGATGGTATCGATAACGAGGGTGATGATGATGACGATGACCTTGATGACGATGATGCTGATGATGATAATGATGATGATGGCGATGGTAATGATTATTTTGCTGACGATGACGATGATGATGACGATGATGACGATGACGCTGGCGATGATGATGGTGCTGATGATGGTGGCGATGTCGATGACGATGGCGATGATGATGACGATGACGAGGACGATGACCATGATGATGATGATGATGATGAGAGGAGGAGGATGGTGATGGCGATGATAATGATGATGATGATGATGATGGCGATGACGATGATGGGTATGATGATGTTGGCGATGGCGATGCTGAAGACGATGGCGATGATGATGATAATGATGACGATGACAACGATCATGATGCTGATGATGACGATGACGATGATGATGATGATGCCGCTGGCGATGATGATGATGATGGTGACGATGACCATGGTGGTGATGCTGATGAGGATGATGACGATGACGACGACGTTGATGATGATCATGATAATAACGATGACGATGATGATGAGGAGGGGAATAGGAGGATGATGACGATGATGGCGATGATGGTGATGCGGATTGTGATGTTATTGATTATGAAAATGTTGATGCTGATGGCGATGAAGATGCTGTTGATGATGGTGGTGATGGCGATGCTGATGGCGATGGCGATGGTGATGACGATGACGATGACGATGACGATGATGATTCTGACAATGATGGTGATAATCATCATGATGATGCTGACGATGATGACGATGACGATTTCGATGATGACGATGACGATGATGATTACGATGATGACGATGATGATGATGATGATGATCATGGCGATAACGATGATGATGCTGATCATGCTCATGTTGGCGATGGCGATGGCGATGGCGATGCTGATGTTGCTGATGATGACTATGGCGATGACTATGACGATATCGATTATGATGATGAGGAGGAGGACAAGGGCGGTGATGAGGATGACGATGATGAAGCTGATGATGAGTATGCCGATGCCGATGACGGTGATGATGACGATGACGATGATGACGATGATGATAATGATGATGATGATACCGATGATGATACCGATGACGATGACGATGGCAATGATGATGATGATGACGATGCCGACGATGATGATGATGAAGAGGAAGGGGAGGGGTGGAGGGGGAGGATGATGAGGATGATTTTGACGTATCGATGATGATAATGTTGATGATGATGATGTCGATGATGTCGACGACGATGACGATGATGATGGCGATGACGATGATGATGACGATGACGCTGATGATGATGGCGATGCCGACGACGATGATGATGATGCTGATGGCGATGGCGATGGCGATGACGCTGGCGATGATTACGATGCTGATTACCATGGCGATGACGATGATGATGATGATGATGATGATGATG
>CAUYUJ010015788.1:0-2500 GCA_963575745.1 Prorocentrum cordatum | reverse complement strand
GCTCACACTTTCCGCACAGTGATACCCGCGAAGCGGATCCCGGGAGATTCGGCTGCGAGTGCCCCGGGGGCCCCCTTCTGAAGTCCCTCCCCCACGGCCTGCAGCTCACTGGAGCATGGATCTCGTTCCCCAGTCTGGTGCCCCCAGGAGCCCATCACGAGAGCGCTGTTGGCGCGCAGGTGAGGCCCGCTGAAAAGGCACCGCGGCGCACGGCAGGTACAGCATTGCCGATTTGGGGCTGATGCTGGACGGGCGCGAGATGCCAATGTGCATTGCGCTCGTGCCTTCGGCGACGAGGCCAGCCCCGAGGCCGCATAAGTAGGCCGAGGAGCTCGCCCCTCCCAGCAATTCGAAGGCTGGAGTTTCATACCCACCAGTGGCAACACTCACGGTCACACGCGCACGCGTACACACGTACATCTTGTATATGATTATATATATATATGTATATACACACGTGCATTGGGGGCTTGGCCTTGTCGAGGTGTGGGTGCGAAGTGTGCTTTCTGCGTTGGAATCACCCGCTTTGGTCCCAAACTCCCGAGGCCAAGTGTTCCTTTCCCTCTCGCCCCCTCCTTCTCACCACCCCCCTCCCTCTATGGCATGACGAGGATGGGTCCAGAGGGAAACGGGTGCTGGACCCTCGGAAAGGTGGGATGAAGAGAGGTGGAGGAGGAGGGAGGAGGGGGCAGGTGGACCGAGGCAGGGGGTGTGAGGAGCTCGTGGAGGGGGGAGGAGGAGGAGGAGGAGGAGGAGAGGAGGAGGGAGGAGGAGGGGAGGAGGAGGAGAGGAGAGGAGGAGGAGGGGTGGGAGGAGGAGGAGAGGAGGAGAGGAGGAGGAAAGGAGGAGGAGGTTCAGACTCAACAAAAACAAGACCCGAGAAAGTCATGCACGACGAATTCACGACACGGGACCCCTCAGGATCCCCAAAGCGTAGGCCGATCCTGGGTTTAACTCCAGGCTCTTCCCACGCCGACCTGGGCGCATGAAGCCCGCCTCCAGGTCGAAGGCGGCGTCCATGACGTGCACGGCCCGCGCTCGCAGCGCCCGCCGCTGCGTCCCCAGGGGCGCGCGGGCCGCGGCAGCGGGCCGCGCTGTCTGCCGCCTCGCCCGCCACCGCCTCCTCGCCGAAGGCGCGGGCGAAGGCGGCGCCCAGGCGAGCTCAGCCGCTCCGCGCCTCGGGGGCCTCCGCGTGGGAGGCCGCGCGGACTCCAGCGAGCTCGCCGATAATCTCCTCCGCCTCTCGGATGGACGCCGTGCCCTGCTGCTCGTCCAGGTCGCCGTAGCACGACCGCAGGGCGGCGTCGTACTGCAACGCTGCCACACGGAGGGCGGCGGTGTCGCGCAGCACGTCGCTCATCCGAGGCCCAAGCAGCAGCAGGCAGGCACCCTTCGCCTCAGTGCCGCCACGGCAAAGCAGCCTGCGCGCAGCGGCCGCTTCCCGGTGCGCACTGCGAAGTAGCACTTCTGCATGCTCCATTTCATTCGCGAGCAGCACGCACAGACCATCGGTGACCTTGTCGTCGCTGTCATTCCTCTGCAGGACGGGCTTCTCATGGCCATCCAAGAGGCCGCGGCCTTTCACTGCCGTCTTGGTCTTCTCTGTAGTCAGCACCTTCACGATGCCTGCCATGCTATTATCCACTTGCCTTGAGACCGCCGCCTGCAGCATGGGGGGGGCGCCACCCTCCACGGCCGCGGCGTCCCTCAGGCTCTGGCCTTCCTTCTCGGAGGGCTGCGCCGAGCTCGCGAGGGGCGTGACAGGGGCTTCAAAGATCCGCTCGCCCTCCACGTCGTTCCTGGGCGCTCGTGGCGTCCCCGTGCATCGCGGAAGCCCGCTGGGTGGGCCGCCGATGTCCGAGAAGACAGCCGCTCGACAGCGGCTCCCAGCGTCCCGCAGGGACGAAAGCTGCAGCCTCCGCCCGTAGCCCGTGACCATTGGTTGGAGTTGCCGCCTGCCGAGGGCCACCCGCCGCTGCCGAGGGCTGGCCACCTCCAGCGCCAGGGGCCCCGAGCGAAGGCCGTGCTGCGCAGCCCGCAGGGTACGCACGTCCGCCGTCGCCAGCGACACCACCCCCCGCGCGGCGGCGTGGAGGGCCACGTTGCTGCGGAGCCCGTCTAGCTATGCAGGCGCCACTCCGCGAGCGATCGCGGAGAGCGCTGGCAGAAGAGCCCGAACTCGATCGGCGACACCAGCATCGCCGACCAGCATGCCGAAGGCCTTCTCCAGCTCCTGCACGCGCGCCAGGGCCGCCGCCAGACCGGAGTCTGCCACAGCCACCGCGCGCCGCCTCGCAGCCTTGCGCTCGGCCCGCGAGCGCCTCTTCACAAAGGGATCGCCATCCAGCGGCGACCCCGCCCGCGCCATCTTCTTCAAGCAGCTGCACCTGGGCTGGCCATGAGCGGAGGCAAATGGCAACCAGGGGGCTTGGGGCAGGCATGAGCCAAAATGGCTACGGAGGGAGGAGGAGGAGGAGGAGGAGGAGGAGGAGGAGGAGGA
>CAUYUJ010015787.1:304423-312826 GCA_963575745.1 Prorocentrum cordatum | reverse complement strand
CAGAGACACACAGAGACACACAGAGACACACAGAGACACACAGAGACACACAGAGACACACAGAGACACACAGAGACACACAGAGACACACAGAGACACACAGAGACACACAGAGACACACAGAGACAGAGACACAGAGACACACAGAGACACACAGAGACACACAGAGACACACAGAGACACACAGAGACACACAGAGACACACAGAGACACACAGAGACACACAGAGACACACAGAGACACACAGAGACACACAGAGACACACAGAGACACACAGAGACACACAGAGACACACAGAGACACACAGAGACACACAGAGACACACAGAGACACACAGAGACACACAGAGCACAGAGACACACAGAGACACACAGAGACACACAGAGACACACAGAGACACACAGAGACACACAGAGACACACAGAGACACACAGAGACACACACACACACACACCGCCGCCACCACCACCACCACCACCACCACCGCCATCACGCACGTACGCACCTGGCCCACCACCAAACCACCAAGACGCCACACCACGTCACACCACAGCACACGCGCACACGCGCACACTACACACGCACACACACACACGCACACACACACACCCACCCCCCCCACCACCACCACCACCACCACCACCACCACCACCACCACCACCACCACAACAACAACAACAACAACCACAACCACGCACACACGCACGCACGCACGCGCACCACCACTCACTACGCACACGCGCGCGGAGCCACAGGTCCGCTACGACACGCGTCCGCGGATAAAGAAAATCAGCGCCATGGTAAGGGATGGGAGGGAGGGGTAGGATGTCAGATGTTGACGCGAGCGCACCTAACTTGCCTCCTCCCCCTCCCCCTCCTCCTCCTCCCCCTCCCCCTCCTCCTCCTCCTCCTCCTCCTCCTCCTCCTCCTCCTCCTCCTCCTCCTCCTCCTCGGGTGGTCGCCTACGGCCCCGGGGGAAACCGTGCGCCTGGAGGTGACGCTGAGACCGCTCTACGAGGTTTACGACAAGAACGGCGACGGCACCGTCACCTGGGAGGAGTTCGAGGAGCCGCGGGGGGGAGCCGCCCGAGGCGCGGGGAGACGACGCGGGCGAGGGGGGAGGACTTCTGGCTGGGATGTTGCGACGCTGATGAAGCTGGGGCCAGTCAGCAGAGGGGTAGGAGGGCAGCGAGGGAGGGGAGGCGTGGGGGAGACGCCGACATGGATCGAGGCGCGTGGATCAGCGACGGGCCCGGCGCGCTGCGTCGCCAGATCGGGCGGCGTTGGCCTCCTGCTTCGGGGGCCCACGGATCCGTAGTCCGTCGTAGCCTCTCGGCGGTCGCCCTGCTCGGGCAGGCTGTGCTAGCACGGCCTGTCCTTGTAGAGCTCCAGAGATCCAGGGGCGCGGGAAGGGGGAGAGGGACAGACGTGGATTCAGGCGGGTGCGTGAGCGATGGGCCCAGATCCCGTAACACATCGGCGGGCTCCGTCGCCACAGCGGGCGACATTGGCCTCATGTTTCGGAGGGGGCGCGTTCCCCGATCCGTGCATCTGGCTCCGACGAGGGCG
Source organism: Prorocentrum cordatum (assembly GCA_963575745.1). Classification (NCBI taxonomy): domain Eukaryota; class Dinophyceae; order Prorocentrales; family Prorocentraceae; genus Prorocentrum; species Prorocentrum cordatum. The sequence goes on along the minus strand of CAUYUJ010015787.1, from coordinate 311,257 downwards.
TCTAGACACCACCACCGTGCCAGGCCAGGGCCATCCTGGGCCCTAGGATGGTGCATAGACCCTCCTGGCCTCGGCCAGGCAGGATGGCCCCGGCTTGGCACGGTATGGTGGTGTATAGACGCCTTCCGCACGCGCCGGACCCACTGATCCGCAAGCCATGCCGCCGTGCGCCCGAAATTGCGAGCAGCCCCGGGGGCCGCCACTTCGCGTGACTCCTGCCCGGAGCCGGGGCCGCCACACAGGAGCAGTCCCCTCTCCGCGGCCGTCGCCCTCCCCCCTATACCGTCTCCCTTTGGCGACCCCCGAGCCTCGGCACGCTCGCGCGATTGCGACCGCCAGCGGCGCGACAACAGAAAGTCGACCCGCACAGTGAGGATGGATACACCTTCTCCCGGGTGCCCTGGCATCCTTGCCCCTTCAGCCCATGCTTCGCGGCCCTCGCTGGCCAGCCTCGCTGGAACCGCGCTGACGTGGCCCTCCAAGGCCCTTAAGCACCGTGACCCCCGGCCGCTCGCCCGGCCCAGGACGAGGCCCGGCCTGGAACAAAGCTCTGCGTGCTGCGCTCTCGCCCCTGCGGAGGCTCCACCGCGGTCAGCCCCCGCGCCGCGAGCTCGCCCGCGCGGGGCGACCGAGAGCGCCGCGCCGCGCCCAAGACGGGCCCCAAGAGAGGCCTCCGCGCTCGAAAACCGCCAACGCGGCCCTCCAAGGCCCCTGCATCCTTATCGCGCATCCTCATTATGCGGGTCGACTGCAGCAAAAACGTAGGCGGAGGAGGCGCTGGCGCTGGGCAGCCAGGCGAGGCACGCGCCGCCGCCAGGGGCGGCTGGCGGGGCCCTGCCGCGGGCGGTCGGTCAAGGCCAGCGACCTCGAGGCCCAGCTGAAGGTGCAGGCCTTCCCACTGCGGGGTGAGGCCGCGCCTCTCGAGCCCTCCAGCCTGCCGCGACACGGTCGACGTCCTGCTGGAACAGCTGGGCGGGGGTGGCCGCGTGCAGGCGGACGTGTACAAGGCTGACTCCCAGAAGCACGCGTTGAAGGAGAAGGTGGAGGAGGAGCCGAAGGTCGTCGCAGTGTGCTGCCACGACGATGGGTCGGCGAAGGTGGCGCCGCTGGCGTGGCGGCGGAGTCCAAGGTGGTGGAGTACCAGCGTTGGGTCGAGTCCTCTCTCGGCCTCCCTGGTGCTCGGCGCGGGCGGGCGGTGCAGCCGTTCGTGCAGAGGAGGGCGCAGATTCTTTCCGTCGGCGCGGAGAACTTCGACAACGAGGGGTCGCTCTCGGAGTCGGGCGATTCCGAGACGGAGGAGGCGGAGGTGTCGGAGGCTGGGAAGGTCTTCAACATGGTGTTCTGGGATGGCGTGGACATGGCGGAGGTCGTCCAGCACATCGAGGCCGTGCGTTTCGACCCCTTCCTCATGGGCGACTTTGTCGAGTCGCAGAGGTTCCAGGAGTCCTACTACTTGGACGGCGTGAAGATTCACCGCGTGGGCGGTGGTGGAGGCCCGACGGCTACGGCGAGCAGGTCGTGTTCGACCTCGCGGTCGGGGGCCCTGAACCCGCCGCTGGAGGCGCAGGGCCCCCGTGGTCGGGGGTCCTGGGCTCGGCGCTGGAGGCGCAGGGCCCCCGTGCCCACGCGGGCGCTCGCGCGCGCGCGCGCCCGCCTCTGGCAGCCAGTTGCTGGTTCGTCCGAGGCTGGTCGGCCATGGGGCCGCGCACGCGCGCACGGCGCGCGGGCGACCAGCAACCGCGCGGCTCGACTCGCGCCCCCAGGTACGCGGCCATTGTCATCATCATCATCATCATCATCATCATCATCATCATCATCATCACCATCACCATCATCATCATCATCATCATCGTCATCATCAGCATCATCATCGTCATCATCATCATCATCGTCGTCATCCTCCTCCTCCTGCTCCTCCTCCTCCTCCTCCTCTTGGTCAACCTCCTCGTCGATGTCCTCGCCATATGCCTCGACGTCGTTCTTGACCTGGCCCCCCTCTCCCCTCTCCTCGTCCTCGTCGCACCTGCCCCCCCCCGCCCTTCTGGCGAGCAGCGCCCCCCGCTCCCCGCGGACGGAGCGGGCGCGCCGCCGCGAGGAGTGCTTCTGCATCTTGTCCAACTCTCTGAAGCTGTCGCGGCCGGCGAAGGACCGCTCCCCGCCCGGCGCGCGGCGGTGCGCACAGTAGGTTCGCGTCGCGTCGACCGGCGGCGACCCCGCCGCCGGCCTTCAACGTTGAACGCCGCCAGCGACCCGGCGTCGGTCGACGTTGAACGATCGGACGTTTCGGAAGCGGCCGACCGGTCAAGGTTGAACGATCCCCGCGGTGTCAGAAACCAACTCCGAAGTTGGCACGGCGCGGACTTGCCCTAAGCTCGACGGAGCACGGGCTGGCTTGACGAGAGCGGGGGCCGGAATTGCGCACTGCGAGGCGTGCCAGAAGTGGTCTTGGCCCAACGCGTCCCCCAGCTTGCCACGCCACTCTGGAACCCCAGGGCCCTGTAAGCCTCCCTGGGGATCCTGGGGGCACCTCGTCTGCCCAAGGACGCCTTCGGCAATAGTTACCCGAAGGTTGGACGACAGCGGGGATCAGAGGGAGTGGGAGGGCAGAGTGGACGGAGCGAGACGAGAAGGAAGGGATGGGGAGGGCCGACGGGTGGGGCTGGCTCTCCGCCGGGAGTGCCGAGTGGGGCAGAGGGGGCTCGGCTGGCGGATGCCTGAGCTTGAGCGGCTGGGGCCCGCCAGCACCAGGCAGCCTCATGCAAACGCAGGAGCGCGTGATTTGCGGGGCATGGCTTTGGGGTCTGGCGGCAATGCAGCCCGCGGGTTCGCTTCTGCACTTGGCGGCGGGGGGCGCATGGCATCGGGCAGAGGGGCTGGAAGCAGCTGCACATGTGGTGCAACTCTCGTGGAGGGGGAACCTGGCGAGGAGGACGGTAACTGGGAGCAGGAGGAGGAGGAGGAGGAGGAGGAGGAGGAGGAGGAGGAGGAGGAGGAGGGGGAGGAGGAGGAGGAGGGAGGAGGACGACGACGAGGAGGAGGAGGAAGACGAGGAGGAGGAGGCAGAGGAGGCGGAGGAGGAGGCGGAGGAGGAGGCGGAGGAGGAGGACGAGGAGGAGGACGAGGAGGAGGACGATGATGAGGAGGAGGAGGAGGTGGAGGAGGAGGAAGAAAAAGAAGAAACATAATAATATGAATCAGAGTAATAATAATGATAATAATAATAACACTAATAATAATGGTAATAATAATAATCATCATCACATTATTATTCTTAATATTAATAGGAATATCAATACTACTACTACTAATAATAATGATGATGATACTACTAATAATAATACTAATAATAATACTAATGATGATAATAATGATAGTAATAATAAACATAATCATCATATAATAATACTAATAATAGTAGTAGTAATAATAATAGTAATCATACTCGTAATAATAATTATAATAATAATAAGGAGAAGAAGAAGAAGAAGAAGAAGAATAATACGAGGAGGAGGAGGAGGAGCAGGAGGAGGAGGAGGAGGAGGAGGAGGACGACGACGAGGAGGAGGAGGAGGACGAGGAGGAGGAGGCAGAGGAGGCGGAGGAGGAGGCGGAGGAGGAGGCGGAGGAGGAGGCGGAGGAGGAGGACGAGGAGGAGGACGAGGAGGAGGACGAGGAGGAGGAGGAGGAGGTGGAGGAGAAGGAGGAAGAAGAAGAAGAAACATAATAATATGAAACAGAATAATAATATTATTATTAATACTAGTAATAATACTGATAATAATAATAACAATAATAATAATGGTAATAATAATCATCATCACATTATTATTATTATTAATATTATTAGGAGTATCAATACTACTACTAATAATAATGATGATGCTAATACTAATAATAATACTAATAATAATAGTAATATCACTAATAATACTAATAATGGTAATGATAATACTAATAATAATACTAATAATCATAACATTATTATTAATAATAATAATAGTACTGATAATACAACTACTAATACTAATAATAATAATAATAATACTCATAATAATAAGAAGAAGAATATGAGGAGGAGGAGGAGGAGGAGGAGGAGGACGAGGAGGAGGACGAGGAGGAGGAGGAGGTGGAGGAGGAGGAAGAAGAAGAAGAAACATAATAATATGATCAGAATAATAATAATGATAATAATGATAACAATAATAATAATGGTAATAATAATCATCATCACATTATTATTATTAATATTAATAGGAATATCAATACTACTACTACTAATAATAATGATGATGATGATACTAATAATAATACTAATAATAATACTAATGATAATAATGATAATAATAATCATAATCATTATATAATAATACTGATCATAGTAATAATAATAATAATTATTCTTATGATTATAAGAATGATAATACAACTACTAATAATAATAATACTCATAATAATAATAAGAAGAAGAATAAGAGGAGGAGGAGGAGCAGGAGGAGGAGGAGGAGGAGGAGGACGACGACGAGGAGGAGGAGGAGGACGAGGAGGAGGAGGCAGAGGAGGCGGAGGAGGAGGCGGAGGAGGAGGCGGAGGAGGAGGCGGAGGAGGAGGACGAGGAGGAGGACGAGGAGGAGGACGAGGAGGAGGAGGAAGAGGAGGTGGAGGAGGAGGAGGAAGAAGAAGAAGAAACATAACAATATGAATCAGAATAATAATATTAATAATAATAATAATAACAATAATAATAATGGTAATAATAATCATCATCACATTCTTATTATCATTATTATTATTAATATTAGTAGGAGTATCAATACTACTACTAATAATAATGATGATGATAATACTGATAATAATACTACTACAAATAATAATAATAATAATAATAATAATAATATTACTAATAATACTAATAATAATAATGATAGTACTAATGATAATACTAATAATAAGAATATCAATAATAACAATATTAATAATAATACTAATAATAATAGTAATAATAATAGTGATAATACAACTACTACTACTACTAATAATAATAATAAGAATAAGAATACTACTAATAATAATAATAATAATACTCATAATAATAAGAAGAAGAAGAAGATGAGGAGAAGGAGGAGGAGGAGGAGGAGGAGGAGGAGGAGGACCGAGGCGGCGACGATCGCGGCGCCCAGCCCGCGCGATGGCGGGTGCCCGCGATGCCCAGGCGGCACTGGCAAGCGCTTGGTGGCCGCGCCGGGCCACGCGTGCGGCAGGGGGGCTTTCCGCTGCTCCCGGTCCCCTGCCGCAGGCCTGCGGCAGCCGACGCTGACGCCAGCTACGAGTACGCCGGCATTCCGTCGAGACTGCCTGCGGACGTTGCGGAGGCCCTTTGCATCGACAAGACCATCGAGACCCGCTGCACGCGGCGAGGTGCCACCTTGCGCGTGCTGCTCGGAGACGTCGGCCTGCAGCTTTCAGGGATCTCGCCATCCTCCTCAATCGTCATTCGCGCCACAACAGCTCTCTCGCAATGAACGACCAGGGCCACGGGCACCAGAATGAACGGCGTGATGGGGATCGCGCCCGTGACGGCGCCAGCGCCTTCACCGACCAACACCGCCAGGAGGAGCCTAAGTACAAATTCGTCCAGGTCTCCCCACCCGCCGTCCAGGTCTACCCGCTGGCGCCGACCCCAGCCCCGGGCGTCGCCTGCCCCACGGCGGACCGCCTGGAAGAGGCGACCTCGGCGGCCGTGCGGGCAGCCGCTGCGCGCCGAGCCATCGGCGCCACCGCCGTCGCCGAGGGCGACATCGACTGCCTGGAGGGCGATCCCAGGCCGAAGTACAGCCGGAGGCAGAGGAGAGGAGAGGGGAGCAGAGCTGATCGTTCCGCCCCTGTGGCGGCTGCCCCTCCACAGTTTTGGGGGGGGGGAGAGCTCGGGGCCGGTCGGGCCGCTTCTCCACCCTCCCCTCCCGACGGACACGTCCGTCGACCCGGGCCTCGCCCCGCACGCCGTCCAGCTCGGTGACATGGCTACAAAGCCGTTGGAGGTCACGCAGGCCATGGACGACCCCGGGGACAACCTCGCCCTCTTCTACGAGGACGCTGCCGCTGGGGAGGAAGGCCGAGGCCTCATCCACATCGGGGCCTCTGAGCCCATTGTCGACATGTCTGCCGCTTACGCCACCTTCAGTGTCTGTGGCGAAATTCAGTTTATCCGATCCTCTGGTAACTCATGCGTCGCGCAGTACAGCCTCGAAGAACCCGCCGGGCAGGCTACCGGTCGCATCAGCGGCCTCCCAAATGGACACATGGAGCCAGCCCGTTCATCGTTACTCTGCACGTGACCGAAGTACCTCCTGGCCGAAGATTCCCTACCTGCCACTATCGAGAGCAAAATCCCCGCCAGCCCTGGCAGACGCTCGCCAAGACCTCGGAGAGCGAATCGCTGAGACAACCGACGAGTCCGAACTACGTGAGAGGCACCCGTGCTCGGGCTGCGAGAGCCACCAGCGCTCCTTCGGCACGGGGCGCCTGGGGGAGCGACTTCCCCCTCGTCGTCGCCCCGTCAGGGGTGAACCGGCCGCTCTCCCGCAGGACGAGGGGTCTGGCGGCCCCCGGGGCTCGGGCCGAGCGCGAGCTGGGCCCGCGGTGGCGGCACCCGTGGGGGTGGAGCGGCGGGGGCCCCCAACAAGGCTCCGATGCCCCACCAGGGGCCGCCTGCGCGCCACGTGCGCGCCCCCCCCCTCCCCTCTCCCCTCCGACTCTTCAGGAGCTCCCTCTCCCTCCCCCTCTGGGGTTGGGTGCGCACCGGCCGCCGCCGCCCCGCAGGTCTCTCTCTATTCGTTT
>CAUYUJ010015787.1:294423-296923 GCA_963575745.1 Prorocentrum cordatum | reverse complement strand
GGGCACGGTTGGCAGCTGATTGCTCTGGGGGGGAGATCTAGTCCAGGAGAAGCGAGCGCGAGATGCTGCGCGCGACTGCTGTGTCGCGTGCCCCAATGGCGCGCCGATGTTTCTGCATCGCTGGCTTCATGAGGTGTCCTCGTCGCTCTTCCGCATCATCCACAAAGCCTGTCGCCCTTCTGGATGCGGCTCGCTTTCAGGTACCGGTCTTGCCTTTCTGTTCCAAGGCGATCCTGGAGAATACTGCGCGCGTGCGCGCGCGGTGCGACGACGGTCAGTCGCCCCTCCATCTCACGCTGCGGCACAGCCATGCCGTCGTGATCAGCAGTGCCCACGGGTGGAGTTCAGACTCTTCGCTGCGCTGTGGACCCCCCCCGCATCGTCCACGTGCCTCGTCCTCCTCCTCCTCCTCCTCCTCCTCCTCCTCCGCGCATCCTCCTCCTCCTCCTCCTCCTCCTCCTCCTCCTCCTCCTCCTCCTCCTCCTCCTCCTGCTTTGCCGTCCTGCCCCCGAGTGCCGTGCGTGCGGGCGCGCAGGCGCGCCGCGCTGGCATGCCGCGCCGTGCGCGGCCGGCCCGTTCGCAACTGCAGGTAGGGGCGCGTGCCCTGCCCGAGTGCAGAGCCGAGCAAGCTCCGGCAGCTCGTGTCCTCCTCCTCTCGGCGGCGGGCCCCTGGGAGGAAGCGAGCCTTCTTCGAGGGCAGGGGCGGCTTCCCGGAAGGCCGAAGGGCTTCCGAGAGGCCCCGCCGCCTCCGGAGAAGGCCCGTTCCCTCTCGCTTCCCCCCTGGGCTCGCCGCCGATCCTCTTCCTGGTCCCTGCCAACGCCGACACCGCCGCCGGCTCCAGCGCGAGGCCTCGTGTACCCGCCGTGCCACTGGCAGCCGCATCCGCGCCTCCAGCTCCTGCGCCGGGTGGGACCAGTGGGCTCTGGAAGCAGACTGCGGACCACGGGGGCGCCAGCACTCGAGGAACAACAACGACACCGATATACATTGTTGGAGGTCCGCGCGGATCTCTCGGATCCTCACGCAACGACCACACCGAACTTTTACCTCCCCCCCTCGTTCGGGGAGCAAGCAGTGACACAAACGTACACCCTCGGAGGTCCGCGCGGATTGTTTCGATCGGCGCTGGAGCCCCCCCCTGGCGGCGGAGGCGCGCCAGGGACGGGGGGTCCAACGCTGATCCAAGATGTCCGCGCGGACCTCCGAAAGCTTCCGTTTCTGTCTGGCGACCAGATGGTTTCAGTCCCGGCGCTCTCCTCCGATCTCGGCCCCCAGAGCCACTTCTCGGGCCCCGCGACCGTCAAACACGGACCCGTGACGCAGAACGGTTCCGATCGCAGGCGCTGCAGCGACGAGCCCAGACCGCATACCTGCAGGGGTCCCGACGGTGCTGCCCCACGCCCTCGGAGCATGGGGTAGTCTGGCCGCGGCTCCCACAGTCACGGTAGCGTCCACCAGTACTTGCACACACCGTCTGGATACATTGGCTCCCATGTCGTCGTTTTCTTTTTGTTTAAAAAAAAGAGAGCTGTTCCCGGGCAAGCGGTCGGGGCCTAAGGCGCCGCGGATGCAAACACGTCATGATCGGCGAGCGTCAGGGGCCGACGGCACGGCAGTTCGGCACGGCCATCGCCCTTCGCAGCCCTCGCTGGAGATCGGCTCTCGTGCCCGGTGGGTGGCGCAGACTTGCGGTGGAGACGTGGCGCAACTTCCAACTCTTGAAGGGGGCGGTGGCGAAGAAGGAAGGGGGGATTCAGGGGGGGTGGGGATATCCGCTTCAAGCAAGTAAGAACTCCCCCTTTCTCCGGCGAAAGTATAACGCACCGGGCACCCCAGAAGCGTGACCCTGGCACCTCGCACCTTTATGTGCACGCAGACGAGTCTGTTCGCCGAAACAAGCAAACCGCCTAAGACATGCTCGCAATGTGGTCTCCTTGTGATTCTGAAACAAGCGCCTCGCCTGAGACATCCTCAGAAACTGCTCTGGACGCAGACGTCAGACATCAACATAAAAAAACACCAACAACACCGCCCACACAAGCAATAACAACATTAAGTCCCTCGCAAGGGAGAGCCCAGCGTTGAAAAGGAACCGTCCGTGCCTACGATGGGGGGCGAATAATTTGTGCGGGTGCGGTGCTAAGATAACGCGCCGTGCGTGGCGGGGGCGATATCTTCGGATGCACTACCCCACACGACGGCCGGGAAAAGCAATATATTCAACAGGGGTGGTAATATAAATCGTGTGGGACAAGGATGATGAAGAGAATGAGACACAAGATTATTCGTAGTTTTATTGTTTCTTGTTCTTATTCGCATTCTGATTACCATTCTTATTGCTTTTAGTATTCTTCTTCTTATTATTACCAGTCGTATTCTTCTTATTATTACTCCGAGTTCGATTATTAGTACTAGTCTTAATTGAATTATTACTCTTATTTTTTGTTCTTATTCCCCACATCCTGAGTGGGGTTCTTGTTTTCCCAGAACACCCTCTCC
>CAUYUJ010015787.1:284784-289323 GCA_963575745.1 Prorocentrum cordatum | reverse complement strand
TGGGTTGGGCTCTGGACGGTTCTCTTTTCTGGACTGGGTATCGAAATCCGGCAGCGCGCGCATTGAAAAGGGCAGGAAGTGGCGTGACACGGTATATGTCAACGGGGTTGCCACTAACGTATCCGCTGCCAGTTCTGCCACAACCACCTAGGCTCCTTGGATCCACTGCGAGTCCGATGCCAAACCCGACGCCGATCCCGACGCCGAGCCCGACGCCAAACCCGACGCCAAGCCCGACGCCAAGCCCGACGCCAAGCCCGACGCCGTGCTCCGACGGCAAGTCCCGCGCCGTCTCCGACGCCGAGCCCGACGGCAAGCCCGACGCCGTCTCCGACGCAGCATCCAACGCCAACGCCAAGCCGGACGGCAAGTCCGACGGCACTGCCGACGCCGATCCCGACGTCGGCGCCCACTTGCCTCGCGCTTGGGGACGTGCATGCATCGGGCACTTGCAGCTGCTTCAGCCCCCCTTGCGGCTACAACCGTTGGGCTTGTAGGGGGTCAGGTTTCTGGGTGCTGCAGCTGCGGAGAGGCTGGGAGTTGCGGCTGTGCTATTGGCGCGCTGACAAATGCGGTTGCAGCATTGATCCGGTTACCTGGCCCTACCATGGCATGTTTGATCTCACTCGTTCAAGCGGTGCAGGCAAGCACCTGTCTTACCACGCAGCGCCAGGGACGCCATGCCCCAAGCCGAGCCCGACTCCGAGCCCGACACCATTGCCGCGAGGCGTCACGCTGTCTCCGACCCCAGGCCCGACGCCAAGCCCCACGCCAAGCCCGACGCTTTCGGAAGCTCAGAGGACTTGCGGCTGCTCGAGCCCACCCTGTGGTTGCAACTGCTGGGATTTCAGAGCAGCGCGCAAAGCTGCTGAATGCTGCAGCTGCGACGATGGCTGTGGTTACTTCGGCCTTGCGAGTTCTACGTGCGACGGCTGCAATGGTTGCTGGCACGGTGGCCTGTGTGGTTGCAGTGCAGATTCTTTGTTTTGACTCTACTATCGGGCAGTTGGTCTCACGTGCTCGAATGAAACGGGCAGCCACCTGTCCAATGACGCACAGACTGCTGGCGAGCATTCCGCGGAGGAATCGTTTCCACACGGTGTGACTGCGCATGCTCCCCGCTGCTGTCCGCCAGCTCTCACGGGATTCGCACGTCACCGTGACCACGAGCTTCACGGTACAGATCGTCGGCAGGAAGAGCGCCGCGTCTTTCGCCGCCGCCATTGTTGCAGCGTCTGACGCCACTGAGGCCGAGACGAGGGAAGGCCACGGCTGCCTCTGACCGGAGTGGCGAGCCGGTCATCACCGTGGCCCTGCGCTGACGGCTCCCTCCGTGGGAGCCGCGGGCTCGACTGCGGGAGTTACCAGCACTCCCACGCCAGTGCCCGTGATCATTGAGGCCAGCATGAGCGCCGTTGCGGGCACCGGCGACCCCCACTTGCAGAGCATCTTCGTTCGTTCTTTATTTTTTTTTTACATCTCTATATAATTATATTAGATATATTATATATATATATATCTATAAATATATATGCGGGCGTCTTTCTCTTTCGTCCTCCCTTCTTCACAGCGGCCGCGTCGCGTGGAAAGGGTTGCCGCTGCTTCCATGAGGAGGAACGGAGAATGAGAGGGAAGGGGGATGAGGAAGTGGAGATGGGGAGGAGACCGACGTCACTGGCGGGTCCCAATGACCTGTCCAAAACGGCCCAGGAGGGCCCCAGAAGGCCTCCAAGAAGACGGCACCAGCTCGCCTGAGGAGGGGTCTGAGACGGCCCAAGAGAGCCCCAAGACGACCCAAGCAGGGACCTCGACAGTCCAAGAGAGCACCCAGACGGCCCAGTGACGCCCACAGACGGCCCAAGAGAGTTCTCCCAGCCCCCCGGGAGACCCCCAGGAGTTATCCCGGGCGGCCAACATGGGCCCCGAGAGAGAGAGAGAGAGAGAGATAGAGAGAGAGAGAGCCCCAGACATCGCATGGGAGCGTCGGCACGGCCGAGGAGCTGCGCCGGTGCCCCCCGGGGCGGAGCAGATGTCCCGCGCGGCGCGGCGAGGCACGGGGCGCGGCGAGGGGCGCGCGGGGCGCGAGGGGACGTGGCCGAAGGCGCCCAGGGCACCCCTCTGGGGCACGAGCCGCGCGAGGGGTGCGCCAGGCGGGGCGGGGTGGCGCCGCGCGGGCGCCCCCTCGCCGGTGCCCAGTGGGGTGGGGCCCCCTTTTGCGCGGCACGGTGCGCGCGGCGGGCGTGCCGAGGCGGGCGGCGTGGGGCCACGGGGGCGCCGCAGGTGGAGCTTTCGGCCGCGCGCAGAGGCGGGGTGGGGGGGAGGGGGGAGGGCTTCAGCAGAAGCACCCCCTGCCCCTTCGAAGGCGCGGGCCTTTATCTGTAGATGGAAGGCCAGCGCCTTCTAAGAAGCAGCCTCCTTTCAAGAAGCCCGCCCCCTCCTCCTCCTCCTCCTCCTCCTCCTCCTCCTCCTCCTCCTCCTCCTCCTCCTCCTCCCCCTCCTCCCCCTCCTCCCCCTCCCCCTCCTCCTCCCTCCCTCCACCCCCCCGTGCGCGCCGCCAAGGCTTCCCCACGGGGCACGGTCCGCGCCGGGGCGGGCGGTGGTGGCGCACGCAGGCAGGAGGCGAGGGAGAGGAGGGCGAGGGAGGGGCAGGGCGGGGAAGGAGGCGGGGCGGGGCGCCGCGTGCTCCACAAGGGAGGGGGCAGGCGGCGGCAAGACGCGGCGCGCGGGCCCAACGAGGGGGCCCAGTGTGGCCCTGATGGGTGCTGGCGCGTGGTCAAGAGGAGCCCAAGCGTTCGAACACACGTGCGTGAGGAGGAGGAGGAGGAGGAGGAGGAGGAGGAGGAGGAGGAGGAGGAGGAGGAGTAGGCACAGTTGTGCCGCAGCGGGGTTACATTGTTCTCCCGCTTCTTCTGGATGTTCCAAACCCCTTTGCTGGGCCCCTGGAGGCGTCCCAGAGGCGTCCAAAATGGCCCAGGAGGGCGTCCAGGATGGTCCGAGATGGTGCTCATTGACCACCTTCGCAGCCTCCACAAGAGAGGCACCAAGACCCCCCCTCCCTGGAGAAGTTTCCATGAATGCACTGCACGTAACTGTGCCATTCGTCGTATGTGTTAGTTCTTATGTGTCCACATGCACTCTACATCTATCCGAGGAGGGAAATGGATGGCCAAACGCTTGGACCGCGAGCGTTGGCCCCCTGACGCCCTCTTGGGGGTTCTCTGGGGGCCCTCTCAACGGTCTTGGGGGACTCGTGGGCCGTGTGGAGGCCATCTTGTGTGTTCTTGAGGCCGTTCGGGTGTGCTGGAAACCTTCTCGACCCGTCTTGGAATGCATTTGGGGCATTTGGAGGTGGGTTGGGGGAATTCGTAGGGGATCCCCCCCGTAGGTGGACCCCACCCGTTCAAGAGATTTTGGACCCTGTGGGAGGGGGACCGAGGGAGGGGGGACAGCTAACTGTCTCATGCGCTTTTTCACCCCGGCGCAAACACTTAACTCTTGTTACTCATGGCTCAGCTTTCGCTGCCAGTCGCATGTAGTAGGCGTGCGCGCGCGCATTCGCCCACGCAGAAACGTGCATCAGAGGGTGGAGGGGCAGTTGCAATTCCAAGGGCTCCCCGAGCGAGGAGACAGACCAGCGAGTGCTCGAGCGCCTGATCGACAACATCGCCGCCACCACCCGCGACCTCTGGAACACGGAGCAGGCCGGCGGACGGGCAGGCGGCAGGGAAAAGCAGAGCGCGCCCGAGGGCGCACGCCGCGGCCAAGCCGTCTGCAGCTCTCGCTGGCTCGTGCGTGTCTCGTGGGCCTGGACGCCCAAGCTGGACGAGGCTCATGCGGGCCCGGGATCTGGCTTACCGAACTTGATAGGATGCCCCCGGGCGTGGCAAGCGGGGGCAGCCGGGCTTCCAGAGAGCCTTCGTTCCCTCCCCGCCTCCCACCTCGGAGGAGGGAGGCGGCTGCTTGCCCGCAACGTGCCGCAAGGACAACGTGCTCGTGGGTTGTTCTTAACCTGCTCGGATGCAGTGCGTGCTTCGCGGGTCGCCCAGACTTTCGAGCAGAGCTTGGTCGGAGTTCCACGTGGCGTCCTCGGGCCGCTCAGGACGTGCGCAACGTGCAGCTGGGAGCAGCCCCCGGAACCCCCTCTAAACCCTTTTGCACGGGACTTGTCTATGCCTCCGAGATGGGGTCCGAGTAGATGGGGTCGGATGGTCGCGCCGCATCGCCGATGCGTCGGCGATGCGGCTCGATGTGGAGATCGTGCTTCCCCACGCCGACGTCGCCGATGCAACGCCGACGTCGCTGATGCAACGCCGACGTCGCCGAAGCATCGGCGATGCATCGGCGGTGGTTCAACGGAGGATGCTTCGACAAATCGTTGGTTGGATTCGCCTGGACGAGCCGTGGGACGACACAACGCGGAGGATGAGGCTGAAACTGAATGCTGCCCTAACATCATATTCAATGGAAGACTGGAGCGTCCAATTGTTACGACGGCAGTTCAGGCTGGCTCATCGAGTAGGCACGATGGCTGACAGCTGG
>CAUYUJ010015787.1:262284-282284 GCA_963575745.1 Prorocentrum cordatum | reverse complement strand
TGGCGGCTTCAGGCTCTCCCGCGCCTCCGTCCGCGGCAGCGCCCTCTCCGCGCCCGTGCAGGGCGTGCTGCCCGCCGCGGCCGAGCTCCTCCACAGCCTGGCCGCCGCCAGGCAGCGCGAGGCCGAGCCCCTTCTGGGCTTCTCGGCCCGCTGGCGAGTCTGCCTCGGCACCCTGCACGTGGCGCCACGGCCGCCCCAAAGTCGTCGACCGCCGCGGCGCGGCGAACGGCGGGGCCACGTGGCACCCGGCCCTCGCGAGCCTCGGCGGCTGCCGCGCGGGGCCCTCTCGGGGGACCGCGGCGACGGCCGAGGCGGTCCGCGCGGCGCCGAACTCGCACGGCGCGCTGGGGCCGCTGCCTCAGGTTCCAGGCCTGTGTTTATGATGATCAAGTGGATCAGGAGCTGGGCCCGTCCTGTCATCTTCCATTCACCATGCTACGCGCCCCTTACTTTCGAGCAGTCGCATGTTGCCCCCATGCTACGTGCGCTCCTCCTCCTCCTGTCACCAGGGCTCCCACAGCTCAGCTCCCAACTTGTTCTTCCCTAGCAGGCCTGTTGTGTGTGACCCTCCCCAGATCGTCCCATCCACAAGTGGTCCTGGACTGCAGGTGGGGCGCTTCTGTTGCGGAGGAGGAGGAGGAGGAGGAGGAGGAGGAGGAAGGTGGAGAAGGAGGAGGAGGAGGAGCAGGAGGAGGGGGATGGAAGAGGGAGGGGTGGAAGAGGAATGACGATGGCAGAAACATTATGGTAGGGTCACTAACTTTTGCTTAGCGTCTCGCGCCGCCGATTCTGGCCCACAACGCTTCGGCACGACACGCTAACCACGTACCAGCCCCCAGGCGTCGACGTCCCGGGTCTTTCCGGCCTCCCGCCTCTGCAGGGCATTGCGTGTCGCCGGCGCCGCCGCCGCGACACGCTAAGCAAAATTTCCTGACGGTACTCAGAACAAGCCTACGAAGAAGCCGGAGGCAGAGAGGAGTCGACAGGGAGAAGGCAGGAAAGAGGAAGAAGACGAGGAGGAGGAGGAGGAGGAGGAGGAGGAGGAGGAGGAGGAGGAGCAGGAGCAGGAGCAGGAGCAGGAGCAGGAGGAGCAGGAGGAGGAGGAGGAGGAGGAGGAGGAGGAGGAGGAGGAGGAGCAGGGAGGCGGAGAACTGGGCGTCTTGGAGGACGGCGCTGCCTCCGCAGGCCGCGAACAGCCAGCTGAAGACCCGCGGCTTCTTCCCCAACCGCTGGACGGAACCGCCCATCGGCCTCAACCCGAAGAGGCTGATGACTCTCCACATGAAGCTGGTGCCCGGCCCGCGGGGGCGGGCGCGTCGCGGGGGCACCCGCCTCCTGGCGGGCGAAGCAGCACCTCCGCCTCTCGCCCTCTCCTCCCTCCTCGCCCTCCCCCGCCCCCAGTCCGCCGCGGGGGTGGCAGCCTCTCGAGCCTCTTCCCCTCGCTCCTGGTCGGCCCGCGCGAGAACCGGAGGCGCGCGCGCGCCTCGTGCAGCCAAGGAGACGCTGGAAGTCCGCGAACCCTCTCCTCGCCTCCTCCTCCTCGAGCCCTCTCCTCGCCTCCTCGCCTCCTCCTCGCCTCCTCCTCGAGCCCTCTCCTCGCCTCCTCTCCTCCACAGCTCCGCAGCCCTCTCCGCACCCTCCCCTCCCTAGGCCTCCCAGATGGGGTCTGAGCAGGTGGGGTCGGAGGCTCGCGCCGCATCGCCGATGCATCTCCACTGCGGCTGGATGTGGTGCCCGACTTTCTCCACGCCGACGGCGCCGATGCATCGGCGATGTATCTCCGATGCATTGGCGATGTGGCGCGACTCTCCGACCCCATCTACTCGGACCCCCTCTGGGAGGACTCTACCCCTGCCTCTCTGGCTGCGTCCTCCTCCGCTGCCCACTCCCGCCCGCGGCCCGCTCCTTCCGCTGAATGGGCCCGCCCGACGCAAGGTGGACCGCGACTGCGCGCGGAGGGCGGTGCTCCCTTGGAGTCCTGCTCCGGCGCAGGCCTGCCGCAGTGAAGGCCGCTCGGGGCGCGCGTGGCGGGCAGGGCTAAGAGAGGAGGGTTGGGGTTATCTGCTTCTGAGGCAAAACGTCCTCCCCTCCTCATCCCTTGTCCTCCTCCTCCTCTTTCTCCTACTCCTCCTCCTTCTCCTCCTTCTTTCTCCTCCTCCACATCTTCCTCCTCCTCCTCTTCCTCCTCCATTCCTTTTCCTTATCATCAATTGATTTCTGTGGCACCCCGAGGACGGTCGAAAGGGCAGGGCGGGCATTTCGCCTGAGACGTCCTTTCCGTTTATGGCCCTGAAGCTTAAACATTGACAACAATTTCGCAGATGGAGGGCGGGTGGATTTCAGAATGTGGCTCTCGCCTGCGCCGCGCACATTCGTTTTAAACACTTGCAAAAGCTTCACGGATTGAGGGCGGGTCGTTTTCAAAGTGCGGCCCTCGCTTTGGCGCCGCGCACATTCGTCGTAAAACTGTGCACGGGTTTAACGGATTGAGGGCGGGTGGTTTCCAACATGTGGCTCTCGCCTAAGCGCCGCGCACGTTTGTCTTTCAAATTCTGCAAGAGTTGCACGGATAGAGGGCTGCTCGTCTTCAAATTCTGGCTCTCGCCTTAAAGGCCTGCAAGGGTTTCACGGATTTAGGGCAGTCCGTTTTCAAAATGTGACTCTCGCATTAGCGCCGCGCACGTTCATCGTAAAATTGTGCACGGGCTTCACGGATTGAGGGCGGGTGGTTTTCCACATGTGGTTCTCGCCCTAGCGCCGCGCACGTTTGTTTTAAAGCATTGGCAAAACCTTCACGAATGGAGGGCTGCTCGTCTTCAAACTGTTGTTCTCGCCTTAGCGCCGCGCACATTCGTTTTAAACATCTGCAAGAGTTTCACAGTTTGAGGGTGGTTCGTTTTCAAGAGATTCATGGGGTGAGGGCGGTTCCCTTCAAAAGGCTCGCTCTCGCGCCGCGCACATTCGTTCAACAACGCACATTCGTTCAAACAGTGTGCAACAGTTTCATTAATCCTCATGGCTAACGTACCAGAAGCGGCATGTTGGAACGATTCATGGCTGTCAGGGCGCAACAGTTACGTGGATTCGGTGTGTTGAAATTCCAGGAGTGGTGTTCTGACACGATTCAGGATCGCCAAGACCTCACAATCAGGTTCACTCGTGGCGTTGGCGTCCTGAGAATGCTGCTTGGGCACGCTGCAGGATTTTTACACGGTTGTTTCCCAAGGGGGCGCGCTCTCGTTTCTCAGTTGAAATGAACACTTGTGGGAGCCTATGAAGGGGGAGCTTGGAGGGTGTATTCCAACGTCGCTGATGAGTCTTAGGTTTGCACTGGTCCTCCTCGTCCTCGTCCTCCTCGTCCTCCTCCTCCTCCTCCTCCTCCTCCTCCTCCTCCTGTGCGCCCAGGTGCCTGGCATGATGCTGGGGGTGGAGAAGCTCGACCTGGAGGTCGCCGTCCGAGGAGGGCAGTTGTAGGCCTCCGGGAGGAGCCAGGCGCAGACACGGCTCGAGAGTCACGGGGTATGGTGCGAAGTGCGGGGCGACAGGCATACAGCCGACCAGGAGGCATTGCAGACAGGCAGACAGACAGACAGACAGACAGACAGACAGACAGACAGACAGACAGACAGGCAGACACACAGACAGACAGATCGACCGACCGACACAGAGGGACAGACGCAGGCGTTCAATCAGGCATGCGGGCAGCCTGCGGGCAGGAATGCCCGCAGGACTCGCGCGGTTGCTGGTGGGCGTTGCATGGTCCCGGCGGGTGCTGGGGCCCGCGCCGCGCCGTGGTGGGGTCGTTTCTCGCTGTCCGTGCCATCATCAGGCCAGCCTTGCGACGTTCGGGCGCGTGGGCCGTGGGCGCGGCGCTGTCAGTGGCGAGTGCCCCCTGGCGGGCGCGCCGGCGCCACGAGGGGCCAGAGACCCGCGCGTGGGGCCAGCCTTCCAGCTCTCGACCTGGTGGGTCTAGGACATCGTCATCCTGGCTCGCGCGCAGGGCGGCGCGTGGTGGCGGCGGCGGGTAGTCCGCTTCTCCTCCCCTCTCTTCTTTCTCCGGTGCCTTGAGGGATTTGCGATTGGACCAGTGCGAGATAGAGAGAGAGAGAGAGGAACAAAAAAAAAGAAAGGGAGAGAGAGCCTGCCGGCGCGGCCTTCCTCTCGGCGCCCGTGCTGGGCGGGGAGGGGCGAGGCCACTGCCGGCGATGCTGCTGGCGCGCCGGGCGGTCGGCAGTCCTGCTGCCGCACGCATGCGCAGATGGCCCGTGGCCCGCAGAGCGCCAGTGTAGAGGGCGCTTGCCTGCGGCCCCTTCTCCAGCGCAGGTCGGGGCTCAAGGGGCGAGGGTCACTGCAAGCGGGGGCCAGTCAAGCGCCGGACCTTGCGGGATCCTGCAGAGCCAGGGGTGCATTGACCCGGGCCCGGGCGCACGATCCTGCGGTATCCTGCAGGATCTTGCAGGATCCTGCAACGCCTGATTGACCCGAGTCTGGATTGACGCAGGTCGGTATAGATCCCCGGGCAGGGCCGCGAGGGCGGAGCGGGGCGGGCCACTCCGGGGGCAGGGCCGCGAGGGCGGAGCGTGCCCTCAGAGGCGAGGCGGGCCACTGCGGGGGCTGGCCCGAGGGAGGCTCGTCGGGGGCCCCGCGCCCCAGCGCAGAGGCCGCGAGAACGGCGGGCCGCTGCGCTCGCGGGGGGCCGCGGGGGCCGGCGCTTTCTTCCCCTTGGGGCGCGCGCCTCCTTGACGTGCCCGCGCGTCGGGGCCGGCCGAGTGAAATGCCACCTGTTGGCGCAGAGTGAGAGAGAGAGAGAGAGAAAGAGAGAAAGAGAGAAAGAGAGAAAGAGAGAACGACAGGAAGAAACAAAGACAGAGAAAGAGAGAGAGAGAGAGAAAGAAAGAAAGAAAGAGAGAGATAGAGAGAGAGAGAGAGAACAAGAGAGAGGTAGACAGAAAGACAGTTCGGGCAGAAGCAAGCAGAGTCAAGCAACGACCAGCATATTCCTATTCATATATATATATATATATATTAATCGGGCTGGGGACCCCAGAAAGAGCTCACCCTCCCTGACCCCCCCGGAACGAATTTCGAATTCTGAGGTCTGTCTTGGGCCTCTCTGGGGCATCCTGGGGCCATATTGACGCCTCCAGAGCCGATCGGAAGCGAAAAGGCAAGCTGGCAAAAAACATCGATTTTCAAATTCGTATTCATTGATTTTCGACTCGCCAGGCTTTTGGGCCAGCCTTGGGCCTCTTTGGGCTTCGTTTTGGGGTTCATTTAAAGCCGTCCTGGGGCTATCTTGGAGCCTCAAGAGCCGATCGGAAGCGCAAAGGCGAGAAGGCCCGAAACATTGATTTTTCAGTGAATTTTCACGGATTTTCGACTCTCCGGGCCCTCTTGGGCCAACCTGGGGCCTCTCTGGGGCTCCTTTTGGGCCTCTCCAGGGCCATCCTGAGGCCATCTTGAAGCCGGAAGAGCCGATCGGAAGCGAAAATGCGAGAAGGCCAAAAACATGATTTTTCGTTGTGTTTTTAAAGATTTTCGCCTCTTGGGCCAGTCTTGGCTCTATCTGGGGCGCGTCTTGGGCCTCATTTGGGCCATCTTGGAGCCATTTTGACGTCTCACGCGCCGATCGTCAGCGAAAAGTCGAGAAAGGCAAGAACACGAAATTTCTTAAGACGTTTGGGCGATTTTGGCCGAACTGGGCATTCTTGTGGTGCCCTAAGAGGTTCTCCAAGAAAGAACCTCCGCAAAAAGAGCTGAGGAGGATGGGGAGAATGCGCAGGGTATGGCGAGAATAAGGAACAAGAAGCATGGAGGAAGAATAACGAATCACATTATCAGAACGGCGACGCCGGAAAAGGCACCAAGGAGATATCGCTAAATTGTCGGCTTGACCTTCCTGCCATTCCGCTTGCAAACCAAACTTCAAGGACCAAGGTACATGGCGCAAAGCGCCACTGCAGCCTTGTGTATATGTATGTATGTAAGTATGTATGCATGCATGTATGTATGTATATGCGTACGTACGTATGTATGCATGTATGTATGTATGGGTGTGTATGTATGTATGTATGTATGGATGGATGGATGGATGGATGGATGTATGTATGTATGTAGGTATGTATGGGTATGTATGGGTATGTATGTATGTATGTATGTATGTCTGGCTGGCTGTCTGTCTGTCTGTCTGTCTGTCTGTCTGTCTGTCTGTCTGTCTGTCTGTCTGTCTGTCTGTCCGTCTGTATTTATGTATGTATGTATGTATGTATGTATGTATGTATGTATGTATGTATGTATGTATGTATGTGTGTGTATGTATGTATGTCTGTCTGTCTGTCTGTCTGTCTGTCTGTCTGTCTGTCTGTCTGTCTGTCTGTCTGTCTGTATGTTTGTGTGTGTATGTATGTATGTGTGTGTATGTATGTATGCATGTATGTATGTATGTACGTACGTACGTACGTACGTACGTACGTATGTATGTATGTATGTATGTATGTATGTATGTATGTATGTATGTATGTATGTATGTATGTATGTATGTATGTATGTACACGCACGCAGGGACACAGGCAGATCTAGACACAGAGACACATGACGAGACAGACGCACAGAGCCTACTAGCGACAAGCAGAGACATACGCAGGCAGAAGCAGGTAGGCACGGGTGCCAACGCAGAGGCAGCGACGGACGCGTACGCAGACCGTCCGAGGTAGACGATGAGGCACTGACCGTCGGACACGCAGCCGGCAGGGAGACGGCTGCGCGGGCGGCCGGATGCGGAGAGGGCTGCATGCATGCAGGCACGCAGGCAAGTTGTCGGAAGGGAGCCTGGTGGCGTGTCGACGGATTCACGGCGAGGGGTGATGTAGGATGCGTCCCCCCCAACAGTCCGCATCCAGCCTCGCGGCGGCACCGAGTTCCAGGGATTGGCGGCTTGTTCATCGCTGGTTGTTGTCAGTCTTCCCAGGTGCTCGCTCTGCCGTGGAAATGCTCGCGACGGTCCCAGCTTTTCCGCAAGGCTGCGGCGTGGACAACCCCTGGAGGCATCGTAGCTGGCAGGTTGGCCACAATCTCCGCGCGCCCGACGACGAGCCCTTGGTGCAACGAGCGCCCCTGGCAAGCGCCCCTGGGCCCCTCAAAGCTGGCGCACAAGAGAGGGGAAAGGAGCGGAGGGGCAAAAAGAGGAGGGGAGACTTTGGAGAAATTGGTGGGGCGGGCGATCGGCAGGAGATACGAAGGGAAGTCAGAGAAAAGAGGGAGAGAGAAGGGATAATTAACATGGAGGAGGAGGAGGAGGAAGAGGAGGAGGAGGAGGAGGAGGAGGAGGAGGAGAGATGAGGAGGAGGAGGAGGAGGAGCGGAGGAGCGGAGGAGGAGGAGCAGGAGGAGGAGGAGGAGGAGGAGGAGGAGGAGGAGGAGGAGAGGGAGGTTCACCAGCCCTGCGGCAGCACGCGGCTCGTCTGCCGGGCCACGCGCTCGGGTCGCTCGGCCAGGGCCCCCTCGGAGCCGGCCGCGGGCCTCGTCGGCGTCGGATCCCCGGGGGCCGTGCGCAGCGCCAGCGCCCCGCGCAGATCCACGCGGCCTCGCCCCCCCCCTCGGCGGGCGGCCCCACGGCGCCGCGCCGCGCGGGGGGCCGGGCGGCGCTGCCCCTGCCAGGTGGGCTCGGTCGCTGCGCGCTCTCGGGTGCCCTCTCCCCGCCGCCCTCGCCCAGGAGGCGCCCAAGAGGCGCCCAGGGGGCGCCCGTGAGGCGCCCGGGCGGCGCCTGTGAGGCGCCGAGGGGGTGCCCATCGGGCGCCTGGGCAGCGCCTACGTGTACGGCGCCCAGGAGGCGTCCTCCACTCCCTCGCCCCTCCCCTCCCGTCCCCCTCCTTCTCCCCTACGCCATGCTGTGCAAAGCTGTGCATCGCGCACCCTTTGGGGGCCACTGTCCTCTTCGACGTCCGGCTGTGCGAACAGAGAGGGGCTCTACGCGTGGGAGAGGGTCAGGAGAGGGGTAGGACGTCAGATGTGACGCGAGCACGCCTAGCTTGACTCCCCCCCCCTCTCTCTCTCCCCCTCACTTCCCCATGGAGTCTTGACAAGCAGTGGCCTGCACCCAGTGCGCCCGACTCTGAGCTTGCCTCGTCGGACGGGGGTTCGAGGTCGGGTTCAGGCACCCCCTGCGCCAACAGAGTCCTGGGCGCTCTTGCTGCGCAGTCCTGCGCAGTCCTCCCTTCCGCCTCGAGAGCGCCTCCCGAAGCGGTGCCTCCGGGCTGGGGCCCATCGCGGCTGCCGCCGTCCGCCGCCCGCCGCCCGACGCACACCACGAAGCCGCCGGCGAGGCGAGGCCAGGCGCACACCCGTGCCCGCGCGCCAGCGGTGCTTGTGTCCACGCCGCGCTCCGCAGGCCGCGCCCCCATTCTTGCCCAAGCTCTGCTTGGTGGCGAGCGAGGGGGGGGGAAGTGAGGGGGAGCCGGCCTTCGCAGAAGGCGGTCGGGCGTCTCAGGAGCGCTCTCCGGCCCTCTGCGTAGAAGAGGTTCTCCCTGTCTTCGGGGAAAGCGAACTTCTCGAAAGGCCTGGGGGCTTCCGAGCCCTCTGAGAACCCTGACTCGGGATCCGCCCTACGTTGGCTTTCTTCCCAACTTACAATTGCATCGGACATCCATCTCTGAGAAGCCGAAAAAAGTAGGGCGGACATTTCCGCCCCCAGGAAGCAGGGCTGCTATCTTCGCCATGCTTCTCGGCGCTTCTATTCGTTGCTGACGTCGCGCGCAGCAGAGCGCGTATTTGTCCGGGCCCGAACGGTAGGAGAGCGAGAAGGAGCGGGCCTTACAAGGCCCGCGCCTTCTCGCTGCCCCCCCCCGGGGCTCGCCGCCGCTCCATACTGCCGCTACTGCCGGCGGACCCCGGGCATGTGCTCCGACACTCGGCCCTCGCTAGGCGGAGGGGGCCTGCCCTGCCCCAGCGGACGGCGTGGCTGTCGGACTGTGCCGCCGTTGCCTCCTCCCTCTCCGCCCCCGGCTTCCGGATGCAACTCCTGGGAGGTCAAATTCTGTTGTCGCCCTGGTCCGAAATCCGGCTTAATCCAGCTAAATCCCGCTTAATCCGGCTTAATCCCGCGTGATCCCGCTCAATCCGGCTTGATCCTGCTTCGTCCGAGGCCCACTCCGGCGCAACAGCTTCCCATAATGGCGTTTGATCCTCCGTACTCTTTCCGACGAAAGCCTCCCAGTAGCTGCCTCCGAACTGACTCGCATCCGCCGAGCACCGCCTCGGAGCCGTCGCCCTCCGGGCAGGCCCGCCCCCCAGACCCTCCGATCTGTCTCGTGGCCTTCGGCACGGGGCCCTCGGAGCTCAGGGCCACTCCAAGGGGGACCAGCGCTCTTCGCCCTCCTCCTCCTCCTCCTCCTCCTCCTCCTCCTCCTACTCCTCCTCCTCCTCCTCCTCATCCTCCGGGACCGGCTTTTCCTCCCGCGTCCTTTTGTTGACGGCCCCGGGGCCCGGGAATGGCCCCCTCGAGGCCGACGCTGGCGAACACCTCCCGCCGTCTTCTGTTCCCAGCGCGGCGTGGAGGCGGGCGCGGCGGCGGCGGGCCGCGGCGCGGAGGCGGGCGCGGCGGCGGCGGCCCGCGCAGCGCACCCCCCGAGCAGCCGCAGCTCGCGCAACGCTGCCTCGAGCTCCCTGCAGCCTGCGCCCCCCCATGCGGGGAGAGCGCCTGGCGCGCCCGCGTGCGACGCCCTCGGCGGCGTCGGCGCCGGCCGCGGCGGCTCGCGCTGCGCCTCCGAGCGCGGGGTGACCGCCTGGTCCCGAGGGTCTGAATGTCGGTGGCCCCGGAGCCCGGCGAGGGCCGCGAGAGGCCAAAAACTATGAAAAACCTCTGTCTCGATTTCTTCGAGACGCCCGATGTCTGGGTTGTGGGCGCGCAGCATCACAATGGCGCGGCCGCCCGGCGAGACCCTCCCCCCCCCCGACGCCCGAAGACCACGGCGCGCGCTGCCGCGCTGCCGCTGCCTCGCGGCCTGGGCGGGCGCCCCGCGGCGGCCGCGGCGCCCCCCCGGGGGCGCGCCGCCGGCCTGCCGCGCCGGGCGGCCGCCGCCGCGCAGAGGCGCGGGGCGCCGGCGGGCCCGAGGAGCGGCCTCGGCCTCGGCATCGCTCGGACGTGTGCATTTTTCCCAGACATCGGGCGTCTCGAGAAAATCGAGACAGAGGTTTTGCATAGGTTTTGGCCTCTCGGGGGCCTCGCCGGGCCCCGGGACCGTCAAGAAACGACTCGGGATGAGAAGCCGGTCCCAGGGAGGTGGTCGGGAGGTCGGGGGCCCGCGTCTCGAAAAAATCGAAACGTCGGATGTCTGGGCTCGGACGTGTGCATTTTTCTGTCGGCGAGGACCATCGCGAGGAGCATCTTTGAGCATTCAGCGGACAAGGCATGCAAGAGGTCGAAGCATGCACGGGGAATGGACGTCCGAGCGATGGCGGGCGGCGGCGTGCCTCCCGCGAGGGGGCGTGATCCCGAGCCCGGCGACGGTGGTATATGGCGAGGACGAAGGGAAAAGCGCCATAAACATAAGCTTTTTTGGTGCTCCGCGCAGATTGCTTGGATCCGCGCTTGGGCCCCCCTGGCGGCGCCTCCGGCGCCGCCCCTGCCAGGGAGGGGGGTCTGGCGCGGATCCAAGACATCCGCGCGGAGCGCCAAAAGTTTAGGTTTATGTGGCCTTCTCTCCTTCTGGTGATCCCGATCCCGGTGACGGTGGTACGCGATGTTCGGGCCTCGGGGCCGAAGTGCTGCCGCCGACGCCGAAGGCCAGGCCCGGATTCTCCCCGCGGAGGCCCCCCCCCATTGTGGCCTTCCTGGCTGGACCCAGACATCCGACGTCTCGATTTTTTCGAGACGCGGGCCCCCGACCTCCCGACCACTTCCCCGGGACCGGTTTTTCATCCTGGGTAGTTTTTTGACGGTCCCGAGGCCCGGCGAGGGCCCCGAGAGGGCAAAAACTATGAAAAACCTCTGTCTCGATTTTTTCGAGACGCCCGATGTCTGGGGAGGGGGGCCTCCGCGGGGAAGGCCGCAGACTCCGGGGACGGGGGCCACGTCTCGGCCCTCGCAGCAGGAGGCCCGCGCGCCCCCCGAGGAGCGCCCTGCGTCCGCGGGGGGCAGGCCCAGGCCACTGCTCGGAAGGCTGGGGGGCTCCCGACGAGGCCTTCGGCGGGCCCCCTCCCCGCTCCTCGGAGCTGGTGCTGGGCCGCCCACCGCCGAGCCTCCGAAAAGGACGCCGTCGTGGTGCGCCGCGCTTCCGCGAGGGGCCGCGGCACGGGCCCTGCGCTCCGCCCGCGCGCCCGCCGAGGTGCGCCCGGGCGTGCCGCGCGCCGGCCCCGCCGGCGCGGCGGGCCTCACGTAGACCTCCTCGGGCGAGAGGCGGAGCGGAGGGCGTCAGGAAGGGAGGAGGCGGAGGAGGAGGCGGATTATGATGACGGTGGCGAGGATGCGGGTGAGGTTTGAGGATGAGGATGAGGATGAGGATGAGGAGGAGGAGGAGGAGGAGGAGGAGGATGATGATGATGGTGATGAGGAAGATGATGATGATGATGATGATGATGATGATGATGATGATGATGATGATGATGATGATGATGATGATGATGATGATGATGATGATGATGATGATGATGATGATGATGATGAGGATCAGGATGATGATGATGATGATGATGATGATGATGATGAGGATCAGGATGATGATGATGATGATGATGATGATGATGATGATGATGATCATGATGATGGTGGTGGTGGTGATGATGATGATGGTGCTGGTGCTGCTGCTGCTGATGGTGATAATGATGCTGATAATGATGATGCTGCTGATGATGCTGATGACGGTGGTGACGATGATGATGATGGTGATGATGATGATGATGATGAGGAGGAGGATGTGGATGATGATGATGATGATGAGGAGGAGGATGATGATGATGATGATGATGATGGTGGTGGTGGTGGTGGTAGTGATGATGATGGTGCTGCCGCTGTTGCTGATGATGGCGATTATGCTGCTGATGATGATGACGGTGATAGTGATGGTGGTGATGATGGTGATGATGATGATGATGATTATGATGATGATGATGATGATGATGATGATGATGATGATGATGATGATGATGATGGTGACCGTACATCGACAAAATGTTGCACCACTTTTGCTGCGCATTGGCACCTATACTGCATTGCTCTTTCCCCTCCTTCACCCCGATCTTAATTTTGGGTGCATGTCGAAGAGCCCTTGGGCCGCCTTGGGGCTCCCGACAAAAAGTTGTACCACCTGAACTGAGCCCAATATTTAGATCGGAGGGGAGGGGGGAGAAACAAACGCTTATAAGCAGCGATGCAATTTATTGTCTGCGCCAGGTAGTGCAACATTTTGTCGATGTACCCGGATGGTAATGGTGATGATGATGATGACGACGATTTCGATGATGATGATGATGATGATGATGATGGTGATGATGATCGTGATGATGATGGTAGTGGTGGTGATGACGATGTGGATGATGATGATGGGGATGAGGATGAGGATGAGGATAAATGATGATGATGATAATGCGGATTATGATGTTGTTGTTGATGATGGTGATGATGATGATGATGATGATGATGATGATGATCGTGATGGTGGTGATGATGATGATGATGGTGCTGCTACTGCTGCTGTTTCTGATGATGATAGTAATGCTGATTATGCTGCTGATGCTGATGATGCTGATGATGATGTTGGTGGTGATGATGATGGTGATGATGATGATGATGATGATGATGATGATGATGACGGTGATGAGGATGATGGTGATGGTGATGTGATGATGATGCTGCTGATGATGATGATGATGATGGTGATGGTGGTGGTGATGATGATGCTGCTGCTGATGATGATGATGGTGCTGCTGCTGATGGTGGTGATGCTGCTGATGATGATAGTGATGATGATGTTGATGATGATGATGACGATGAGGAGGAGGAGGGGGAGGAGGATTACGATCACGAGGATTATGATGAGGATGAGGATGAGGCTGAGGCCCATGGTGCTGCTGCTGAGGAGGAGGAGGAGGAGGAGAGGATGCCCCCAATCGCTGCCGGCGCTCTGGCTCGAAGGGCTGCCATCCCTTACGGCGCCGATGTTTCTTCGGGCCCCTCGCGCGTGGTGGTGGGCGTCAGATGGATAGCCGGTTTCAGCCGCGGGGGCCTCAGCGCGGCCTCCGCCGAGGGTCAGGGGAGGGACAGGTACCGATACTGCTACTGCTACTCCGCCTGGAGATCCCTCGCCGCCACGGCTGGATTCTCGAAATCTGGGTCGGAACGCGCCCCGGGAAGGGTCTGGGGAGTGGCGGTATCGGTTCTTCTTTTTGCTATCCTCGGGCGAGCACGATTCGCAGTGCCTTGCGTGGCTCTCTGCGCGTTGCATCGGTCCGACCGGGCCAGGAGCCTCGGGCAGGGCACTCGGGTCTGGCTGTGGGGCGGCAGGGAGGCGGAGAATGCAGTGTGCAGCACGAGGCGTGCAGAGGTGCGGCGCGAGGGCGGAGCATCCAAGAGGCCCCGTGCCTTCCTCGACGGGGGTTGCTCACCTCGCGGTGCCCTCACTCCAGTCATTTTCGATGTGCGCGAGGGGTGGAGCCCTCTTGCTATCCCATGTTGCTCTCAGCCTGAAGTCCGAGCAAAAGAGTCGTTCTCGATTGCGCGTGCCGCCCACCCCCAGTTTGAGCGCGATCCTTCTCCTCCTCGTCTTCTCTTGCTTCTCCCCTCGTCCTCTTCCTCCCCCCCGTCCTCTTCCTCTGCGCACCTCCTCATACTCCTCTTCATGCTGCTGCTTCCCATCCCCCTCCTTTTCCTCCGTCTCCCCGCCCTCTTCTCAATATGTCCGCTACCTGCGTTGCCTGTTTCATTTCCCAGGTCGGACGATACCTGCGACATACGCCAGACTAGCGAGGCCCCTCCCTCTGGGTGGCGCAAGGGACCACACGAGGGCCCATCACATCCTTAACCCGAGGAGGTCCCAACTGAACCTGTCACCTTCATGGCATGCTGGCCTACAGCAACAGCATCAGCGCCAGAGAGTCAGAGAGAGAAAAAGACAGAGAGAGAGAGAAGGGAGAAAGAGAGAGAGAGAGAATGAGAGAGAGAAGGCGAGGAGCAGGGTAAAGACGAGAGTGGCTCGACCATGGCAGCATCAACGCCAAAAACCAGGATAGGCGAGCTCCCCCTCCACTCCCTCCCTCCCTCCCCTCCCCTCCCTACCTCTCCTCCCCCCCTCTCATCCCTCCCCCCTCCGCCCCTCCCTCTCCACCCCTGGCTCCGCATCAGCATGATTTTGCTTAGCCGCAGCGGTACATGAAACGTTCTGACTCTCAACTCTGAGCAGAACAGAGCCGTATGATCTATCAGAACAGCGTCAATGTTTTGGGAGAAGGTTTACGAGGCCAGAGAGAGGCTCACAATTGACTGAGAAAAGACGTGCTGGATTCTTAGACCTGGCCCCGCACTGAGACTGATCCAGATGCAAGGCTCGTACATGCCTGCGCTGAGCTTGGCCTTGCAACTTCTCGAACGCCTGAAACTCTTCCTCCTCCTCCTCCTCCTCCTCCTCCTCCTCCTCCTCCTGCTCCTCCCCCGCCAGAGCCAGCGGGCGCGAGGCCCGGGCGCAGCGCCGAGATCAGCTACGACAGCCAGCTGGGCGAGGACGTGCTCGGCGGAGAATGCGGCCGCCAGCACACCCCTCGGCTCCGGCTGGCCCGCGTGCCCGCCCCGCGTGCCCGCCTGGCCGGGGCTGTCCCCCCGTTCTGCAGTCCCAATCATGGCGTCATGAACGCGACGGGTGGTTGTCGGGCCTCTGGGGGGCCCTCACAGGGCCCGAAGGACCGTCAGCAAAGACCACTGGGCACGAGAAGCCGGTCCCGGGCAAAGGGCCGAGACCTCTGGGCGACCACGTCGGGGGTCCAGGTTTAGTGCTGGCCCGCCTGGGCCGCGGGCCGGCGCTCGCTCCTCCTCGGGGCCACCAGCCCCTGAGAGACCTCGCCCCTTGAGGGAGGAGGGTTGAGGGAGGAGGGAGGAGGGAGGAGGAGGAGGGAGGAGGGAGGAGGGAGGAGGGAGGAGGGAGGAGGGAGGAGGGAGGAGGAGGAGGAGGAGGAGGAGGAGGAGGAGGAGGAGGAGGAGGAGGAGGACCTCTTGGAGGCCTTTTCGGCCGTATTGAAGGCCTCTTGGGCCGTCTTGGGCCATGTTGAGGCCATCCTGAGGCTATCTGAAGCCGTCTTGGGTACATCTTGGGCCGTCTTGGAGGCATCTTGGTGCCATCTGAGCCGTCTTGGAGGCCATCTTGGGCCGTCTTGGAGACGTCTTGGCCGTCTTGGAGGCCATCTTGGAGCTGTCTGGGGCAGGAAAACCGTTTGCAACGACCTCTTCCGGGTGGCCGGCGGGACGTGACGAAGCCCCAGGGGGAGATCTTTGGGAAAAAGAACCAAGACCAAGAGCCATATAGTTCGGCACGCCGGGCACCCCTTTGATAAATCAAAAGGGGGCGGCGGATTGGCGTATGGCTCATCCCGCCACCGTGCCTGGGTTGTTGGTCGGAGGCCCGTGGGATGCATGTAAGGATCTTGTGGGAGATCTCTCGAAAGTCTCTTGGAGCAGGTTTGTGGGATGGTTTGAGGCGTCTCGGGGGCCTCTTGGGGACCTCTTAGGCTTTGATTTTGGCTTCTTAAGTGCCTCCGACTTCGGGGCATCTTGGGGGCACCTCGGGGGCCTCTGGGGGGATCTTGGGTCTATCTTGGGGCAGAGGGCTCAAAATGTCAGTGAATAATGTTCCCCTCTTGGGTCCTTTCGTGGGGCTGTCTTGGAGGTTTACTGGGCCCCTCTTGCGGGCTCTTGGGCCGTCTTGGGCGATCTTGGGCGCCTCTTGGGCCGTCTCGGACGCACTGAAGACAAAACGGCGGTAACGTTCAGACCATGCAAAATCAAACCAATTTCGACGAGATTGGCCTCTTAGGCCGCCAGGTCTTCCAAGACGGCCCAGGAGGCGCCCAAGAGGGCTCCAGGACGGTCCTCGGGGCCATTTTACGCCATGCTGGACACGCATGTCCCAAACAGCGCGCTCTTGGCCTCTGGACAAATCACGCGGGGACGGACCCCCCGAGAGCGCCCAGGGGCGCCCGGGAGCGCTTGGATGTGGGCCACAAAAGCATGTGTGCGATGCTTAACACAGAGATCTCGCAGGGATCTGAGGACACTCCAACTCCTGCCTCAGGGCACGCTGACGGATACCTATATGCACGTATGTGTTATGTACCAATCCATCCATCCATCCATCCATCCATCCATCCATCCATCCATCCATCCAGCCATCCATCCATCCATCCATCCATCCATCCATCCATCCATCCATCCACATATACATACATACGTACGTAAGTAGGTACGTGCTTGCGTGCTTACGTACATACATTCATACATACATACGTCCACACACATATATATATAACTATACACCTACATCCATACATCCATACATCCATACATCCATACATCCATACATCCATACATCCATACATCCATACATCCATACATCCATACATCCATATATCCATACATCCATACAGCCATACATACATACATGCATACAACCATACATACATACATACATACATACATACATACATACATACATACATACATACATACATACATACATACATACATGCCTTCATGTGTACATACACACATGCGTACATACACACATACATGCACACATACCTACATACATACATGCATACAAACATACATACATGCATACAAACATACGTACGTGCGTATTACATACATACACACATCTATGTATATCTATGCGCATTCACATACGTACATACGTATGTACTTAGTTACTGACTTACTTACGCAGTTACATACATACATATTTACGTACGTGCATACAGCTATAGGTGTAGAAACATAGGTGTGTGTGCATTATATATCACAAGTTGCCCCTTACATCTATTTCTAGTGAGCGGACTCCTGCGACCCCCCCCTAAACGGGACCCCCCCGATCCCCGGTCCCAGGGGCCTTCTGCACACTCCCTGACAGGGTCACCCGAGACTTCCGGCCTCTGAGGATCCTTCCTAGCCCGTGCAGGCGGCCCTTTGGCGGCGCCGAGAGGCCCCCCAAACGGTCCAACAGGGCCCCGAGACGCCCCACCCAAGATGCTCCCAAGACGACCCCCGAAGCTCCAAGACTTCCCCGCGAGCATTCGAAGTCGAGGGCCGGCCGTGCAAGTGGGCCCGCCGCGACCCCCAGAGAGCCCAAGAGGCGCCAGAGATTGCTCCAAGACAGCCCCAGGAGTCCCCAAGCTGGCCCCGCTACGACCCGCAGAGGCATCAGGACACGGCTTCTCGCCCGCTGCTGGCCCTTCGGCTTCTCGTCTTTGACGTAGAGGGCGCACGTGGGGGTGGGTGGGTTCTTTGGTGGCGCTCCTTGCCGCGACGCGGGCAAAATGCTCCTCCTCTCCCCGACAGCGCCGCTGCTCCCCTCGCCCTCCTCTCCCTCTCCTCCCTCCTCCTTCCTCCTCCCTCCTCCCTCCTCCCTCCTCCTCCCTCCCTCCTGCCTCTCCTCCCTCCTCCTTCCTCTCCCTCGCCTTCCTCCTCCTCCTCCTCTCCCTCTCCTCCCTCCTTCTTTTCCCTCTCCTTCCTCCTCCCTCCTCCCTCCTCCTCCATCCCTCCTCCTTCCTCCTACTCGTTCTCTCCCGTCCTGCGGGGACTTCCAGAGGCCCTCCGCTAGGCCCCGGAGACCCTAGACGAGCTGGAAGCGCCCGAAGCCTTTCTGCGACTTCTGAAGGCCTCCTCTCGCTGATGGGTTTTTCATCCCGGCACGGACCGGCAAAGGATCGAGGCTTGAGATTCGACGATCGAGGCTTTCCTAACGTTCGCCGTCCTCTCGGGGCCTCTGGCATGCGCGTCGCCGCCTGGCAGGGTCCGCCTCCCACGCAGCCCACGAGCATTTTCGGGGGAGCCAGCCGCAGTTCAAAGCCCTGGCGAACAGCGCGAAGAGCTACACTGCACGAAGCGCGAATGACAAAAATGTATGGCGCGCAGCCCCAATGCAGTCTCGCACGTCTATACATATATGTTATTATATTCTAGTGTGTTATATTATATTATACCATACGATCTTATATTATATTATATTATATTATATTACACTACATTATATCATATTAGACTACATTGTACTATAATATGCCATAACGTGCGATATCAGATTATATGGTGTTATATTATGTTATCGTATATTATATAACTTCATACTGCATTATATTACAGTGTAGTATATGGAATTATCGTATATTATATTATAGTATGTTATAGATCGTGCGTTATATTATATTAAAGCGTATTGCAGTATAGCATGATATAACAGGGTATATGACATTACAGTCTAGTATATGTTGCTTTAGTATACTATATTGTATTATTCGTTGCTATAACCTATGTTATTGGTTTATGCTGTATTTTACCTATCATCGTATAGTACATTGTAATACATATATAATGGATACAGTAAATCCTAGTAAACTATATAATGCTATTTTATCGTATAGTCTCATATGCTTATACGTGTAGGCATTTCGCTTGCTGGAACTGCGCACAGTTGTGTTGTACCCCCTGAGGAAGGTGGGCCAAGTCGCACAGTAAGGATGAGCAGCTTTCCACGGTTACCCTTTACATCCTCCCCTTTCGGCGCATCCTTGGCCGCTTTCGCTGGCCGCGCCCCGCACGCACATTGTCGACATGGCCTTCCAAGGCCCTTGCAACCTGATCGTGCGTCCTTATGATAAGGGTCGACTGTATCCAGTTCTGTCAGTGCCTGCCTGATGCGTGGCTTTCAGGTTTAGGGCAACGTATTGTTCGAGCTCTGGCTGGTCGGTAGCAGGTGTCGATGTTGTGGCAGGTGAAGGTCGGGCAAATACTCACGAGGGGTTACCACACTGTCGCTGCGCTGACGTTTGGACCTGTATGGCACCTGCCACAGGGACGCATTCGCAATTCTCCGCTCCTCTGTTCTGATCGGGGGGCGTTTTGCTTCTTATCACTCCCCCACGCAATCGAGTCTGAGGTCGAGTCGCGTTGCTGCAGGAGCTAGCGCCGAATCTGTCATCTGCTGATCAGTCTGTTTCGCGCGAGGCTGCTCGGTAAGAGAGGAGGGGAAACCTGTGAGGAGGAGTCGATGCGCTTCCGCTCCAGGGAAGGTGTGGAGGATGGCGGTCCATCGGGTGTTACCAGAGGTGTCCCTGGCCTAACGTGCCCCCAGGATTTCCAAACTTCCAAGGAGCCCCCACGGTCTCGAGAGCCCCCCTCAAGAGACCCAGAGGGCCGCAGGAGGCTCCAAAATGGAGCGAAAGGCTGGAGGCACCTTGGGCCAGAGACGCCTTCAGCAGCACCCGAATCCAGCATCGGGAGCCAGAGCAGCCTCACCCTGTCTGGAGGAGCTCGCCACGACGGGCCTGCTGTCCGACTCCGCGAGCACGGCGTACCCCTCGCGGCCGAACACGGCGGGTTCCAGCATGGCGTGCCTTGCCCGGACCATGTCGCAGGCCGCCTGCTTGTCCAGCGCGGGGGGGTTGCGGGAAGGGGGGGAGGGAGGGAGGTGGAGGGGAGGGACGAGGAAGGATGCAGGAGGGAGCGGGGAGCGGAAGGAAGGTGGAATTAGGAGGAGGAGGAGGGGGACGAGTAGTAGTAGTAGTAGTAGTAGTAGTAGCAGCAGCAGCAGCAGCAGTAGTAGTAGTAGTAGTAGTAGTAGTAGTAGTAGTAGTAGTAGTAGTAGTTGTTGTTGTTGTTGTAGTTGTAGTTGTAGTTGTAGTTGTAGTCGTCGTAGTAGTAGTAGTAGTAGTAGTAGTAGTAGTAGTAGTAGTAGTAGTAGTAGTAGTAGTAGTAGTAGTAGTAGTAGTAGTGGTAGTAGTAGTAGTAGCAGCAGCAGCAGCAGCAGTAGT
>CAUYUJ010015787.1:256783-262184 GCA_963575745.1 Prorocentrum cordatum | reverse complement strand
GGGGTGGTATTTTGACTCGGGGCCGCTCCCGGGGCGCCTCTGCGGGAGGAGGAGGAGGAGGAGGAGGAGGAGGAGGAGGAGGAGGAGGAGGAGGAGAAGGAGGAGAGGAGCAGGAGGAGGAGGAGGAGGAGGAAAAGGAGGAGGAGGAGGACCAGGAGGAGGAGGAAGTGCATCCCGTGCGTGCCCGCTCGAGGAAAGTGCGCCCCGGCGGGCGTCGTATCTGCCCCGGCCCCCCCCCCCCCTGCGGGGAAGGGATCAAAGGGAAGGGGCTTCCCTTCGACTCCACTACGACGTCGTTAAATTTCGTTTTGGATAGCGCGCTTCAGGAGGAGAGCCCTGGGAGGGGGAGAACGGAGACGACGGAGACGACGAGTCGAATGGAGAAGCCTCTCACACACGCCGACAGGGTCGGCGGATTATGATGATGCTGCTGATGATCATGATGGTGGTTGTGGTGAGGATGATGATGGTAATGGTCATGGTGGTGGTGATGGTGATGGTGATGATGATGATGACGAAGATGACGATGACGACGATGACGGCGACGACGATGATGATGATGGTGATGGTGATGGCCATGGATGGTGGTGATGGTTGATGGTGATGGTGATGGTGTTGATGATGGTGATGGTTGTGATGACGATGATGCTGACGCTGATGATGCTGCTGATGATGATGACGATGAAGATGACGATGACGACGACGATGATGCTCATCGTGGTAGTGATGGTGATGATGGTGCTAATGGTGATGGTGATTATGATGGTGATGGAAATGATGGTGGTGGCGTGGAGGAAGAGGAGGTGGATTGGGGGACCAGTGAGTGGACGGAGGGAGGTCGGCGAGCAGGAGAAGGAAAAGGAGGAGGAGGAGGAGGCCGAAGAGGAGGAGTAGGAGGGGTGGAGGAGGGGAGAGGAGGGGAGAAAGATGGAGGGGATAAAAAAAAAAAAACAAAAAAAAAGAAAGAGGAGGAGGAGGAAGGAGGAGTGATGAGGACGGAAGGATGAGGAGGAGGAGGAGGAGGAGGGAGGAGGAGGAGGAGGACTGCGAGGAATACGGAGGAAAGAAGGAGAGGAAGAGAAGCAAGATGGAGGAGGAGGAGGAGGAGGAGGAGGAGGAACATGAGGAAGAGGAGGTTCAGGAGTATGCGAAGGATTCGGAGGAAGAGGAGGAGGAGGAGCAGGAGGAGCAGGAGCAGGAGCAAGAGGAGGCGGCGGATGTTCTCAGAGAGGGGAAGCGCCGGAGAACGGACGAGGGCCGGGCGCCCCGTGGTGCCCAGGGCTCCCCCACCGCGAGCGGGCGCTGGTCTGGGGACAGACCTCGTGGGCGGTCGATCCTCTTCGGTCCTCCTCGGGGGGGCTCGAGGGGGATCGAGGGGGCTCGAGGCCCGAGGAGGCTCGAGGAGTCGAGGATCGATCTGCAGCTTCCCTCCTTGGGGGTGGGGGGGGGGTTCCGGGATGGCGCTGGAGCCGCAGCGGAAGCGGCACCAACCGCCGACGCAGTTTATTTTTGTATGGCTTATGACGAAGGCCTGAAGGCTGGTTCCACCGACCCTGAAGGACTGCGACGACGACGACGGCGACGGACGGCGACGACGACGACGGCGACGACGACGGCGGCGACGACGACGACGAGGACGAAGCACGTTCAGAAACTTACACGTATTGAGTTTGCCATATTGGGTTTCTCGTTGGGTGCTCTGGAGGCTCTCTTTGGGCCTCTTGAGGGCCTCTTCGGGGTTTCTTGGGCTTGGTACCTCCTGGGGGCCCCTTGTGGCGGAAGGCTCGAAATGTCGGTTGGTGTTCCCTCTTTCGGGAGCCTCTTGGGGCCCTCTTGGGGCCCTCTTCGGCCGTCCGGGGGGCCTCTTGGGCTGTATTGGGACTCTCTTGGGCCGTCTTGGGGCCGTTTTGGGCCCATTGGGGGCGCTTCCAGCAGCCTCTTGGTGAGATTTTGGGGACTTCCTGGACCGCCTTGGAGCGTCGAAGCCCGAGAAGGCAAGGACGCGACACACATGAAACAACAGCATGACAACCAGTGATTTTCGCTCGGAGCTCTCTTGGGACGTCTTGGGGGGTTCTGAGGCCGTCTTGAAGGTATCCTGGGCCGTCTTGGAGTGATCTTCTGGGGCTGTTTCAGGGCCCTCTTGGAGCAAGCCGCGGTACAAGTACATTCGAGGCGTTCAGGAGGCAAGACGTCGAAGGGGAAAGCTTCTTCCAGAGAGGGGTGCTCCCCCCGGGGGGATCACAACCCCCGGCCCCCCCCCACACCCCCGAAGGAGGAGGGGTAGGAAGGGTAGGAGAAGGAGGAATAGAAAGGGTAGAAGGAGGGTAGGAGGAGGTGTAAAAGGAGGGGTGGGAGAAGGAGGGGTAGGAGGGATGGAGGAAGGAGGGGGATATGAAAGGGGAGGGGAACGAAGAAGAGTAAGAGGAATAACCATAGCATCAGTAATACAATCCCTGCCGTCCTGCTTACCAGGCCTCGTCTTCGACCTACGCCTTCGACCAGTCCGCAGCATTGCAAGGCAGAGCTGCGTCATCCTCGTTCCAGGAGATTGGGGGACCGGTGAGTGCCCGGAGGGAGGACGGCGAGCAGGAGAAGGATGAGGAGGAGGAGGAGGAGGCCGAAGAGGAGGAGCAGGAGGGGGTGAGGAGGGGGAGAAAGAGGAGGGGGAGGAGGAGGAGAAGGAGGAGGAGGAGGAGGAGAAGGAGGAGGAGGAGGAGGAGGAGAACGAGGAGAACGAGGAGGAGGAGGAGGTGGATGAGGAGGAAGATGAGGAGGTGGAGGAGGAGGGGGGGTGGTTGCTGGAAGTTTCAGATGTGGCCATCGATGGAAGGTTTCAGACTCGCTCTGTCGACTGGCATTCGCCGATGGTCTCAAAACGGCGACGTGTGGCTCGGTTTCGGGCATCCTCGCAGATCTGTTTCGGTCCCGCACGGGCTGTCGAACAGTATGTTCTGCCACGGTCTCGTATCTGTTCTTGCTCTGTCCTTGCTCCGTCGATTCGTGAGCTTCCGGCATTTCACGAGAAGGGATCTGTGCAGTGGCCGTTTCAGTACTGCTGGCGCTTTGGAGATCTTTGAGGCTATCCCCCGTGCGTAGCGTGCCAGCGCTGCCTCCCGCGACTTGTCTGGCAGTCCTGCATGCACGACCCGGGCTGGATTCGCCCGCCCTGGCGCACAAGGGGCGTACGGTGCCGTGCTTCATCTGGTGGTGGACTTGGCTTGGCAAGAGAGTAGCAGGGGGGAGGGTCAGGAGGACGTGAACCCCTGGCTCAAAATTATGTTCCCGCCCCAAGCGTTTGATAGCTAACCGGCAGCAGCACGGGCAGGGATGGAAGGAGCACAGCCAGGGAGGGAGGGAGGGAGGGATAAATGAGAAATGAGACGAACGGGATGAGGATGGTGATGATGATGTTGATGATGATGATGATGATGATGATGAGGAGGACCCTGATGATGACGATGATGATGATGATGCTGATGCTGATGCTGTCGCTGATGCTGATGCTGCTGATGATGATGATGAGGATGACGATGATGAGGAGGAGGATGAGGATGAGGAGGAGGATGATGATGGCGATGGTGGTGATGATGATGCTGATGATGATGAGGATGAGGAGGAGGAGGTTGATGACGATGCTGACGATGATGACGATGACGATGATGATACTGATGATGCTGATGGTGAAGGTGATGATGATGATGACGATGATAGTGATGATGGTGATGATGATGATGATCATCATCATGGTGATGAAGGTGCTGATGACGGTGGTGATGATGATGATGATGATGATGATGATGAGGGTGATGATGATGAGGGTGATGATGATGCTGCTGATACTGCTGATGCTGATGCTTATGCTTATGCTGATGTTGCTGCTGCTACTGATAATGCTGCTGATGATGATGATGATGGTGGTGGTGATGATGATGATGATGATGATGAGTATGATCATGATGAGTATGCTGCTGCTGATGATGCTGATACAGATGCTGAGGTTGAGAGGTTGCTGCTTTTGCTGCTGCTGATGATGATGGTGAAGATGAAGATGAAGATGAAGATGAAGATGAAGATGAAGATGATGATGATGATGATGATGATGATGATGATGATGATGATGATGATGCTGATGATGATGATGATGCTGATGCTGATGCTGATGCTGATGCTGATGCTGATGATGATGATGATGATGATGATGATGATGATGATGATGATGATGATGATGATGGTGATGGTGATGGTGATGGTGATGGTGATGGTGATGGTGATGGTGATGGTGACGATGATAGTGATGGTGATGGTGATGGCGATGGTGGTGATGGTGACGCTGATGCTGATGGCGATGGTGACGGTGGTTGGCGGTGGTGATGGTGGTGATGAGGAGGAGGGGAACAGGGAAGGA
Source organism: Prorocentrum cordatum (assembly GCA_963575745.1). Lineage (NCBI taxonomy): Eukaryota > Dinophyceae > Prorocentrales > Prorocentraceae > Prorocentrum > Prorocentrum cordatum. The sequence goes on along the minus strand of CAUYUJ010015787.1, from coordinate 257,776 downwards.
GAACGAGGAGGAGGAGGAGGAGGCGGCGGAGGTGGAGGAAGAGGCGGAGGAGGACTGGGGGACACGGAGCAGAGAAGACGTGCCGAGGAGGGCGAAGGACGAAGGGGGCCCGACGACGGGCGAAGGAGGGCCGGACGGGCGCGCCGCCCCGTGCCGTGGGGCTCGCAGGCTCAGGCTGGCGACGCGTCCCCGGCCGCGACCGTCGCCAGCTCCGTGGCGGCTACGCCGACGGCCGCGGCCCGCAAGGGGGCGGGGGAGAGCAGGGGCAGGGGAGAGCAGGTGGGGGGGGCGAGCGGGGGCGGGGGCGGGGAGAGCAGGGGCGGGGGAGAGCAGGGGGGTGGGGGTGGAGGGCGGTGGGGTGCCCGGGGGGGGAGGGGGGGGTCCAGAGGGGGGGGGGAGGCACAGAAAAGGGAAGGAGGGGGTGGGGTCGGTGCGGCGGGGGGCTCCCCTCCTCCTGGCATGCTGCTCTCTCTCTCTCTCTCTCTGTGGCACCCCCGCCCGCGCCCTCCCCGCCGGCGGCCCCCTCGACGGCGCTCTGCCTCGGAGAGCGCAGCGCCGACCCCCGGAGGGCAGCAGCTCCCGCCCCCGAGTGACCCACCGCCAGCAGTCGTCGTCGCCGTCGTCGTCGTCGCCGTCGTCGCCGTCGTCGTCGTCGTCGTCGTCGTCGCCGTCGTCGTCGTCGCCGTTGTCGCCGTCGTCGTCGTCGTCGCCGTGGTCGTCGTCGTCGTCGTCGTCGTCGTCGTCGTGGCGCCCAGGCCCGCGGGGCCGGCGCCAAGGTGGAGCGGCTCTGGCGCCGGCCTCGGCTCGCCACTGCGGCGCGGCGCAGCCCCGGCCGGCCGGGGGCCCCCCCTCCGTGCCCCAGTCGGCTCAAGCCATGTCGGCTGAAGCCTCTGATTCAGACGAACCCAGGAGATCCAACGTATTGAAATAATCAAGACGGATGTTTTTCGCCCATTTCGGCCTCCAGAGGCCCCCGCCGGGCCTCGGGACCGT
>CAUYUJ010015787.1:174283-251783 GCA_963575745.1 Prorocentrum cordatum | reverse complement strand
GGGTTGTTGTCTTGGCTTTTGGTGTTGTTCTTTTTTAGTTTCGAAGCGTGCCCCACACGCAGTGTAGCAACAGTACACGCCTAGGCATGGCAAGCGGCATTGAGCGGACGCCCGCTGCAACAGGAAGAGCTTCAACGCAGCCAACAAGGAAATCACCTCAAGCTGGACTTGGATACAAATGAGGATCTGCACAAGAAATCTGCGAACAGGCACGATCGTCTCATGCAGACTTTCGCCGGTCGGGTTCTCGTAGAGTGGATCATGTTTCAAGTTTCTCTTAGAGAGGATTCCTACGGAGGTTCTCTTAGTGAGGACTCTTGAATAATATTCCCGCAGTAAGGCTTCTTGACTGAGGTTCTCTTAGTGAGGACTCTTGAGTAATATTCCCGCAGTACGGATTCTTCTACTGAAGTCCTTTTAGTGAGGACTCTTGAATAAGAGTCCCGTAGGAAGGATTCTTCATTGAGGCTCTCGTAGTACAGATTTTGGATTAATGCTCCCATCGTAAGTACTATTTATGGAGGCTTCCTGTGTAAGGTCCCTGGAGTGCTATTCCCGTAGTGCGACTCTTGAGTACGAGTCCCCGAGTAAGGATTCTTCATGAAGGAGTACGGATTCTTCTTTCCGGTTTTCGTATTTCGAACTCTTGAGCGAGACTCCCTTAGTAAGGATTGTGTACTCGGGTTGTATGAGTAAGGACTCCGGAGTAACATTACCGTGGTGAGGCTTCTGGACTAAATTTCTCTTAGTAAGTGTTCTTGGGTAAGAACCCCGTTGGAAAAAAGGATCCTTCGTTCAGGTTTTCTTAGGAAGGACTCTGGGGTAAGAGTCCCGTTGTGAGGTTTCTGCGTTCAGGTACTCCTAGTAAGGACTTTCGAGTAAGACTCCCATCGTCAGGAGTATGGGCTCTTGAGCAATATTCCCGCAGTAGGGTTTCTTTCTGAGGTTCTCTTAGTGAGGACTCTTGAATAAGAGTCCTGTAGCAAGGTCTTCTTTTTAAAAATGAAGATGTAAATGGTCTATTTGGAAAGGTTTTTGGGTAATACTCCCATCGTTAGGATTATCCAGTCAAGCTCTTTCAGTCAGAACTCTTGAGTCATATTCTAATCGTACGGATTCTTTATTGCGGTAATCTTAGTAAGAACTCTTGAGGAATATCCCCACCGTCAGGATTCTGCGTGCATGTGCTCTTGATAAACAACTCGTAATATCCCCATGTTGCAGGATTCTTCGTTCTGGATTTGCTTAGTACAAACTTCTGGGTCGTATTATCATCGTAATGTTTCTTCATTTAGGTTCTCTGAGTAAGGGCTCTTATGTAATATTCCCGTAACAAGACTTGTTTTTGAAGGTTCTGTTTGTAAGGATTCGTTGGCTTCTTTGGTAAGGTGTTACGTATAAGGATTCTTGAGTAAAAATCCCGTAGTGAGGATTATTCACTCAGGTCCTTTTGGTAAGGTTGAGTAATATTCCCATGGTAAGAATTCTTTACTAAGCTTCCCTTAGTGAGGACTCTTGAGTTGTTCCCATGAGGAGAATTCCTTAGTAAGTTTCCCTTAGTGAGGACTCTTGAGTTATATTCCCGTAGTAAAATGTCTTTACTCAGGTGCTCTGAGTAAGGGATCTTGTGTAAGAGTCCCGCAGTAAAAGTTCGTCATTTATGCGTTTGTAGTAAGGACTCTTGAGTAAGACTCCCATCGTCTGGATTCATTATTCGGGTTCTGTGAGGTGAGTAAGGTCTCTTGAGTAACATTCCCGCAGTTACGCGTCTGTAATCCGATTCCCTTAGTAAGCATTTTTTAGTTAGGGTTTCTTAGTGTGGACTCTGGACAAAGGTTTCCTAGTAAGGATTCTGTAGTAAGGGCTTCTCACAAAGGGATTCGTGACCCAATTTCTTTTTGTCAGGATGCTTGAGTACAGGTTGCTTCGTAGGCATTCATCATTATGGGTCTAGTAGATGCCGAGTTTGCGTGGGCGCGACATCGCCTGGGAACCTTCGGCGCTTGTAGGCGCCTTAGCCTCGTCGATGGGATCTGGCAATCGAATTCATTCCCACCGGAGGCCGGCCCGGAAGCCGGTGCGATGCGATGCGGTGCCCCCCCCCCTACCCCCCCTTCTCCAGAGGGGACGTCAGAAACCCGGCGTACCTCCTGGGGGGAGCGACGGGGACGCTCGCCCCATTGGGAAGGGGCTCAGAAAGTTGGCGTTCCCTTGTTGTTGTTGTTGTTGTCGATTGTTTTGATTTCCAATGGCTTGATGGCATGAAAAGAACAAAGGTGACGGATCAGGAGGGGTCTTGCTTCCCCCGAGGAGGAAGAAAACACCATTACATTGCGTCGTTGTTGTAAGGTCACGCGCAGTGTCTGGGACCTTGCGGCCGCATGGCAGAAAGGTCCCCTTCTGCCATGTGGCCGCCAGGGTGGATGCCCCTTTCTCGATCCTCCTCCTGCTCCTGCTCCTCCTGCTCCTCCTCCTCCTCCTCCTCCTCCTCCTCTCCCTCCGCCTCCTCTCCCTCCGCCTCCTCCTCCTCCTCCTCCTCCGCCTCCTCCTCCTCCTCGTCATCATCAGAGTCCCCAGAGGGAGCATAACCCAAGAAAGCCCTTGGATTATCCAACAACCAATAACATCAATAACAGCAATGCTTCACACGGATTCGCCTGGCTGTCTGTATTCTCACAGAACATTGCATGCGTTGCTTTTGTTTGCTTTGATTGTTTCTCCCCCAATGCCTCATGGCATAGAGAAAGAAAATGAGGTGGAACAGGAGGAGTTTTGCTTCCCCCGAGGAGGAAGAAGAGGAGGAAGAGGAGTGGAGAAAAATAATGGAGCAACGAACGCGGTTCCTTTTCAAGCCCTTTGAAGGCCGAGCGCGCCCCACCCACATCCAGTCTGAAGCTGATCGAACTCCCTCCCGTGACTCCAGATCCGCCATACTTTGGGCGATGTCGCTCGCCGAGCGGACATTCCCACCCACTTTTGAAGCTCCTCTGATGTCGATTTCCGCCCTCCCTTTGCCGCCGCTGCTTCCGCCATGCATTGGCGGAGATGTCCGCCCTATGTTTCCGAGGTGGATTGTTTCGCCTTATTTTTTCGCACCGTGCCCCCAAGAGGCCTCAAAACAGTCTCCCAGAAGCCCCCGAGAGACCAACCACGATTATACATATTTCTTCGTCGGACGTCTTCCCCGTCGTCTAATCAAGCCCACAACAGGCCACTCCTTCCTTGTCCCTGCCGCTCTCACCAATCATCCCCACCTCCATTTTCAGGTCGGGGTTCGTGGCAATATCAGGTTTTTTCGCACCGTTTGGGGTGAACCTCCGACGCAGTTTGGAGCGGGCAGCTCAAACCAGAACACGGCGGATCCGGAGCCTCCGCGGGCGGGGGCACGAGGGCGAGGCGGAGCTTCGCCAGCAACTCACAGGGCCCTCGGATGCTAGCGGGCGCCAGCGTCTGGTAGTGGACGAGAAGGCGCCGATGTGGCGTCGACTTAGCGCCGCTGAGCGTCGCTTCAGCGTGGGCTAGGTCGACTGGCGTCGATCTCGTCGACGGGCGTGCGTCGGTTCAGCGTCGATTGATTCGCGTCGGCGAGCGTCGACTCGCGGGATCCGGCAAGATGGCACGGGAGGCTCCCATGAGTTGCCACCGAACGGAGGAGGGGAGCAGTCCCGCGAGGCGGGTGGCGCACGCGCAGCCCCTCGCGACGAGCGTCGCCTCGCGCCGACAGTCTGGGGGTGGCGGTGGGCGGGGTCTCGGCGATGTGGCCCTCACGGGCGCGAGGAGGAGGGCGCGGCTCGAGCGGCGGGGGCGGCACGGCGGAGGAGGGAGGCACTTCGGTCAGGCGACCGCAGACATGGACCCAGGGGGCGTGGTTTAGCGACGGGTCCCGTTTCCATGGGAGACCGCGGACCTCTGCCGCCGAACGAGGCGGCACCAGCCGCATTTTGGGGGGGGACCTCCCCCGATCCATGTTTGCGCGCCCCCGATTCGGCGAGGCGACGTCGGCGTGTAGAGCGTCGGGCTTCGCACCCGAGCCGCATCGCCGATGCATCGCCGATGCGGCGCGATCCTCCGACCCCATCCGCTCGGACCCCCTCTGGGAGGCCTCCGGGCACGGCGGTCGAGGGGAGCACTCCCGCGAGGCGGGTGGCGCACGCGCAGCCGCTCGCGCCTCGCGGCGCCTCGCGGCGCCTCGCGCCGACAGCCCGGTGGGGGGGGGGCGGCGGGCGGGGTCTCGGCGAGGCAGACTGCCGCGCCTGTCCGCGGCGGGGCTGCCTGGAACGCAGGGGCGTCGTCGGAGGGGCCACGGGCGGCGTGTTGCTCCCTGCCCTTGCGGAGGGGTTCCCGGTCAGTGTTTCCCCTGGGGGGGTGTCTGGGGTCTGGGGGGGGCCCCAGGCCATGGCCCCGGCCACGGGCGGAACGCCGGCGGAAGCCGGCCGCCGTCGGCCCCAGTTCGGCAGACGCGCTTCTGGGGCACACGATGGTGCGCAAGATGGTCCAAGGGGGCCACGAGTCGCCGAAAGATCGGTCCAAGTCCAAGACGCCCAAGATGGCTTCAAGGTGGATGTTCCAGGAAGCCTCCAAGAGGCCTCCGGGAGGCCTCCAAGAGGCCCCCAAAGAGAGCTCCAAGGGTCAAAATTCATGTGTTTCCCTCCCGTGTTTGAAGGTTTGTCGCGTTTTCGCCTTATCGGCTTCCCGACGCTCCAAGACGGCCCAAGAGGCCCCAAAGATCGCCCCCAAACGGCCCCCAACCGTTGCCATTGGTGGCTTAAGCACAGAAGCGTGCATCAGGTTGAGGTGTGCCAGTGTGGCCGGTCTTGCAGATCCGAGCTCTGCAGGATCTGCCCTGCTGCAGATGATAATGAGCCAAGGCTGCTAATCAATGGGCCAAATTGGCAAGTACACGCACAAAGCGTTTGCCGGGATTGTGGTGATTCTATCGCTTGCATACGTCGTGATGGTTGTGGTCGAAGGTGGGAGGGGTGTATACAAGGAGTGTGTTTTGGTCGAGAGCCACGAGACGAACACTCGTCATCTGAGCAAGGAGGACTTTGCGCAGTACTCTTTTGGCAACTCGATCATCACCCTCGCCGCTTTCTTACCGACAGCGCCTGTGGCCGCCTGCATGCTCGCATTCGCTGCAACGCCTTACCTGCGTCGAGTGTCCGAGTACGCCTTGGTTTTATGGACGAGCAAGTGGATGCATGTGGTCTCCAACCTGCTGGAGTGCTCCGGCTGGTCTTACTGGATTGTGATGGTGCCTGCCTACCTCTTCGCGCTGCTGTACATAACCTCCTTCGTCATGTTCCTCCTGCTTCTACTGCGCCAAGTCAGAGCCCTGGAGGACAGCTCCTACTTGGACCTTGGCTCGTCGCGCCTGCGTTCGTCTCTGAGGCGCCTGTCGGCGAGCTTTACCTTCACCGCGCTGGTGGCCATGTCCTGGAATTCGGGCCTCTGGGGCGACCAGGGCGAGCATCCGATGAGAGTGGTCACCTCGATGCTCTCCTGGGCGCGCCTCGCTCAGATGATCCACGTCTCGCTGCTTCCGATCCAGGCGATCGGACGAGTGCAGAGGCTGGCTTCCGGCGCGCTGCTGTCGGAGAGCGCCAGGGCGCTCGAGGAAGCCAGGCAGGCTCCGAGATTTCTCAGGCTCCAGCAGCTCGGTGTCGCCGCCGGCCTGGCCACCTCCCTCGTGTGGGTCGCCCTGTTTATCTGGTCCTACCGGGCCCTCTGGCCGCTGCCCGACGCGAGCGAGGAGGCGAAGACGCCGCTGCTCGTGCTCGCCGTGTCGCAGCTGCCTGGGATGGTAGACACGATCTTCAACTCGCTGGCGAGCCTTGCAATCAGCGGAGCGTTCTTCGGCGCCCTGAGCGGTGGGAGGGCGCTGCTCAAAGGCGAGGCAGCGCGCTTGGAGAAGTGGACGAAGGCTGCGAAGGAGTGGTCTTCTCATCCAGATGCCGACTGGCAGGCAAAGGTGGCAGAGATGGCTTGCCGAGGAGTATCTCTGCAAGCCCTGCTCGGTTTCTATCGCCGCCTGGGCAAAGATCTGATGCCTGGCTTCGACCCCTCGCGCCACACCACGCATGACGTGGTGTTCCGAGCGATCATCCCTGAATCGAGCCATCATCGGAAGTCCATGGCGCAGGTCATGATGGAGGACAAGCGTGTAGAACCCGAGATTATGGTGACCCATAATTGGCAGAACTTGTTCTCGGACTTGATTTCTGCAATCGTCGCAGACGCATTGGGCGAAAAGGAATACTGCAGGGTGTCTCACTTGCTTCTCAATGACATCGACACTATCGAGAGCTGGATCGATTATGCTGGCGTCGGTCAGCGCACCTACTGGGTATGCGCCTTTTCCGTCAACCAGCACACATCCACCTGTGAAAGCACCTTTGGGTTGGAGGACTCCGTGACAGGCGAGAAGTATCCCGCTTGCAGATGTGGGCTGCCCAAGGCATTCAACAAGACCCCACCGCTGTCCAGCGAGGGACAAAGCATCGAGTGCGAGATGAACAAGTTCGAGCCCATGGTCCAGACCCTCTCGGCCAGGAGCAGGAACTTCTCGCAGCTTGTTGCGGTGGACAGGCGCTTCGAGGTGTTCAACCGAGCGTGGTGCGTCGCCGAGATTGCGGCATCGAACTCCATGGGAATGGTCCAGAGGTTGCAGCTCCCATCGCGACGGATACTCCAGGAGAACCTGCATGTGCTCTCCCGTCTGGAGATCTGCAGCATGGGGGCCAGCAGGCCCGAGGACAAGGAGGAGATCTTGCGCCACATCTCGGACCACGAGGCCTTCGACAGGAGGCTGAGGGACATGCTGCTGGTCCAGCTGCTGCCCTCGTGGTCCACGCTGGACTCGCGGGACCACATGTTTTTGGCAGGCAGGGTTGCTCGCTGGCAGGTCGCTGCCTGCAGGCTATCCAGCAGGGTGTGGGATCCGGATCTCGAGGGCACGCCGGGCCACCCGATCGATCTGTGAGGATCCTGGGGCCCCGTGCCGTGTGGTGCGGTAGCTGTCGCTCGCCTCCTCAGGGGTGACGCCGCTGTGCCTTGTGCGCGCGATGACGTGGTCTTCCAGGCACGCCCCAAGAGAGCCCCCAGAGCGGAGGCAGGGGCCGATTTTTCGGGTTCTTCGCCCCAGTGACCCCTCCAGAAGCCCCCAGAGACGCCCAACATGGCGTCCCGACGTCCAGCGAGCCCAAAAGACGCCCCGAGAGGCCCCCAAAAGGCTTTCCAGGAGAGCCCGAAACGTAACAAATCTTTAGTTTTCCTTAGGCTTTTGAAGGGTTTATTGGTTTTCGCCTATTCGGCTTCCCGCCGCTCCACGACGGCCCGAGATGCCCCAAATAACGCCCCAAGACAGCCTCAGAGACCCCCAACAGAGAGCTCAGACGGCTCAAGACGTCCTCAAGACGACCCAAGAGGCCTCCAAGACGGCCTCACAAGTGTTCCACGCACGTCCCAAGAGAGCCCCCGGAGCGGAGGCAGGGGTCGATTTTTCGGGTTCTCTGCCCCAGTGACCCCTCCAGAAGCCCACAGAGACGCCCAATATGGCGTCCCGATGCCCCAGGGAATTCAAAAGACGCCCTGAGAGGCCCCCAAGACGCTTTCCAGGAGAGCCCGAAACATAACAAATCATCGGTTGTCCTTAGGTTTTTGGGAGTTTTCGCCTGTTCGGCTTCCCGCCGCTCCACGACGGCCCAAGATGCCCCAAGTAACGCCCCAAGACAGCCTCAGAGACCCCCAACAGAGAGCTCAGACGGCTCAAGACGTCCTCAAGACGACCCAAGAGGCCTCCAAGACGGCCTCACAAGTGTTCCACGCACGTCCCAAGAGAGCCCCCGGAGCGGAGGCAGGGTCGATTTTTCGGGTTCTCCGCCCCAGTGACCCCTCCAGAAGCCCACAGAGACGCCCAATATGGCGTCCCGATGCCCCAGGAAATTCAAAAGACGCCCTGAGAGGCCCCCAAGACGCTTTCCAGGAGAGCCCAAAACATAACAAATCATCGGTTGTCCTTAGGTTTTTGAGAGTTTTCGCCTGTTCGGCTTCCCGCCGCTCCAAGACGGCCCAAGAGGTCCCAAAGAACGCCCCAAGACAGCCTCAGAGACCCTCAAGAGAGCGCTCAGACGGCCCAAGACGTCCTCAAGACGGCCCAAGAGGCCTCCAAGACAGCTTCACAAGCGCCACAGGCACGCCCCAAGAGAGCCCAAGAGAGCCCCTGGAGCGGAGGCAGGGGCCGATTTTTCGGGTTCTCTGCCCCAGTGGCCCCTCCTGAGGCCCCAAGAGGTTCCCAAAAAGCCCCCAAGAGGCCCCAATCACCCCTGCAGAGGCCCCAAGAGGCCCCCAAGAACCCTCCAGAGGCTTCCAGCAAGCCTCCAGAAGCGCCCAAGATGGGCCGAGCACTGCCCCAAGAGAGCCCCAGGACGGCTGGAGGCGCCTCGACAAAGCCTCACAGCGTGAAACTGACAACACGGGAACCTGATGAGACCCCAAGTGACGCCCAAGAAGACCCCAAGATACCTCAAGGCCTCAAGCCGCCTCCAGAAAGCCCCGACAAGCCCCCAAGAGAGCCCCAGGACTGCCCCAAGACTTCAGGACTGCTGGAGGCGCCTCGACAAAGCGTCAGAGCGACAAACGGACAGCCCCGGGACTCCCTCAGGAGGGCCCCAGGACGGCTGAAGGACCTGAGGAGGCCCTGAGAGGCCCCCAAGACGACCCCAACAAGCCTCAAGACCTCACCACGCCTCCAGGAAGCCCCCAGAAGCGCCCAAGAGGGCCCCAGGACTGCCCCACGACTCCAGGACTGCTGGAAGTGCCTCGACAAAGCCTCACAGCGGCACACTAGCTCGTATGGAAATTTCCTGAGCTCACCTTACGCCTTACGAGGTCTTCAGCAAGTCCCCAGAAGCGCCCAACAGGGCATCAGGACAGCCCAAGAGAGCCGCACGACGGCTGGAGTCGCCTCGACAAAGCATCACGGCGTCAAACGGACAACACGGGAACCAATGTAATGCGCGTTAAGCAGCACAGCGTCAGTCGGACCACACGGGAACCAATGTAATGCGCACCCTGGCCTTCCTCTTATGGGCTCGCATGGAAACGAGCTGAGCTCACCCCGTGGCTCGCATGGTCGCGTTCTGAGCTCACCTCCAAGACGCACTGTTGTTTATCTGGCCGCCTTTCCCTTTGGACAGAAAGCCCTACAAGAAGCCTCCACGAGGCTTCAATACGGCCGCATGCGGCCCCCGACCGCCGCAAGTTGTTCAATACAGTCCTCATATAGTCAGACACGTCCCCGACACAACCTCCAACCAAACCCGACGGCCCCCAGGAGCCCCCAGATCCTCCAAACTCAATCTTCTCGCCCGTCATATGCAACCGCGCCCCCTCCCTTCCCTGTGGCTCGCATGAGCTCACCTCGTAACTCGCCTAGTCGCGCACTTCCAAGACGCATCGTCGTTTTCTTGGCCATCTTTTCTTCAGAAGCGTTCCCGACACAACCTCCGACGAAATTCGAGGTTTCGGTTTCTCCGCCCCAATAACCCCTCCAGAGGCCCCCAGAAGCTCCCAAGAAGTTTCCAAGAGGCCCCAATAACCCCTGAAGAGGCCCCAAGAGGCCCCCAAGAATATTCCAGAGGCCTCCATCAAGCCCCCAGAAGCGCCCAAGATGGGCGCAGCACTGCCCCAAGAGAGCCCCAGGACGGCTGGCGGTTCCTCGACAAAGCCTCACAGCGTGAAACTGACAACACGGGAACCTGATAAGACCCCAAGTGACGCCCAAGAAGACCCCAAGAAGCCTCAAGGCCTCAAGATGCCTCCAGGAAGCCCCCAGAAGCTCCCAAGAGGGCCCCAGGACTGCCCCAAGACTTCAGGACTGCTGGAGGCGCCTCGACAAAGCGTCAGAGCGACAAACGGACAGCCCCGGGACTCCCTCAGGAGGGCCCCAGGACGGCTGAAGGACCTGAGGAGGCCCTGAGAGGCCCCCAAGACGACCCCAACAAGCCTCAAGACCTCACCACGCCTCCAGGAAGCCCCCAGAAGCGCCCAAGAGGGCCCCAGGACTGCCCCACGACTCCAGGACTGCTGGAAGTGCCTCGACAAAGCCTCACAGCGGCACACGGACAGCCCCGAGACTTCCTAGCTCGTATGGTAATTTCCTGAGCTCATTTTAGGAGGTCTCCAGCAAGCCCCCAGAAGCGCCCTACAAGGCCTCAGGACAGCCCCAAGAGGGCCCCACAACGGCTGGAGGCGCCTCGACAAAGCGGCACAGCGTCAAACGGACAACATGGGAACCAGCAGAATGCGTCCTATAGGCATCCTCTTCTTCATTGTTCTCTGTCTCGCAATTCACGCCCACGTGTCCTCCAAGGTCGGGGTTCGTGACAATATCAGGTTCCCCGATCTTGCGGAGGGGTTCCCGTTGTGTGTTCCCTTGGGGGGGTCTGGGGGGACCCCCCGGGACATGGCCCCGGCCACGGGCAGAACGCCAGCGGAAGCCAGCGGAAGACGGCTGCAATCAGCCCCATGTCAGCAGACGCGCTTCCTGGCGGCACGGACGGCCCCAAGATGGCCATCAAGATGTTCCAAGAAGGCCACGAGTCACCGAAAGATCGCTCCGCTCTAGGCCGTCCAAGATGGCCTCCAGACGGCCCAGATTGCCCCCAAGACGCCCCGGGAGGCCTCCAAGAGGCCCCCCGAGAAAGCCCCAAGAGTCCAAATTCATGTGTGTTTCCATTGGTGTTTGAAGGTTTTTTTGCGTTTTCGCTTTATCGGCCTCCCGACGCTGCAAAACGGCCCAGGAGGCCCCAAAGATCGCCCCAAAACGGCCCAAGACGGTCGGAGACGCCACGGCAAAGTGGCTCAGCGCCAAGCGGACAGCAGGGCAAACAGCATGATGCGCATTCAAGCACACAGCGTCAAGCGGACAACATCGCATTGCCGTCATCGTGGCGAGAGGTTGCGCTGCGCGCATAGCCCGCCGGCGGGCGAACGCGCGCGGTGCTCGTGCCTCGTGGGCGTCAGCGGCCTTGGACCGCGGACCACGAGGATTTCTAGTTCTCTCCCCTTTCCTCCTCCTCCTCCTCCTCCTCCTCCTCCTCCTCCTCCTCCTCCTCCTCCTCCCCGTCCTCCCCCTGTCCTCGTTTTAAGGCGCGGGCGCGCGCGCGCCTAACGGCGGGGCAAAGTAGCTCACACCCCGCGACCGCGCCCTCGCCTAGTGAGCTTTCGCCGCGCGTTGTGCGCAGCGGTCATGGCCCTCCTCGTCCCCCCTCCTCCCCTCCTTTCCTCCTTCCCCTCCTGCCCGTCCAGCCCCGTCCGATGTGGTGACGGTAACCTGGCCGGCCACTGTTGCGCGCTGCCGCTTTCGTGCTCGAGCCCGATTTCGTTGGACGCGGTCATAGCCCCCATGATGCCCATGAGGGGAAGCGGATCTAAAGCTGAATGACCCTGGGCGGGCAACGTGCGCTTGTGCTCACAGCTGTTCTCGTCAACGAATGATCGCTCCACTCCAGGCCGTCCAAGATGGCCTCCAGACGGCCCAGCTTGCCCCCAAGACGCCCTGGGAGGCCTCCGAGAGGCCCCCCGAGAAAGCCCCAGGAGTCAAAATTCATGTGTGTTTCCCTTTGTGTTTGGAGGTTTTTCGCGTTTTCGCTTTATCGGCCTCCCGACGCTGCAAAACGGCCCAGGAGGCCCCAAAGATCGCCCAAAAGCGGCCCAAGACGGTCGGAGACGCCACGGCAAAGTGGCACAGCGTCAAACGGAAAGCAGGGGAACCACCATAATGCGCATTAAAGCAGCACAGCGTCAAACGGACAACACGGGAATCAGCTTATGCGTCCCATTTCGTTGTTTTTCTCTTCGCGAATCACGCCCACTTGTCCTCCAAGGTCGGGGTTCGTGACAATGTCACGTTCTCACCGGACTTTTTGGCGGAGATGGGCGGCGGGTGCAAAGGAAATGAGCCTGTTGCTGCTGCTGATGATGATGACGATGCTGCTGCTGCTGATGATGATGAAGATGATGATGATGATGGTGATGATGATGGTGGTGATGGTGATGATCGTGATGGTGATGGTGATGGCGATGACGATGATGACGATGCCTCTGATGATGATGATGATGATGATGATGATGATGATTATGATGATGATGACGTTGCTGTTGCTGTTGCTGTTGCTATGATGTGACGGTGATGGTGATTATGAGGGTGACGGTGATGGCGATGTTGCTGATGATGTAGATGTTGATGATGTTGTGATGCTGATGTTGCTGTGGTGATGATGATGTGGTTATGATGTGGTGGTGATGCTGTTGATGATGATGACGATGATGATGATGATGGTGACGGCGATGCTGATGATGAAGATGAGGAGGAGGAGGAGGAGGGTAGTGGTGGTGACGATGATGATGATGATGATGATGATGATGATGATGATGATGATGATGATGATGCTGATTATGATGATGATGATGATGATGATGATGATGATGATGATGATGGTGATGATGATGATGATGATGTTAAAGATCATGATGCTTATGATGATAATGTTGATGAGGGTGATGCTTATGATGAGGAACAGGCGGATGAGGATACGGATCATAACCAGGGTCATGATCAGGATGATGATAATGATGATGAATCTGATGATGATGGTGGTGGTGGTGGTCACGATGACAATGATGTTGATGTGTTGATGATGAGGCTGATGATGATGCTGGTGATGATGATGCTGCTATGATGATGGTGATGCTGAGGATGATGATAATGATGATGATGATGATGATGATGATGATGGTGATGATGATGATGATGATGATGGTGATGAAGGTGATGATGACAAGGATGAGGATGAGGATGATGAGGATGCTGGTGATGATGAGGAGGAGGGGAGGAGATGGAGGAGGAGGAGGAGGAGATGGAGGAGGAGGAGGTGGAAGAGGAGGAGGATGAAGATCGTGATGCTGATGGTGATGATGATGGTGATGGTGGTGGTGATGGTGATGATGCTGCTGATGCTGATGATGGTGATGATGATGATGGTGATGATGATGATGATGATGATGAGAAAGAGAAGGCTGCTGCTGCTGATGATGTTGATGATGGTGATAATGATGATGATATTTAGTTGATTTATGATGCTGCTGATGATGATTTGCTTATGATGATGATGGTGATGATGATAATGGTGATTGTGGTGGTGATGATGATGATGATGATGATGATGATGTGGTAGTGACACTGTGCTGATGATGTGACTGTGATGGTGATGAGGGCGATTAGTATGATGGTGATGGTGATTATGATGACGACAATGGTGATGATAATGATGATGATGAAGCTGATGATGATGAAGAATATGAAGATTAACATTTTGAGGAGAAGGAGGGTGAGAGTAGTGGTGATGATGATGATGATGATGCTTTTGATGATGCTGCTGCTGGTGACGCCGATGATGTTGATGATGGTGATGGTGATGAAGATGAAGATGATGATGATGAGGATGACAATGATGATGGTGCTGATGATGACGATGATGACGATGATGGTGGTGGTGATGGTGATGGTGATGGTGATGGTGATGGTGATGGTGATGATGATGATGATGATGATGATGATGATGATGATGATGATGATGATGATGATGATGATGCCGACACGGATGAGGAGGAGGACGACGAGGAGGAGGAGGACGAGGAGGAGGAGGAGGACGAGGAGGAGGAGCAGGAGGACGAGGAGGAGACTTCCAGCAGGGCTGCGATTCATCAGAATACCCCTGCCCGCATCTTGAGGGTCTTGAAGGCTTCTTCCAGAGGGGCTTCCAGCAATTGGTGGGCCTTATGACGATGTCGCAGGGTGGAGATGCCGCCCGCGTATTGCGCTTCGTAGGTGTCCCGGGCACCACTGCTGACGGCACGCGAGCTTCTCGGTTCTGTTCGCTGATCGTCCCCTCAGCTTTCCTTCTCCTTTCTCATACGATTTCAGAGAAAAAGCATATGATGTCGCCGAAGGGGTGGGTGGGTGGGGGTGGGGGGGGGCAGAGCAGCAGAGGAAGTCTGGTGCGACCGTGTCGCAGCCAATGCTGCTGGGGCGGTGGTGGACTCAGCGCTTCACGGGGCGAGAGAGGCCGGCGGTGCGCGGCGAGGTGGTGCGCCGGGCAGCCTCGGCGCCCCTGCTTGGTGTGCAGGATGTTGCGTGTGTGTGTGTGTGTGTGTGTGAGAGGTCGTCTCCCAAGCTGATTCGTGGCGCCATTAATTTTATTCGCACTTTGCCTCTGCGTGCTCTGGCGTATTGTGTGCGCGCGCCGCGCCATAGCTATTCGGGCCCATGCTTGACGGAGGGCGCTTAGTGCCCCCGAAGCGCGCCGCACTCACTTGAAGGCGTCTTGAATTGCGCACCGCAAACGAATGCCTGGTGTGCAGGATGCTTTTTTTGTGACTTAGTCTCCCAAGGGACTGGGGGTTCTCAGGGGCTCTTCGGTGCCGATGCCCTCCTCGGGGGCATCCCCGCGTAGCTCCTCGTAGCTCCTCGGGAGCTCAGTCGTCGCTCTCAAACTCCGGCTACGCATGCTCTCCCGCATGTCTCGTGTGGGACCTTGCTGCTCCGGGATCCTCCCAGCAGCCCGTGCTGTGCGGCCGAGCCCCACCGCGCCCTGCTTTGTGGGCTTGGACTGGCGCTGAGGCGTGCCACGGTTGGGCCGAGGCGCTGAGGCTTCGACTTGTTGAGGCTCGGCTTGGCATGGTTGGCGCTGAGGCCTGGCGCGGAGGCTCGGCATGGCTGGCGCGGATGCTTGGACTTGCCGTGGGGTGCAAGCTTTGGGGCTGGAGCTGGTCTCGGGGCCCCCAAGCGGTGCGGTGACCACACCGTGTGGTGAGTCCGTGTGATGAGTCAGAGAGGATTCGGGGTGACCGCACGGCTTTCGGTGATCTGGGATCTTGCGGCGTTCTCCGATGATTT
Organism: Prorocentrum cordatum; assembly: GCA_963575745.1. Lineage (NCBI taxonomy): Eukaryota > Dinophyceae > Prorocentrales > Prorocentraceae > Prorocentrum > Prorocentrum cordatum. The sequence continues at coordinate 236,824 of CAUYUJ010015787.1, read as the reverse complement.
CTCGGGCAGCCGGGGCCTCCACTGTCCCCAAACTGTGCGGAGACGGACTGTGCGGTGAGGTCTGTTGGGATTTCGAGGTCACCGCACAGTCTGTCGCCGCACAGGTTGGGACCTCCCGTGGCCGGGGACCTGCGACTCATGAAGCGCATGCCCGAATGTGTCTCCACAGGGGCGACCGTGTGCGGTGCTGAAGGCTTGCCTGCGTGGCCCGTGGCGCGAGCTTAGCCCTGGGAGGCTGACGCCAGGCACCGAGGAGTACGATCGCGAACTTTTGAATAGCGTGTCGCGCCGCCAGTTCTGGCCCGTCACGCTTTGGAGCGATACGCTATCAACGTCGCGGTCCCGAGGCGTCTACGTGCCGAGCCTTCCCGAGCCTCCTGCCAAGCGGAGCGGAGCGACGCGCTATCCACTCGCAAGAGATAGCGTGTCGCCGGGGCCGCCGTGGCGACACGCTATCCAAAAGCTCCTGCGACCGCGGTGCCCCTGCGTGCGGTCGGGATTCCCTCCCGGCTCCGAGCCCCGTGAGCAGACTGATTCCGCTGTCGAGCCTGCTTGCCAGCTGCGGTGGCACCTGGCCGGAGGCAAGGCCCCTCCCTGGACAGACGGCATCGGTTCCGGTGTCCCATACCGCCCCGCCTGGGCCCCCATGGCTCAGCCTACAGTCGGGGCGCTGAAGAAGGAACCCTTTTCGTTGGGGAGGGGCTCGGTGTTCCTTGAATGTTTCACAGTTTGCCTCGGGTTTTCCTGAGGTTCTCCATGGGAAATCGAGGTTGAACTTATGGGAAACAGGGGCCTCGTTCCTTATTTGGAGGGTTTCTAAGGTCAACGCCCCGACGGTAGTCCACCCGTCCAGAGGGCAGGTCACTCCCCAGGCGGACGTCACCGGCCCCGTGCCCCCAGAACGCCTCGCCGGGGGCCCCGTAGCTCAGCCGAGCCAGTGGCCCGAAGGCAGGGCCGACAGAGGGCGCTTTCTGGCAGGCCCAGAGGTTGGCACCAACACCAAAATTGGCGGCGTGCCTCAACCGAGGAGAGATGATCCCGATCTCGATGATGGTGGTAATACTCTGGCTTCCTAGGCGGCCGAAATATTGCCACCAACACCGAAATCTATGATCCTCCTCCCCCGGTGGGCGCGCCCCCCTGTTTTCATGGTGCCAATTTCGAGGCCTCCAACTTTGGGGCGAAGTTCTGCGTCTCCGGGGCTGGAGGATGACAGTCTGAAGGGTTGCGCTCTCGGGCGCTGCGATGCCAGGCTCTCCCGAGAGAGTCGGCCGCTCGTGGCGGAGCCTTGAGGCTTTGAGGATGTAGTGTGCTTGTTCTTCACGTCTCCTAAGGTATTGGCTCAACGGCGATCAACGTCTCCCTGTGCATCGCGACCAGTGGGTGCCAGCGCCAGCCATGCAGTGTGGGGAGCGCGCGGCTCTTTGTCACAGATCCCCCCGTCGTGCACATTCAACCCATTCGTCCCACATGTCCATCAAACTACAGCCAATACGCTGAAATAAGGACCAATTTGGGCTCGAGAGGGGCTCGGGTTTTCGGCTCGATCCCTAAGCCTAAGCTCGGAGACCTGTTCGTAACCGAGGCTCGCCGTGGCCCTAAGCACCTGCTGTTCCTTGTTCTGACTTCCCCAGGGTGTCACGATGGTTGCTTCCTCGAGGGCCCCAAGGATGCACGGAGGGTACACACCGCTTCACACCGCGTCTGTTGCCCCCCGACCAGCGGAAGCCGCTTCGTGCCGCGTTTTCGCCACGGCCGCGGCGAATCCGTCGTCGTCCTTCTCGACCTCGACGCCCCTGCCCGCTGCCTGCCCACCCCTCCCCTCTGCACCGCCCGCGTGCCAGCGCGCCCCACCAGCCCTGGCCTCCTGCCTGCGCGCTCGTCGCCGCCTGCTGCTCTCCTCGGGTAGGGGGGCATAACGGAGGCCCGCGTTTCTACGATTTTGTCAAGTTCCTCTCTCTCTCTCTCTTTCTCTCCTTTTCCCTCTCTCTCTCTCTCTTCCTCTGTCCTCCCCTTTAAGTGGAGGACGCTGTGATTGATTCCCTTCTGTATGAGGGGGTACAAGTTGATTCCCGTTGTGGGGATTACACATGGATTTCCTTTGTGGGGGGCTGCAAATTGATTCCGTTCGTGAAGGAATTACAAAGCGATTGCCTTTGTGGAGGATTACAAACATATTCCCTTTGCAGCGGAGAATGAGAGGGTCTGGCCCTGGGGGAAAGGTCCCAGGAAACAAAAAAAAACGCCCCCCCCTGAATCCACTGGTCCAGTTTTTGTTCCCGGGCACGCCCGAACAAAAAAAAACAAAACAAATCGACGCCCGTGCAGCGGGGGGGGGCGTTTTTTTTGTTTGCTGGGACCTGTCCCTCAGGGCCGACGGCCCAGCCCCTGAGCGCGCAGGCAGGCTCGTGGGCGTCGGCGGCACCTCGTCCGCCTCCTCCTCCTCCTCCTCCTCCTCCTTCTCCTCCTGCTCCTCCTCTCCCTGCTCCTCACCCTCTTTCCCCTCCTCCTCGTCTCCCTCCTGCTCCTCCGCCTCCTTCTCCGAATTCCTATCCTCAGATTCCTCTTTTCCCGTGGTCCTCATTGTCGCCCCCCTCCTTCTCCTGCTCCGCCTTCTCGTCTACCCTCGAACCACTTTCGGGTCTTAGGTTGGGCCTCTCGAGCGTTCTCGGCGAGGTGCAGCTCCTCAAGAGCTTTTTGACAGAATCTTGAACACCATAACTACTTGTCATCGGCATCGTCATCAGCATCATCATCGACAGCATGCTGAAGCTGACGCATGTCATCAGCATCGCCATTGACAGCATCTTGAAAAGCATAATTGTCATCATCATCGTTATCGGCACTCTCTTGAAAACTATGATCGTCATCAGCATCGTCATCGACATCATCTTGAGACTGATGCATATCATCAGCATCGACATCGACAGCATCTTGAAGCGAATACTTGTCATCAGCATCATCATCGGCAATGTGTTGAAACGAATGCGGGTCACCACCATTGTCATCGACAGGATCTTGAGAATCATATGTGTCATTACCATCGTCATCGACACTGTCTTGAAACATGCGGGTCACCACCATGGTCACCGACAGCATTTCGAGAGGAATACTCGTCATCGGCATCGTCATCGATATCGTCTTCAGGCTGATGCATGTCATCAGCATTATCATCGACAGCATCTTGGCCACCATACTCGTCATCACCATTATCATCGGAACTGTCTTGAAACTCATGCATGTCATCAGCAGCGTCCCCAGCAGCATCTTGAAAACAATACTCGTCATCATCATCGTCATCGGCACGGCCTTGAAACACATTCTGGTCACCACCATGGTCATCGACAGGATCTTGAGAGGAATAGTTGTCATCGGCATCGTCATCGATATCATCCTCAAGCTGATGCATGTCATCAGCATCGCGATTGACAGCATCTTGACGACCATTCTCGTCATCACCATCGTCATCGGAACTGTCTTGAAACTCATGCATGTCATCAGCAGCGTCCCCAGCAGCATATTGAAATCAATACTCGTCGTCATCATCGTCATCGGCACGGTCTTGAAACACATTCTGGTCACCACCATGGTCATCGACAGGATCTTGAGAGGAATAGTTGTCATCGGCATCGTCATCGATATCATCCTCAAGCTGATGCGTGTCATCAGCATCGCGATTGACAGCATCTTGACGACCATTCTCGTCATCACCATCGTCATCGGAACTGTCTTGAAACTCATGGTTGGTACCACCATCGTCGCCGGCAGCGCCTTGATAACAATACTCGTCATCATCAGCATCATCATCACCATCCTGTCCGTAGCTGTTTCCAGGCTCAAGCTTCGACATAGAGCAGCCGTGCCGTAGAGCAGAATATGCCCCGCATGCCTCTGATGGAGGACAGCAAGCTGAGCAGCCGCACCGTCGAGCAGAAGGTGAACAGCAGCGGCTGGAAGAGTCCAGGGGCGGGGCGGCGCCTGTGCGGCAAGCAGGCGCCGCCCCCCATGATCCCGACGCGGGCGCCGATGTCGTTGGAGGAGAAGCAGAGAAGGAACAAAGAGAGCCAGCGGAGGAGCAGACTCAGAGCCAAGGCGAAGGCCAAGGCGAAGGGGCAGGGCAAGATCATGAAGAAGCCCTCCTCGTCCTCTTCCACTTCTGCGGGGTCGTCTTCGTCTGAGTCGGACGTCGTGGGTAGGAGCTCCTCCTCCTCCTCCTCCTCCTCCTCCTCCTCTGACTCTGACTAGAAGCAGCGGAAACAGCTTTCGGAACCCGAGAGGACGAAACCTGCATCATGCAGTTGTCTGCAGCAGGCATGGTTCCCAGCATTACGCGATTGTGGAGGTAGTAGGAGAAACCCACAGCGCGTTTCTTCCGACGTGGCCGTCTACGACAACTGGAGTGAGTACTCCGCCGCCGTCAATGACATGGGCGGAATCAACCGCGGCGGGTTCCTCAAGAAAGTCAGGCGTGCCACTGTCAAGAACCCCGAGGTGCTGCCAGATAACGAGGTTGGAAGGGCGTTCGCAGTTGCCCAGGCGTTCGGGCTCGCCCCCGAACACATGGCGTGCCCCTTGCGCGACGAAGAGCACGTGCTGATGTACGGGAAGAGGGGCGATTGCGGAGAGCGGCTGATTTGGCGGGGCCCGCGGCACGACGGGGGTTGCGACGATCGCAACGGAAAGAAGCCCAGCGTTGCTAAAGTGGCGTTCTCCGATGGCACGCGCGCGGGGCATTGGATGGACACGCTCGACTGCCTGGTTATGTGGCTCGCTGACTACAGCCACAAGACCATCATCTTCGAGCTGTCCCACGTCGACCACAAGGTGATAGACGTATGGCTACTCGCCTTTAGGGGGCGCACGAGCGACTGGTACAACCTCGCCTGTCCGATCTCGATTAAGAAGCTGTGGGCGCCAGGCAGCGGCGTGCGCAAGCGGCCCGCTGCTCGACCCGCGCCTAAGAAAGCCCCCGCCATGAAGGTCGCGCAGCTGAAGAAGAAGCCCGCGCGGAAGGTGTCCAAGAAGTTCGCGAATCAGGTTAAAAAGACGATCGGCAAGCGCGTCCTCATTGCCGACGAGTCGTTCCTGGACAAAAACAAGCCAGGGAAGTTGAACAAGGCGGCGCGCCCCAAGAAGGACCAGATCTGGATATGGGGCGCCGTGCTGCAGGGGAAAGCCCGGGCGCATTTCATGTCATGCCTCTTGACGCACCCCTCAGACGCGAAGGACGGCAAGCCCCGCGGGCACAAGGAGATGATGGACAACCTCGACAAGTTCAACTTCAGCAAGGGCGACATATTTGTCTCGGACAAATGGGGCGCGACCATATCATCCGCGAAAGCCATTCGTCGACAGAAGGGACTCACGCAGAACACCCTGCGCCACGAGCTCGTGGACCACGACGATGGCGAGATCGTGAACGCCAGGGGATTCACCACCAACACTATCGAGAGCAAGTGGGGCATCCTGAAGAAATGGTTGAAGTCCAAGTACGGCGGCAAAGCTCCCGAACTACAGGGGCCGCGTGAAGTGGCGCTACGCGATTAACAAGTACCAGGCGCGCTGCTACCTCAGCATGGACCACGCGCAGATGGATGAGAAGTACTACCACGTGCCTCTCTCCAAAGGTCTGAGCATTTTTGCCATTGCGTGAACTTGGTCGCGCCAGCGGCCGCGGGGGCCCGATGGGCCAGCTTATAAAGAGTGGATGCGTTTCAATTCTCGCTCGACTGACAGTAGTTGCGCGCCGGGCCAGAGTGCGCCCGTATCCGAGAGCCCGAGATAGCAAACATAATCTGCGCCGTCATCATCTGCGCCGCCGAGATCCCAAAGCATCTTCATCGTCGCAACCATCTTCTGCAATCAGAAAATCGTAGAAACGCGGGCCTCCGTTATGCCCCCAACCCGCCTTCCTCTCTTCTCCTCTCTTCTCCTTTCCTCTCCTCTCATTTTCTCGTCGTTTGCTCATCGTCGTAATCGTCGTCGTGGTCGTCGTCGTCGTCGCCGCTCGTTCGTTCGTTCCTTCGCTCGCGCGCGCGCTCGCTCCTTCGCTCGCCGTCGCCGTGCTGGCCTCCTCGGTCGCTCGTCCTCGCCGCGCTCGCCTCGCCGCGGGGCAGCGCAGGCTGCCGGGCTCTGGCCGCGCCCCCCGGCCCTGCGAGCGCCCGCTCGCGAGGCCGCCGCGGCCCCGCCCGCGCTCGCCCGTGTGCCAGGCCTCCGCCGGGCGGCGCGGGCGGCGCGGGCGGCGCAGGGTGGCCGGCGGCCGCTTGCCTCGAGCCGCCTCCCGAGGCCCCCTGGTTTTGGTATCGCGCGGACGTGTGCTTGGCATCGCACGGACGTGCGCGTTTTTCTTTCGGAGAGGATCATCGAGGAGCATCCTTGATCATCTGACGAAAAAACCTCGTGGATCCTCCTGCGGAAGAGCCACGCGCGAAGCCGAACAAAGCAGAGGGAAGGGACGTCCGAGCGACGGGGAGTGGTTGGGGTCATGGGCAAGATCACGACGGGAGGTTTTGGGCCAGGCTGGACCTCTGGGGAAGGGCCCCCTCCAGGCCCCGAGGCCGTCAGGGCACGACTCGGGAGGAAGAGCCGGTCCGGTGCGGCCGTGCGTGGGAGGGGGAAGGCAGCAGGGCCTTCGCCCGACGGCCTGCTTCGCTCGAGGTGGCCTGCCGCCGGGCGTCCTGAGCCGGCCCTGCGTGCAAGCCTTGTGCGTCCTCAGCACCCGCGTCCCGCTCGTCCTGCCCTGCTCATCCTCTTCCTCTCCCTTTCTCGTGCTCCTCCGGACGCACGCACATACATACACATACACACATACACACAAGTGCATACATTCATGCATACATGCATACATACATACAGACAGAAAGACAGACAGACAGACAGACAGACAGACAGACGCAGAGACATACAGACGGACAGGCAGACGGACAGACAGACAGACAGACAGACCTACACACATTCATATATATATATATATATACACATATATATACACATGTGTATATATACATATATATATATATAGATGCACACACCTATACATGCATACACACATACACGCATGCAGGCATACATGCATGTATACACACAGACAGACACATATGCATGCATATACATGCATGCGTGCAATATGCGTACATATACACTGGTACATACACACGTGCACACATACACATACATGCATGCATGCATACATGCATGCATGCATACACAAATACAGGCATACAAGCAGATATACATACATACATACATACATTCATACATTCATTCGTACATACATACATACATACATACATACAAACATACATACATACATACAGACAGACAGACATACACACATACACATACACACATACAGACATACACACATACAGACATACAGACATACATACGTACATACATACATACAGACAGACATACATACATGCATACTTTTTACATACACACGTGCGCACACAACACATACATTCACACATACATACATACACACATACACACATACACACACACTTGGGCTTTTCAAAGGGGCCCTAAAGCGGGTGAGGGCCCTGGGGCCCCGAAGGTGCACCGGAGGTGCACCTCTCCATGAAGAAACGCCCGACCCACCTCTGGCCTCCCCCTCAACGCGTGCGGACTTCCCTCTGGCATCCCACCCTGGCTTCCCAGCACCGCCGCCCTCCCCTCTCCCGCGCGCGCCTGCCGGCGTGCACGCCTCCAGGTGCGCTACGACGACGCCGTCAGCTTCCACCTGGGCGAGTCGGCGAAAGCCATGCTCGCGGACGGGCGTGACCACGGCAAGGTCGCTTCCCGCTTCTGCCCGCTCGATGCGCGCCGCGGGGAGGAAGAGGAGGATGGACGGGCAGAGGCCTCGTTCCCTTCGGCCTGTTCGAGGGAGGACGAGGAGGAGGAGGAGGAGGAACGAGGAGAAATGAGGAGGAGCGAGGATGATGGTGATGATAATGATGATGATGAGGGTGAGGATGAGGATGCTGAGGATGAGGATGATGCTGCTGATGATGATGCTGATGATGCTGATGATGACGATGATGATGAGAATGACGATGATGACAATGACGACGATGCTGCTGCTGCTGATGGTGCTGATGAAAATGATGATGATGATGACGACGATGATGATGACGACGACGAGTGATGATGAGGAGGAGGAGGCTGCTGCTGTTGCAGCTTCTGCTGCTGCCGCTGGTGATGATGGTGATGATGATGGTGATAAGGATGATAAGGATGATGATAAGGATGATGATAAGGATGATGATGATGATGATGATGATGCTGATGATGATGATGATGATGATGATGATAAGGATGATAAGGATGATGATGATGATGCTGATGCTGATGAAATGATGATGATGATGATGATGATGATGATGATGATGATGATGATGATGATGATGACGGTGGTGGTGGTGATGATGATGATAATGATGATGATGATGATGATGGTGATGGTGATGGTGATGATGATGATGATGATGATGATGATGATGATGATGATGATGAAGATGATGATGATGATGATGATGATGATGATGATGATGATGATAAGGATGAGGATGAGGATGAGGAAGGGATGATGATGATGATGAGGATGATGATGATGATGATGATGGTGATGATGATGGTGATGATGATGAAGCTGATGATGATAATGATGATGATGATGACGGCGACGACGATGATGATGCTGGTGATGATGATTATGATGATGTTCATGGTGGTTGTGGTGGATGGTGGTGGCGATGATGGTGGTGGTGGGGTGATGATGATAATGATGATGGTGATGATGAGGAGGAGGAGGAGGACGGAGGAAGGAGGAAACAAAAGACGAGGTGGGACTAAGGAGGAGGAGGGTGATGATGATGAGTTGAATGAGAAGGATGGAGGAGACGTGGGAGGGAGGGAGGCATGGAGCGAGGGAGAGAGAATAAAGAGGAGGAGGAGAAGGAGGAGGCCTCCCTCCTCAATGTTTCTAGACACGTTACATGGTTGCACGTCTGTAGCCCCAAGCCACTTCACGCACGCAGTCTTGCAACACCGCGGATTTGTGGATCCGTGCGTTGCGCTGTCGAAGCTTGCGCATTTAGAGATGGGACGTGCCCATCTGTGTATGATTTGGCAACTGCTTGTTGCAGGAAGCACCCCAAGCCAAAGAGTCCATGCTCTCAAGCCTTGACACCATGATTGAGCAGCGACGCGAACCACATTGAGCTGTTTTCGTGTACGACCTCAGTGGGCTGCACCTCCACGTTTGTCTTGCGATGTGATGTGCCATGTGCCTGTGATGGCTGCTGATCCGGACCTGGACACATCTCTGGGCCTCCGCGTCCCTCTCGCTCCCCTCTTCATCCTTCTCATGGTCCCTGACTCCTCCCCTCTTCCCCCCTCTCTGGCCCAGTTCATTTTTCTCCTCCTCCTTCCCCTTCCTCTCGTCGTCGGCGTCATCGTCGTGGTGGCGGTGGTGGTCGTCGTCGTCTTCCTCCCCCTCCTCCTCCATCCATTTTGTCATGCCACCACCTTCCTTCCTATCACCGTCTCACAGGTCACCTTCGTCGTTGCCCACATTCTTGCCTCCGTTCTCCTCATGATCTTGCTCGGCCGCTTCCTCCTCAGCTGCTGCTGCTCATATCCCCTCTCTGTTCAATCATTTCGCCTCCGCTCGGTGCTGGACCTCGAGATGTTCACGACCCCGCCGCAGCCGTACCAGGCCCCCGCGCCGCGCTTGGAAGCACATTTGCCTGTGTCGATCTGCCCCCCCCCCGCATCTGTTGGGCTGCCCCGCTGGCTGGAGCGAGATGCGAGGGTTGCGTAAGCATGAGCTTCCAGAGAACCGCGCGGAATTCTTGGATCTGCGCTGGACTTCCCTGGCGGCGCCTCTGGCGCCGCCCATGGCGCGCGGAGCGCGCCAGGGGGAGGGCCCAGCGCCGATCCAAGAAATCTGCGCGTAGCTCCGAGAGCGCATGCTAGTGCCGCTTTTGTTGGCTCCTCTGCCGGGGAGGAGAGGGTGGTGCTCCCCTTGCATCTTCTACAGTCGGGGTCCTGAAGAAGGAGCCCTCGTCGTTGGGGAGGGGCTCCGTGTTCCTTGATTGCTTCATAGCCTGCCTGAGGTTTTCCCCAGGTTTTCGATGGGAAGGCGAAGCTTAACTCATGGAAAAAAGGGGCCTCGTTCCTTATTTTATCGCCGGCCCTGGAGCGCTTTTTGGGGCCTCTTGGGGGCCTCTTGGGGTCCTCTTGGGGCTCCTTGGCGGCGTCTTGGGGGCCCCTGGGGCACCTTGGGGGGCTCTTGGGGGCCTCTTGGGGCGGGAGGGGGAGGCAGTCGATGGGAGGCAGTCGATTGCGGTTGCCCACCTCGGAGGCCACGATCCTCGTGAGGGGTGTCGAACAATGGTTCTCCCCTGGGCCTCGTTCCTGTTTTAGGGTTCCTCAGGTCCGCGCCCCGACTGCACCGCTCTCTCGGGGCCCGGGCGTCCGCACGCGCGCGCGCACGCGCGCACGAAAAGGAGCACGCGGCACGCCTGCTCGACGTGCACGGGGCACGCCGCGTCGGCCGCGCCACTCTGGGCCCGCGGGCGCCCGCGCACGCAGGGGCTGCCGTATATACATATAACGGCGCACCGGGTCCGGGGGCCCGGGGCCGGGACCCCGACCGCAAATGTGGGCTCCGGGGGGCCCAGAGGCTCGTCGGAACGCCGGACGCCGTCCAAGATCGTTCGCAGGCGGCTTCGGAACGCGCTCCGATGGCTCCAGATGCCTTCCAAGACGCCTGTCATGACACCAAGAAGGTCCCAGAAGCCTCCAAGACGCTCCGAGAGGCAGCCTAAGAGAGGCCCAAGAAGCAAACATCGTGCCATTCCTATGGGAAAACGTATATTTTTCGCATGTTCGCCTCTTGGGCTTTCACCGCGTCCAAGACGGCCCAAGAGGCGCCCAAGACCGCCCCAAGACGGCCCAAGAAGCTTCCAAGAGGGCCCCAGGACAGCCCAAGAGGGCCCCAAGACGGCCCAAGAGGCGCCCAAGATGGCCCAAGAGGGCCCCAAGACGGGCCCAAGAGGGGGCCCAGAGGGGGACCACGAACCGCAAGCTCGAGCCTTCCGCCCCAAGAGGCCGCCAGGAGGCCCCAAGGAGGCCCCTCAAGAGGCCCCAGGAGACCCCCAAGAGGCCCAAAGGAGGCCCCGAGAAGCCCCAAATCGGCCCCCAAAATGCTTCGAACCTGCTTCCAGGAGGCCCCCGACAGGTTCAGAGGCTCCCGAGAAGCTACGTCAAACTCCCAGCGAGCGGCCGGACGAGGCCCCCCACAAAATCACAAGAGGGTTCCAGTATTTGTATCCTTCAGCGCTCTCTGGCCTTCTTCCCCCTGCCCCCTTCCCTGCGACTTTCGTTGACTCAAGCTCGCCTCCTAGCTAGAACCTAAGCGCGCGCGAAGCGCGCGCGTGGTTCTAGTATATATATATATATATATATATATATATATATTTAATCGCTTCGCTCATTCCGCCGGCCCATACAGTCTCATGTCTGCCGTTTGCCCGAGGGCCTGGTGTCAATGCGGCGCTTTGGGGGTTCCTGGGGCCGCTTGGGGGACTCCTGGGGCGCTCGGGGGGGCATTTGGGGGGCCTCCTGGGGCCGCTTGGGGGACTCTTGGGGGCCTCCTGAGGGCCCCGTGGGGGCCTCTTGGGGCCTCTTAGGGGCCTCGTAGGGGCTTCTTAGGGCCGAGGGCTCGAAATGTTGTTTCGTGTTCCCTCTCTGGGGCCCCTTTGGGGGCGTTCTTGGGGCCCTCTTGGACCGTTTTGGAGGCTTCTTGGGCCGTCTTCGAGCCCTCTTGGGCCATCTTGGGGCCCTCTTGGGTGCCTCTTGGGCCCTCTTGGGGCGATCTTGGGGGCCTCTTGGGCCGTCTTGGGGCGTCGGGAAGCCGAAAAGGTGGAAGCTCCAAAATCTCTCAAAAACCTATGGAAAAACAATGATTTTTGCCTCCGGGGGCCCTATTGGGAGTGCTCTTGGAGGCCTCTTGGGGCGTCTGGGGGCTATCTTGGGCGTCTTGGAGCGATCTTGTGGCATGTCGGACCCCTCGTGTACCATCTTGGGGGCCTCTTGGGGGCCTCTTGGCCTTTCTTGGGGCTCTCGGGGACGTCTCGGAGCCCTGTTGGTGCGCTCATGGAGCGCTCGGGGGGACCCGGCCGGGACCTGGTCGGGGTACTTTTCGTCCGGGGACCCCCAGGGGCCGCCCCGCGCGCGCGAACTAGAAAATTGTTAACCAGTTACCGGAGATCTTAGCACGCCTCTGGCCCGTTGGGCCGGCGAATTTATTTATATATGTGCATGCGGGAGGCACGTCGGCCACGCTACTCTGGGCACGGCGGGCGCCCGCGCGCACGCAGGGGGCTGCCCGCAGGCGCACACGCGGGAGGTCGGCCGCCCCTGTCTCGTGCGCGCTGCCCTCCCCCAGATCCCCCCCCCCGGCCTGCTGCGCGTGAGGCGCTGCGGCCGGGCGCCGCCGGGGTGGTGGCAGAGGCTGGCCCGCGTCTGCACGCGTCTCGTATCTGCTGGCCTTCGGCCCATCCCGCCGGCCTCGGTTGGAGCGTCGGAGCACTGCAATGTGTGTGTGTGTGTGTGTGTGTGTGTTCGCTTCTTGGGCGTCATGGAGCCAACGTGCTTCCAGCGCTCCGGCGCTGCCGCCGTGCTCTCACAGGGCCGTCCCCCGGGGCGATGGTCGGCGTCCTGTCCTGTCCACCAGCACGCTTGGGTTGCAGGCCAGAGGCTTCTCGGGACCCTCTTGGTCCGCTTCGGGGCGCTCGTGGCTCCGAGCAGGACCTGCGGAAAGCGCCAGGGAGCTGCGGGAGGCGCGCTGGAAAATCGCGAGGGCCCGCTCATATTCAATCGTGAGGACTGAGGACTACAAGGGACCTGCGAGTACTCCAGCTCGTGCCTCGCGGCACGGTGGCGGATCATGGAAGAGCGTGTGTGCGGTTGTTCACGGGCAGCTGCTCGTACCTCTATCAGACTGGCAGGTGTAGGTAATTCGGCCTCAGCAGTCGGTCGGCCACTCCGTTCGAGGGCACAGCAGCTTCAGTCTAGCAACGTAGCAGTCCAGCTGCTTGCTGTAGCACCGCAAGCCACAGAACAAGGCAATCCGTTTGCTGCTCCTGAGCGGGCGCAGCGTCTGCTGCGTTTCCCGCCGATACGCGGTGGTGGTCAGAGGCATCAGGGGGCAGGAAAACTGGGGAAGCATCCCAGGGCCCACTTGGATGCCACGAATTTTGAGTGCGTTTGCTGTAGTTCCCCAGATCCATGTTGTCTTACGTGTTCGCTGTCTCTGGAAGTCGACGGTCCGTTGAATGGCTTGTAAGGCACTGAAATTCGGGTGTGCTGCCCACTGGGAGCTCACAGCGCAAAGGGGGCACGGTGGGTGGGATGAGGCTTTCTCCTCGCGACACCCCCCAGGCCCCCCCCCCTGCCCTCTCCTTTGTCGCTGAACCTCTCACAGCAAGAATCCTGCCTGCACGATGCGTCGGATAAGACCCCCCCTCCCCCCAGGTGTGGAAGGGCAGCCCGCTGAAGGTGACCAACGCGGCCGAGGAGCACCTGTACGGCCAGCCTGGGGCGGCCCAAGCGTTCGCGCTGGGCCAGGGGGGGCCCACGCAGGAGGGAGGTGCGCCTCCTGGCGATCCAGAGCGGCACGCCTGCCCACATCCGACCACGCTCGAGGCGCTCCGATAGGGGCCTCGCCTTCGACGCGCCTCGCCCTCGGCGGAGGGCCGGCGGCAGCCGGCGGAAGCCAAGCCGCGGCGGGTGCGCCGGCGCAAGGCCCGCGGAAGGCGGCGGAAGGGAAGGCGATGTCGCGTCCAAATGTTTGGGCGCAGGGTCTCCAGAATGAACACACGGGCACAATTCATCGTCGATTCCCAGGAAAGAATGCAGAAACACGTGGGACGTGGGGGGGCGAAGACGAAAGCCCAGAAAGTATGGAAACAACATGGGGGATCCTGGGATTTGTGTGTGTGTGTTTGTTTGTGTGTCCCAGGGCCCCTTTACATCCAGGGAGGGCCAGGGGGGCCGCGGGCCCTTCGAGAGCCCCGGCTGGGGGCGCCGTGGTCTGCACTGCCCGCCGTGTGCTTCGAGGAGGGGCGGGGAGATCGGCTGCAGCGTCTGCCAGGGCGTTCCGGGAGCGCTCTGGAGCGGCCGTGGCGCCCGGTACATCCTCCAGAAGCGCCAGGCTGAACCCTCCTCCTTCTCCAGAGCCTCCTCCTCCTCGTCCTCCTGCTCCTCCTCCTCCTCCTCCTCCTCCTCCTCCTCCTCCTCCTCCTCCTCCTCCTCCTCCTCCTCCTCCCCCCTCCCCATTTCCCCTCCTCCCCCGCATCAAGAACTTCGTTCTCCATGCGGAAGTCCCCGATTGATCCCGATCCGATTTTGCTCCAATCTTGGCTTCGTCCGGGTCGCGACCGCTCAGAGATCCGATGTTTTGGCAGATCCGCCGATGCGTGTCGCAGCGGACTTGGAACTCCAAAGGGAACCTCACCATGTTATGTGCAATCAGAGGAAAGGGAGCTGCGTGCATTAGAGGCGGAGGAGGAGGAGGAGGAGGAGGAGGAGGAGGAGGTGGCGGATGAGCAGGAGGAAAATGAGGAGGACGAGGACGAACAGCAGCAGCAGCAGCAGCAGCAGCAGCAGCAGCAGCAGCAGCAGCAGCAGCAGCAGTAGCAGGAGTTGTAGTGGAAGGGGCGAGAGGAGCAAGAGGACCAGGGGCAGGCGGAGGAGGGGAAACGAGGGGGGCGACAACGATGCGAAATGATTCGGATCCAGAAAATTAAGTGGCCCGCCCGCCCTACGGCGAGAGCGCCATTCCGAAGCACGGGAGCAAAGCGCCGATCCGAGAAGGAGGCCGACGCTGGGGCGGGAGCACCCCTCTAAAACACCGAAGGCGATCGCTCTGTAAACAACCGTGAGGAAAAACACCCTTGCCCAATTGCCCAGCCCTGCGTGTTAGAACAACATGCTTCCTCCTGGCTTGCCTGATCGTAGCGGAGAATCAGTGCTCCGAGAGGGCGGGACATCCTCTGGACAGAGTCAGGGGGATAGAGGAGAGCAGTCGTGCTCATGCCGTGTCTTCGTGGACGTGCCGCCTCTGGGAGCCCGTGAGCGTGGCGCTCCCTTGGCTTCAGTCCGGAGAGCCCGTGCGTCGTCAGCAGCAGCACGCCGACGGGTGCCCCATGGCGGCGTGGCATTGGTAAGTGCTGCTTCTGCTCCCCCAGAGGAGGGCCAGGCGAGGAGGGACAGGAGGAGGTAGAGAGGGGAGCGCGGCGAGGAACAGGAGGTACACCAGTCGCTTCGCGCCTTCGGAGGCCGCCCCTGAGGGTGCGTCGTCGCGCCGTCCTCCTCCCGCCACCCTGGGGCGAGCACTCTCGGTACCTTCTCGGAGCCACCGCAAAATACCCTAGACAACTGGGTTCGGCGCCCGGCCGAGGCCAAGCGGAGGGAGGTCTCTCTAGGATGCGGCGTCTGGCCGACGCAGCCTCGGCTTCAATGTGCTCGTCACGTCTGGGGTCCAGGCTGGTAGCCACGCGCGGCAGCGGTGCAATCTGGGATCGCGCTCTCCTCCTCCTCCTCCTCCTCCTCCTCCTCCTCCTCCTCCTCCTCCTCCTCCTCCTCCTCGTCTTCCTCCTCCTTTTAACAAAGAGATTGTACCTTCCAAAGGGGGTGTCCACGAGGGCCAGGGTCGATCGCCACCTCTGTTCATCCCTTCGCCCTCGGAGCTCCCCATGCTCCGTGCAGGCAAGATGGTTTTCGCCGGCTACCCGGTGGATCTGTGGACGGACCTCGCGCCAGGCGCCCCAGCCCACCGCGCGTGGCCACGCTCTGGCCAGACCTGGCTCGAGCTTCTCCGCCCCCATTCTCAGAGGGAGGAGGGGGAATGGGGGAGGAGGAGAGAGGGGAGGAGGAGATAGGAGGAGGAGGAGGAGGAGGAGGAGGAGGAGGAAGAGGAGGACGAGGAGGAGGACGAGGAGGAAGAGGATGAGGATGAGGCGGAGGAGGAGGAGGAGGAGGAGGAGGAGGAGGAGGAGGAGGAGGAGGAGGACCAGTGTAAACCCAAGACTCATCAACGATGTTGGAATAAACCCTCCCTCCCAGGTCCCTCTTCATAGGCCCCTACAAGGATTCATTTCCTCTAGGGAAGTGCCCTGTTGGGAGACAGCCGCTGGAAGATCCTGAAGCGCGCCAAAACACCATTCTCGGAATTTCAACGCCACGAATCAACTTGATTGTTGCGTCTTGACCATCCTGATCCGTGCCAGAACACCACTCTTGAGATTTCAACACCGCGAGTCAACATAACGGTTGTGCCCTGACATTGCTGAATCGTTCCAGAACGCAATTTCTGGTATGCTAACACTGGGAATTCGCAAACTCTTGCAACTTGCAAGAGCCACACTTTGAAAAGGAGCCGCCTTGAATCCGCCAAACTCTTGCACATGTCTGAAGACGAATGTGGGCGGCGCCAAGGCGAAAGCCACATTTTGAAAGCGGCCCGCCCTCCATCCGTGAAACGGTTGCCATTTTTGTAAGCTTCAGGATCAGAAGTTGCGAGGAAGTCTCGGGCGGAACGCCCGGCCCGCCTTTCCGACTAGCCTCGGGGTGCGATAGGGAGGATAGATTCATGAGGAGAAGGAATGGAGGAGGAGGAGGAGGAGGAGGAGGAGGAGGAGGAAGAGGAGGAGGAAGAGGAGGAAGAGGAGGAGGAGGAAGAGGAGGAGGAGGAGGAGGAGAAGGAGGAGGAGGAGGATGAGAGCAGGAGGAGGAGGAGGAGGAGAAGGAAGAGGAGGAGGAGGAGAAGGAGGAGGAAGAGGATGAGGAGGGGAGGAGAATGAGGAGGAGGAGGAGGAGGAAGAGGAGGAGGAGGAGGAGGAGGAGGAGGAGGAGGAAGAGGAAGAGGAGGGCCTGGCAGGCTTCCTTGGCTGGCGTCTGCGCCGAGCTCGAGCTCCCCAGCCGGGAGACGTTCCAGCGGGCTTGCCCGCGAGCGTGGGAGGTCGCCAGAGGCGCGGGCCGGCCGCTGCGGGCGAGCGGCGCCGACTGGCTGTGCGCCACCGCGGAGCTTCTGGAGAAGGCGCCGCGCGCCCTGGCGGGGCCGGAACAACAAGCGCGCCGGCAACGATTAGTGGGCACCCTGTCGCCATATTATGCAGCCCAGCTGCGCTCGGCGAGCGGCAAGGGCGCGGGCAGCTGGCTGCTTCCGCCGAAGCACGGCGCTGGCGCTCAGACTGCGGCTGGGCCTCCCGCCAGACGCCAGCGCCACCTGCCTCCGCGCCAGGGCGGACGGAACGCGCTGCGGAGCCAACTTTGCTGCCGCGCCAGGGCATTGCCTTGAATGCCTTGGACAACCTGTGGTCGTGCGGCCGATTGGAGGCCACCCGCCTAGACGTGGCCCGCCCCGCCTCTGGCGTCGTATACGTCGACGTGGTCGTGACGGACGCCGCCCTCGCCGCGGGCACGTCAGCGGGTCGGAGTCGCGCCGTCCAGGACGACGTTGCCGCGGCGGCCGCGGAGGAGCGCAAGCACAGGCGGTACCCACGCCTGGCGCTCACGGCCTTCGCGCTGGAAGCCCTGGGCCGCGCTGGGACAGAAGCGTGGGCGCTACTCCGCACTTGGGCGCGCGGCGACTGCGACGCGTTGGCGGCGGCCCGCTAGAGCCTGGCGGCTGCGCTGCAGCGCGGCAGCGCCGAGGCCTACCTCGCGGCGTGCTTCGTCGCGCGCGGCACACTCCGCCGCTGCGCCGCTGGCGCTGAGCCCGCAGCCCGCTCTCCCGCCGCACGCGCCCAGGTGGCCGCCGAGTGCGCTGACTGGCGCGGCGGCGTCCTGCTGCCGGGCACGTGCCGAGTCGGCGTGAGGCTGCGGCTGAGTCGGCGTGAGGCAAAGAACTCCTAGGGGAGCAGGGCTACGGGCGGCGGGGCGCTGGTAAGCGGCCACGAGCGCGGACGCAGCTGGGGCGGCGGCGGCGGCTGGGTTGCGCCGGGCCGATGCGGCAGCAGGCCGCTGCTGTGCCGCGGAACGACCGGGGCCGGGCCGCAGGGTTACCGGGCGGCGGCGGCGGCAGGGCGCGGGCGGCGAGCTCGCCGCGGCCAGGCTGCGCGGGCGCCAGGCAGCGGCGGCAGCAGGGCGTGGGCGGCGGGCGCGCGGCGAGCGGGCGCGCGCCCGCGTTCGTCATCTCTGGGGGCCCCTCCAGACTCGGGGCCCCAGGGGGCCGCAGGAAGGAGGCAGGGGGGAGGAGGAGGAGGAGGAGGAGGAGGAGGAGGAGGAGAGGAGGAGGAGGAGGAGGAGGAGGAGGAGGAGGAGGAGGAGGGAGGAGGAGGAGGAGGGAGGAGGGAGGAGGAGGAGGAGGAGGAGGAGGAGGAGGAAGAGGAGGAGGAGGAGGAAGAGGAGGAGGAGGAGGAGGAGGAGGAGGAGGAAGAAGAATAATTAATAAGAAGAGGAGGAGGAGGAGGAGGAAGAAGAGGAGGAGGAGGAGGGAGGAGGAGGAGGAGGAGGAGGAGGAAGAGGAGGAGGAGGAGGAGGAGGACCAGGGTAAACCCACGACTCATCAACGATGTTGGAATGAACCCTCCCTCCAAACTGTCTCTCCATAGGCCCCTACAAGCGTTCATGTCCACCGAGGGAAGTACCCCGTTGGGAGAGAACCGTTTGAAGATCTTGAAGCGTGCCAGAACACCACTCGCGGGACTCCAATGCCGCGAATCAACTTGACTGATGCGTCTTGACGATCCCGAACCGTGGCAGAGCACCATTCTTGAGATTTTTACACCGCGAAGCAACAATGTAACTGCTGCGCACTGACAGTCCAGAATCGCTCCAAAACACCACTTCTGGTATTTTGACCATGGGAATCCGCGGAGCTCTTGCACATTGTTAGGACGAGCGCTCGCGGCGCTAAGGCGAGAGCAACAGTTTGACAAGGATTCGCGTTCCATTCTTGTAACGCTTGCAAATGTGTAAGACGATTGTGCGCGGCGCTGAGGCGAATGCCACAGTTTGAAAACGGCCCGCCCTCTATCCGTAAAGCTCCTGCAATTTCTGAAGACGAGTGTGTGCGGCGCTCGGGCGAGAGTCACAGTCTGAAAACGGCCCGCCCTCAACCCGTGAATATTTTGCTGCAGTTTTGATTGAGACGAATGTGCGCGGCGTTAGGGTGCTAGCTGCAGTTGGAAAACGTTCCGCCCTCAATCCGTGAAGCTCCTGCACATGTTTAACCCGAGTGTGTGCGGCGCTGGGGCGAGAAACACATTTTGAAAACCACCCGCCCTCCATTGGCGAAACTGTTGCCAGTGTTTACGCCTCAGGGTGATACGTAATGAGGAAGTCTCAGGCGAAACTCCAGGCCCGCCCTTTCGACCGGCCTCGGGGGCGACAGGAAGGAGATACTGCATCCACAAGGAAATGGAATGGAGGCGGAGGGGGAGGAGGAGGAGAAGAGGATGTAAGTTGTGCTGATCAAGGTTGGAACGGCCCATCATAGATGGAGTGGTGCAACGTACCTTCCGATTGCACTTGGAATTGTGGTTGGTATGTGCCCGCCGTATGTCCTGGCAGCCACCTCTGCCAGCTCAAACTTGGGAAAGACGAGTGATACTGTGAGTGAGTGTAGCTATCCAGCCTACTGGATAGGCTGGCAGTACACGTGAACATCCACACATTGTTATGCGACTTGCTTGGCTTCCAATCCCACGATTGGGGATAGCTCATTTCCGTAAAATGAGTGTGCGCAGGATTCCACAACGTTTCTAACTCACACCTGTGTTGACAGTGCCGCCTGGGTGCGCGATCTTGCACATCGATGCATTGGGAGCTGCTGGCCGCCCTGCTACGATGAAAGGTAGGAGGGTGGGTGGGGAGAGGAATGGGTGAGCAGGAAGAGGAGGGGAAAAGTGAAGGAGTGCCACGAAGGGGGTAAAGCGCAGCATTGCTTTATCACAACGTCTGGACGCAGGCAGGGAGGAGACCCAGAGGCACCCAGGGAGGGCAATTAACCAAGAGACCACCCCGCAGGGGCCGAAGGCGCTGAGAGTCATATGGGGGCAGACTGCGGATAGACGCTGTTTCCCACATCGGACAGACGAGAAATAATACCAGGCTCCGAGCTGGCGCCCAAGCCTCCCCCAATCCACAGCTGAGAGCAGCAGCCCTCGAACTCGAGGGCAGAAGGTGGCGGATGGGGACGTGGTGGTCCAGAAAGCTTTGAGCCAGGTCGGCTACAAAGATCGTGGCACGAATTCCCGACGAGGAGGAGGAGGAGGAGGAGGAGGAGGAGGAGGAGGAGGAGGAGGAGCCTACACTCTCCACTGCGCCGCGCGCACTCCTCCTTCCCTCCTGTCGCTGCTGCCGTTGGCGCGGGCACGGCAGCGCTGGACTGCGCGGCGCTGAGGCCCTGCGCTGGCTTGCCTGCTGCGGCCAGCTGCCCCCGCCACCCCCCTCCGCCGCCGCCACCGCCGACCGCGAGCCTCTCTGAGGCCGCTCGCTCCCGCCGCTGCTGCCGCCACGCCCGCCGCACCCTCCGTGCCCGACGTGGCGGCTCGGCCTGCGGCCCGCGGGCGGGCACGTCCCCCGCGCGCCTCCATGCCCAGCGAGGAGCTCCACCCGGCAGGCCCCCCGGTGGGCGCGGCCACGTGCGAGCACGCCCGGCACACGTCTCGTGCCCTGAAGGGGGAGCTCCACCCCGAAGGCCCCGGCGGGCGCGCCCGCGTGCCGCGCACCTGGCAAACGTCTCGTGCCCCACAGCGAGCTCCACTTGAGGCCCCAGCGGGCGCGCACGCATGCGGTCCGGGGAAGTTTGGGCGCTCCGAGTCCGGGGCGTTTGGACGCACCAAGTCCGGGACATCTGGGCGCACGGAGTCCTTGACAGCTGGACGCGCCGAGCCCGTGATGCTTGCGCCGACCCAGCCCGACGCACACGCCGACTTCCAGCCGGTCGACTGCGCGGACCCCCAGTTCGACGCCTGCGCCGACTCGCAGTCCGACGCCTGTGCTGGCGTCCAACCGACGCCTGGGCCTAGTCCGAGTCCGCCACACGCGCCGACTTTACGGGGCCACATGCGAACCCTACACCTAGCCCCCCGCGATTTCTGAGGGGGAGTGTGGGGTTCATTTCGTTCGGGAGCCCCCGAGCGACGTGAGCCCCACCCTCCCCCTCAGAAACCGTGGGGGGGTAGGGGTCGGGGTTCGCATGTGGCCCCCTAGACTGCCAGCTCGACGCCTGCGCCGGCTTCGGAGGCCAGGTGCAGCATGGCACGCTGGAGCAGTGCGCCACGGCCGCGTTCCGAGGGTGTCGGCGCCCTGAGGGCACCTGCTGCCTCCGACCCTCCTCCCCCTTCCTCCGCGCCCCCTTCCCCTCCTCCTCCTCCTCCTCCTCCTCCTCCTCCTCCTCCTCCTCCTCCTCCTCCTCCTCCTCACCCTCCCCCCCCCCCCGCCTCCTCCCTTCCTCCTCCTCCTCCTCCTCCTCCCTCCTCCCCTCCTCCTCCTCCTCCCCGTCCTCCTCGCCCTCCCCTCCCCCTCCCCCCCCCCTCCCCTCGTCCATTCCATCTCCTCCTCCTCCTCCTCCTCCTCCTCCTCCTCCTCCTCCTCCTCCTCGTCTCGGCCACGCTCCACGTCCTCCTCCTCCTCCTCCTGCTCCTCCTCCCTGGCGTCACGGCCAAGGTACTGAACTGATAAGTTTGCTGGGCCGCTACCCGGCCGCCTAATTGTGGCCAGTGCGCACACATTCCGCGACATGCAACATATCGATTCCGCGGCGCGGAGTTCCGACCAGAGGGTTTTTGAAATCGAAGCTGGCCGCAGCTTCGCGCGCTGCCCTCGGAGCCCACCGAGTCCGTCGAGAGCGGTTCGCGCGCCTCTCCCCAGTCTCTTGCCTGTCTCTTCTCCTCTTCTCTTCTCCTTCTCCTCTCGCATGCTCCGCAGAAGATTGAGCCGTTCTTGATGTCTTTTCGGCACTGGGCCCGCGCTCGCTGTTTGTCGCCCCAGGCTTGCACGACAGGCGACGTCCGCCCGTGCAGACGCCTGGCCTCTTTGGTCGGACGTTCTGTTGGGCTTCGGCGCCATCGCCAGTTCACAGATAGCTGTTCTTGCACGTATTCTAGTGTTTCTTGCCTTGCCAGGGGCGCCCATGGATACTGCACTCTGTGTGACTGTAGCTCGCTTTGTGCATTTCGACTCGTGGATCCTCCTGGCTGTGAGCGTGTCTTCGCCTCTTTCGCCATTTTACTTAAGCCAGCCGGCTCTCCCATCCACCACCTGCCATGATAGTTCTTCCCGTGTGGGCAAATTGAGCGAGTACCGAGGGCGGTGCCCTGTAGGTCTACGCACGCGCGGGTCTTTGTTCTCTGTGTGCTGCTCCTCATCTTGTCCTCCCCCGTCCTCCTCCTCCTCCTCCGCCTCCGCGCCCGCCCCTCCTCCTCCTCCTCTTCCTCCTCCTCCTCCTCCTCCTACTCCATTCCTTCTCTTTCTGGGTAACTTCTCCCTGTCGCACCCCGAGGCCAGTTTTTAGGGCGGGCCGGGCGTTTCGCCTAAGACTTCCTCACCATTTATGGTTCTGAAGCTTTAAAAGTGTCAACTGTTTCAAAGATGAAGGGCGGGTGGTTTTCAAAATGTGGCTGTCGCCTTCGCGCCGCGCACATTCGTTTTGTAAAATTTGCAAGAGTTTCATGGATTGAGGGCGGGTGGTTTTCAAAATGTGGCTCTTGCTTTAGCGCCGCGTACATTTGTTCAAAACATTTGCAATATCTTCACGGATTGAGGGCGGGCCGTTTTCAAAATGTGGCTCTCGCCTTAGCGCCGTGCACATTCGTTTTGTAAAAGTTGCAAGTGTTTCACGTATTGGGGGCGGTTCCTTTTCAAAATGTGTGTTTTCGCGTTAGCGCCGCGCACATTCGTTTTGTAATTGTTGTAAGAGTTTCACGTATTCTCATGATCTGCGTATCAAGAAAGGCGTTCTGGAAGGATTCAGGATTATGCGGGCGCAACAATTATGTTGATTCGCTGTGTTGAAGTCCCATAAATTGCGTTTTGGCACGATTCTGGATCGTCAAGACGCAGCAGTCAGGTTGATGCGTGGGGTTGAAATCCAGAGAAAAATGTTTCGGCACGCTTCAGGGTCTTCAAAATGTTGTCTTCCAACGAGGCAGTTCCCTGAATGGAAATGAGCCGTACTGTAGGGGCCTATGAAGAGGGAGCTTGGAGGCAGGGTTGTTTCCTCCATCGTTGATGGCTCTTGGGTTTCCATTGGTCCTGCTCCTCCTCCTCCTCCTCCTCCTCCCCCTCCTCCTCCTCCTCCGCCTCCGCGCCCGCCCCTCCCCGTCCCCCCCCGCGCCTCTCTGCGCACCGACCCGCGCTTCCGCGACCCGGCTGCCGCTCCGGCCGCGGTGCGGCCGCTCCCGCCGCCGCCGGACCCGGGAGTGCAGCGTGTGCCGCGCCCCCCGCTCGCTGCCCAGGGCGCCCCCGCGACGCCCTCCCCCCCCCTTCTCGAGTCTTGGGTCTTCCTCATGGAGAGAAGGGGCCTCGTTCCCTGCTCGCTGCCCAGGGCGCCCCCGCGGCGCCCCCCCCCCCCCCTTTCGTTAAAGGCTTAAGGTCTTCTGCCGTCCTTCGACTCGCGCTGGAGCGGGCGCGAGTTGCTCCATCTTTCCCTGGAGGCTTCTGGATTCACTTGGATTTACCCAGATCTCGATGTTCCTGGACGTACCTGGATCTACCGCGATTTATCTGCATTGACCTGGATTTGCCTGGCTCGATCCCCACAAGTCGATTGCGAGAAGTCGACAAGCCCTTAGGGGCCCTTCTCGGCCCGCCCAGGCTTCAAACTGGGCCGCTTAAGGATGAACCCTTCTCGTTGGGGAGGGACTCGGTGCTCCTGGACTGTATTGCAGTTCGTCTTGGGTCATGGAGTGCAGGGGCCTCGTTCCCTGCTTGGGGCTCCTGAGGAGGAGGAGGAGGAGGAGGAGGAGGAGGAGGAGGAGGAGGACGAGGACGAGGAGGAGGAGGAGGAGGAGGAAGAAGAGGAGGAAGGCGGAGGCGTGGAGGAGGAGGAGGAGGAGGAGGAGGAGGAAGAGGAGGAGGAGCAAGAGGAGGAGGAGCAAGAGGAGGAGGAGGAGGAGGAGGAGGAGGAGGAGGAGGAGGATGAGGAGGAGGAGGAGGAGGAGGAGGACCTCCTCCCCCTCCCACTTCTGGTGGTGGTGGTGGAAAACAGGCCCGTCACCCTCGGCCCCACTTCGGGACCCGACGCAGCGAACAAAGCCAAACGTCGTGAAAGATCACGGCGCGAGCCCTTTACCCTCTCTTTCTGCTGCGTGCTTGTTGAGGCGGGTCGACCTGTGAGGGCCCCAGGGCCCGAAACCGGGCGAACATCGGCGCCGCCCAAACTCAGGAGGGAAAACACACACAGACACAATTTATCGTCGACTCCCTGGAAAATATGGGAAACTATGGGAAGTGGGGGGGACGGCAAAAATCCAGAAAACATGGGAACATATGGGGAATGCTGGGATTTGTGTATAATTATTTGTGTGTCGCAGGGCTCCTTCACAAACGTACGAATATTACACGCGCATCGGCCACGCCAGGGCGGCGCGCACTCTCGGAGATCTTATAGCAGAAGTTCTGTGGGCGGCGCGTTCTGGCCATACCGCTCGGGAAACGGACTACTTCGAGTTCTTCGTACTAGATGCTTGGGCCAGAGGTGTGCCTCCAACACCAGCGCATACACGTATTAGTATGTCCTGTTGGGACGCCCAGAGTAGGCCCGGCTCGAAAATTTAGTTTTCTGCTGTTTTTTTTCCAGCCCGATCAACCTGTGACAGCCCTATGGCCAGAAACAAGACGAACCTTCTTCTTCCTCCCTGCTCCTCCTCCTCCTCCTCCTCCCTCCCTCCCTCCCTCCCTCCCTCCCCTCCTCCCTCCCTCCCTCCCTCCCTCCCTCCCTCCCTCCCTCCTCCTCCCTCCTCCTCCTCCCTCCTCTCCTCCTCCTCCTCCTCCTCCTCCTCCTCCTCCTCCCTCCTCCTCCTCCTCCTCCTCCTCCTCCTCCTCCTCCTCCTCCCTGTGAGGGGGCCCGGCTCGAAGATGTCGAGGCGCCTGGGTCCCAGGGCACAAGACGCCCTCGGCGCGCCATCAGGCGCCCTGCCCCTCGAGGCCAAGCACGGCAGGGTCGTGGCGGGCTACTACCAGCTGCGCAGGACCCGCCGCTCGCCCTCTCGGCCGGCAGCCCTGCCGCCCGGACTCGGCGCCACCCAGGCTCGGGGGCGGCAAAGGGGGGGGTGATGACTAGGGGGGCGGGATATCATGGCGGGGGCCATGATATTTCCCCAGGTTTCATGGCGCCTCTCCTTATTCTTGGGCTTGCGCCACACCGCCGACCCCCCGGGGAACTGGCGGTTGTTACGCGTTGCTACTGAGGGCCTCTTGTGGGCTGTTTGGGGGGTTTCTTGGAGCTCGTTTGGGGCTTCGCGGGGCCATTTTCGGAGCTTTTTCGGGGACCTCTTGGGCTGACATTTTCAGTATTCGCCGTGCACGCATGGGGAAAGGGGCGAGAACCCACGACGAATTATTGAATCGCTTCGCTCATTCCGCCGGCCCGTGATATGGCATCGCTGGTTTTTGTCTGTGTGTTCGTTGCCCATGTTGCGCTCTTGGGGGCGGGTGTCGTTCGGACGCGTTGCGTGGGGAGTTTTGATGGTGAAGCAGTTCCCTGGGGGTCGTCTCTCGATGGGGCGAAATAGAGTCGTCGTCAAGATGCTTCTTTGGGGGGCCTCTTGGGGTCTGTTGAGAGGCCGTTCGGGGGCGCCTGGGAGACATGTTTGAAGCCTTCTGGGGCTTCTTTTGGGCCTCCTGGGAGTCTCCTGGGGCCTCTTGGCGACATCTTGGGGCCTCTTGGAGGCCTCTTGGGGCCTCTTTGGGACCTCCTGGGCGCCTTCTGGGACGGAGGGCTCCATTTTTGAGTTCTCGGTATCCCTCCTGAGTCCCTCTTGGGCCCGTCTTGGGGCCTCTTGGTCCGTCTTGGGCGGCACTTGGGCCGTCTTGAGGGCTCTCTTGGGTCGTTTCGGCGCCGTCTTGGGAGCTTCGTGGGCCGTCTTGGGGCGGTCTTGGGGGCCTCTTGGGCCGTCTTGGAGCGTCCGGAAGCCGAAAAAGCCGTTGTGGGAGCCTCTGGCGCCGTCGTCGTGAGAATCCTCTCGGGGGCCTGCGGGAGGCAGTTTGGAGGCTTCTGGGGAGCTGTTTTGGGGCAGCTTGGGGCTTTTTTTGGGCTTGTTGGGGGCCTCTTGGGGGCTTCTTGGAGCCTCTTGGAGGCCTCTTGGGGCCTCCTTGGCGCCTTTTGGGGCGGAAGGCTAGAATTTTAGGTTCGTGGTCCCCGTCTGGAGCCTTTCTTGGGCCCCTCTGTGGGCCCTCTTGGACTGTCTGAAGGCCCTCTTGAGCCGTTTTGAGGCGCTCTTGGGCCGTGTTGGGGCCCACTTGGGAGCCTCTCGGGTCGTCTTGATGCCGTCTTGGGGGCTTCTTTCGCCGTCTTGGAGCGTCGGAAGCCCGAAAAAACGCGAAGGCCAAAAACGTTGAAAAAACCAATGGAAATCGACGATTTTGGCCTCTTGGGGCCATCTTGGGAGGCGTCTTGGAAGCTTCTTGGGGCGTCTTGGAGGCATCTGGGGCCATCTGGAGGCCATCTTGACCGTCTTCGAGTGTTTTTTCGGCGACTCGGGGCCCTCTTGGACCGTCTGCAGAGCTTCTTGGGAGCCTCTTCGCTCGTTTGCGGCCCCCCCAGCAGACTCTCTGGAGCGGATGACCCCCCCCGGACCGCGCCGGCGGATCCCGGGGAATCCGGCCGGACCCCCCCCCCCCCCCCTCCAAAACGACCGGACCAGGCTCCGGGGGGAGGGGTTTGGGGAGGGGGGAAGCATCTCACACGCCGATGACCCCAAGGGGTCGGCGGATTTCATTACGTCCCTGCCCCCCCCGCTGGGCCGCGCACGTGCCGCCGGTCATGATTTGCACCCCCCCCCCTTTTGGACACCCCCCTCTTGGCCGCTCCCGACAAGCAGACCCCTCGGCGGCGAGCGAGGGGGGGGAAGCGGGAAGGAGAAGGCCTCCTCAGGAGGCGTTCCAGCAGCTGCGCCTCGCCGAGGGCGCTCCAGGGGTGCCCCGATCGTCCCGAGCGGCCGCCGGAGACCGGAGCGATGGCCCGAAAACGAGTCTCGGCGGCGCACCGATGGGGGGAAGTGAGAAGGAGGAGGCTCGGGGGTGGACAAACCTCCTACCCTGACACGTCGATTAGTGAATTGTCCGTTTTCGGTTCTCGAGAGGGCGCCACGGCCGTCATTTTCCAGGCTTGCGCCCGCCAGGTTTGGGCCCGAGGTCGTTTTCACTAAACCACGTTTTACTAAAGGGAGGTCTGTCCATCCCCGAGAGGCCTTCTCAGCAGGCGGCGGGGCTTCTCGGAAGCCTTCCCGGCCTTCTGCGCGTTCTCGGGGGAGGCCGCGAAAACCTGTCAGAAGGCCGATGGGGGGGGGCTTCCGAGCCTTCCGAGAGGACCCGCCCTTGCTCGCTGTCCCCCCTCGGGGCTCGCCGCCGATCCTCCTGTATGTGTGCGTCGAGCCCGCAGGGGCGACGCGCGCGCTGGTAAATCTCGCAGGCCTAGAGGTTGACACCAACACCAAGATCGGTTGTGTGCCTCCACCGATGGAAGACGATCCCGATCTCGGTGGTGGTGGTAATATTCTGGCTTCCAAGGTGGCCGAAGTATTGCCACCAACACCGAAATCTAGGATCATCTTCCCCCTGTGGAGGCACTCCCCTGGGCTGGTGTTGGTGCCAGTTTCCAGGCCTCCAAAAATCTTCTAGTGTGAACTCGGGTGTGGGCACTTTCGGACCAAGCCGCTCGAGAAACGATGTACTACAAAATGTGAATTGGATGGTCCAGTCGGGCGCGCGCCTCCAAGGAGGACGCACAGAGTACCAGTATGTCCTTCTGCGCGCCGCAGACTTCAGGTCCGCCGTACGTTGGTTGGTTTTCCGTCCTCGGGTTAAGTGGGAGATGCACCCCCGAACGGTGCGAAAGAGTAGGGCGAGGATATCCGCCTCGGGGAAGCAGGGGCGGACGTTTTTGCGGAAAGGCACGGCGGAAACGGCGACGGCAAGGTGTGGCGGGAACATCGGCATCAAAGGAGCTTGAAAAGTAGGGCGCAGGTTTCCGCCCCACGATTGGAATCGCCCAAAGGACGGCGGATCCAGAGTCGGGGCAGGAGGAGGAGGAGGAGGAGGAGGAGGAGGAGGAGGAGGAGGATAAGGATAAGGATAAGGATAAGGATAAGGATAAGGATAAGGATAAGGATAAGGATAAGGATAATGAGGAGGTAAGGATAAGGATAATGAGGAGGGGGAGGGGGAGGGGGAGGAGGAGGAGGAGGAGGGAGGAGGAGGAGGAGGAGGAGGAGGAGGAGGAGAGGCGTTCTGGGCTCTCCCAGGTGGGGGGGGGTCTTGTGCGTACATACTTCAGAGCGCCGTGTGCGCACGAGCACTGGCAACGATCACCCGATTCCTCGCCATTCCGCCGTCCCCGCAACCCTCTTGGCTCACGCAATGGGGACCAGGCCGCGCGGCCACGGCGGGGCGGCGGCGCAGGGCGGCGGCACCGTGCTCCCTGGGCCCAAGGCCCCAGCCTGGGGCTGCCGCTGTGGCGAGGCGGCCAACTGGGCATCGCGGCTCCACTGCCGGAGCTGCGGGGGCCCCGCGCCCGTCTCGGTGCGGCAGAGGGCAGTGGAGGCGGCAGCGGGCCCGTCCCCGTCCGCGGCGCGGCCGCCCAGGGCCGCGACGCCCAAGGCCAAGGCGGGCGCCAAGGCCAGCGCCGAGGCGGAGCCCAAGCCGGCAGCGGCGGCCGCGGGGGCGCCCTGGGTGCACGGCGGCGGCAAGCCTCGGCGGGTGCGCTTTCGCGATGCGGAGGTCGTCGAGATCGGGGAGGACGACGAGCCCGACCAGCTGGCCGCGGCGCTGCGGCTGCTGGAGGAGCGCGGCGTCCAGCTGGATGAGGAGGCGCAGAGGAAGCTGGGCGTCAGCAGGCAGGCCGACCCAGGCAAGGCGGCCCCCGAGGCGCCCAAGTCGCACCATGCGATGGTACAGAGCGCCATGTGGAAGGTCAAGAACACGGCGGGCAAGCTCGAGAGGGCTCAGCAGAGCCTGGAGGCCGCTCAGCAGGCGTTGGCGGACGCCCAGCTGGCGGTGGACAAGGCCGCGGAGGCCAAGGAGGCGGCGGCCAAGGCCCACGCCCAGGCGCAGGACCTGCTCGAGCGCGCCAGGAGAGTGGAGCAGGCGGGCCTCCCGCCTGAGGCTCAGCTGGACCAGCGTGCGCAGGACATCGACAGGCTGGCCCAGGCCACCCTCGGCGCGAGGTACGCTGCCGAGCTCAAGGACCACTTCGAGGGCGAGGAGGCCGTCCAGGTCACCCAGGCCATCGAGCTCTTCTCAAGGCTCGCCGCCTCGAGCAAGGCCCGCATTGATGCGGCCAAGCGGGCGGCGGAGGCCCCACCCTCAGGGGCGCCTCCTGCTGCTGCTGTTGCTGCTGAGCGCCTCCCCGACGGCGTGGGCGGGTCACCCGCAGCCGCAGGAGGGGACGCAATGCAGGAGGAGGGCGACGACTTCGACGCCAGAGTGGAGGCCCTCGACGAGGCCAAGCGAGCCGAGGTCGAGCGATTCCTCGAGTCGCACGGCTGCTCCTTGCCCAAGCGCTTGCGTCTCCATGCTGGCTCCGCTGCAGGCAAAGGCGCGGCCGAGGCAGCGGAGAAGAGCGAGGACCAGAGCCACTGAGGCGCCCGAGGGCGCGGAGGCGGAGGCTGCCGACCGCAGGGTCCTGGCGCCCCGTGAAGGCTCGCTGTGGAGGCTGGTCACCGCCAACACGACCTCCAGGGCGAGCATGCGACGCTGGCTGCAGGAGGAGGCGCAGGGCGACATCCTCTTTGTGCAGGAGACGGGCGTGGCGCCAGGAGCGAGGGCGGAGGTCGAGCAGGCAGTCCGACGCGAGGGCTGGAAGGCCTCCTTCACGGAGGCTCGCCGCACGGAGCGAGGAGGGCTCTCCAGCGGGGTCGGCATCGTGTGCAGGGCCCACTTGGGCATGGGCAGGCCGCCCGCGGGGCCCGCGCTGCCCCCAGACAGGATGGTGGCCCGCTGGGTGAACGCCATCGTCCCAGGAGGATTCCTGGCGGTCTCAGTCTACCTGGTGGCGACCACCAGCGGCCTGGACCCCGAGAGCAGGGTGCTGCTCGCGCAGCTAGGCCAGTACCTCGTGGCGGTGCAGGCCCCGTACATCATCGGCGGCGACTGGAACTGTGCACCGCAGGAGCTCGAAAGGTGGGGCTGGCCAGATCGAGTCTCGGGTTTCGTAGCGAGCTCGGGGCAGACCACCTGCAGGATTGGAGGGGGCACTGAGATCGACTTCTTCGTGGTTTCCTGCAACTTGGGCGCTGCTGTGACGAGAGTCTCTCGCTTGGACGCAGCGCTGAGCCCGCACTACCCAGTGCAGCTGACGCTGGACGGCAACAAGGCGCCTGAGAGCGCTCTGCGGCATCGGGCACCAAGGCCGTTCCCCACCGAGCGACCAGTGGGGCCGAGGCGGGAGCCGCCGTGCTGGACAGGCTTGCTTTCAGAGCTGGCGGACGCCATCGCGGCGGCAGCACCCAGCAGCGCAGCTGGCAGCCAGGGCCCGTCGGAGCATGGCCCCGAGCCCGCCAGGGAGGCCGACGCCGCCGCCCCCAGGGGGGCAGCCGAGGACGTCGAGGCCACCGAGCTGGACGGGCCCTTCGGCGAGAGGCGCGATCCAGGGGGACCAGTCCCGCTGGGAGCGGTCCCCCAGGATCCAGGTCCTGGGACAGGCAGTTGGGGGCAGCCTGCGATAAATTGCCCTGCTGTGGATGCGAGCTCAGACGGCCCAGAGACTTTGCCGAGCGTTTTGGGGCCACCAGTCCTGCTGCCACCGTCAGTTTCGGCTGAGGCGTTGCGAGGGGTTCGAGGGTGCTACGACGAGGACTGGGCAGCGGTCGTCCACTCCTTGAAGGGCGACGTCCTGGACTCGCCCCTGTGCGCCGCCACGGACAGCGAGCCCGAGCATGCAGGGCAGGCTGGCGGCGCGGGCCAGAGGCAGGCTGGCGAGGAGGCGGCGGAGAGCGCGGCCAAGGTCGGGAGGCTAGGCCATGTTGCTGGGCCCGAGGGCGGCCTGGGGGGAGGCGGCACGAGGCACCCAGCGGCAGGCGGAGATCTGTCTTGGCAATCACAGTCGTTGGGATCTGGCGAGGCCCCTCAGGCCGCGGGCAGAGGGCCTCGGACCCTGGACGAGCTCTACGCCAGCTTCGCGGCGCTGCTCGAGAAGGACTTGGGCGGCCTCTTCGACATGGAGCAGGAGGACCTGATGAAGTGCGCGGGGCGCGGCGAGCCCGTTCGTTTTCAGGAGGGCACCATCAGCGCCAGCAGTAAGGGGGCACGCGCCCGCGGCTCCTCACAGGCGCGTACCTGGCACAGGATCGCGGCGCTGCTTTGGGAGGAGCTGGCCAGCAGGCGTCGCCTGCGGGCGCCGCACCTCGTCTCGAGGGAGCTGACCACGCTGGCGCGGCTGCAGGCCAAGCTCGGCAAGCTGGCGGCGCAGGACCTGGTCGGCGACATCGGCCTGAACGAGGCCCAGAAGAGGAGCAGGCAGAGGGACTTGGCACGCCAGCTGCGAGCAACGGGCGACATGACCTACGGCCAGCTGAAGTCCCTGGAGGCCCACGCCAGGCAGGCCGCCAAGGCTTTCGACTTGAGAGATGCCAAGGGCCGCACCAAGGCCTGGAAGGAGTGGTCCCAGGAGGCGGTGCGTGGGGGCGCGGGGGCCGCCCACGGTTTCTGCAGGGCTCCGCGGGGCTGGACTGCGGACGTGGAAACCAGTGGGCGGCCTGCCGGCATCGCGGGCACGTTGGAAGCGCTGAAGACGGAGTACCAGCAGGTGTGGCGACACCAGGAGGAGGACTTCGACCTGGAGGCGATGCTCCCCGACGAGCTCCTGGACGCGGCCCCTGGCCCGCCAGCGCCCGACGCCATCCGAGCGGCGGCGAGGGCGTTCAAGGCCGAGACGGCGACGGGGGTGGACAGCCTCAAGCCGCACCACTTCGGATGGCTCTCCGACCACGGCATCCTCGCGCTCAGCCTGTTGTTCCACCTCATCGAGCTGCGGACGGAGTTCCCGTCGCAGGTGGCCGAGGTCTTCATCTTCTTTTTGGCCAAGCCCGACGGGGGCTGGCGGCCCATCGGGCTGATCGCCTCCCTGATCCGCCTGCTGGGCAAGATCAGGCACGACGAGGCGAAGCGCTGGGAGGCCGCCAGAGACAGGCCCTACTTCTTCGGCGGGGCAGGCAGGTCCTGCGAGGACGCGGTCTGGCTGCAGAGCTTCGATGCGGACCACGCGAAGACGCTGAACCTGGAGGCCGCGTCCACGCTCCTGGACCTCAGCAAGGCCTACGAGAGGGTCACACACAGGGGGATGGTCCACGCCGCGGGGAGGGAGGGCTTCCCGCTGAGGAGGGTCAAGATCCTCCTTCGCCTCTACGGAGGCAGGAGGCGCCTCTGCTTGGACCGTTGGATGACGGAGGCCTTCCAAGTTTACCTGTCGCTGCTGGCGGGCTGCTCCTTTGCCACGACGCTGCTCCGAGTGGTGTTGGTCGAGCCGCTGGACGCGATGTTGGCGTCCTGGCAGATGGTGCGGCCATACCTCGTGGTCGACGACATCACGTTAGCAGTCTATGCCAAGCGTGCGCAGCTGGAGCACCTGTTGGTCGGGGCCACCCGTGCCCTCTGCGTGGACCTGGAGGCCATCGGCTTCACCATTTCCTTGACGAAGGGCCAGGTTCTGTGCACCGACCCCGACATCGCCAAGCGAGTCGCCCACAGGCTCAGACGCTGGAAGTTCACGCGCGTGAAGGCCACAAAGAACCTGGGCGTGGACTTCACCATGGCAAAGTCGGCCTCTTGGAGGGTGCTACGGCAGAGGATCGATCGCCTGAGCCAGAGGGCTGGGCGATACAGAGCCTTGCGCAAGGCGGGGGCCAAGAGGCTCTCGAGGGTTTTCAGGACTGGAGGGTTGGCGTCCATCCTCCACGGCGCGAGAGTCAGCGGAGTACCCACGAAGACCCTGCAGCGCGCCCGAGCAGTCAACGGCAGGGCCATCTCGGGCGAGATCGGCCAGAGATCCAGGACGTTACTCTTCGCCCTACAGGAGGGCAAGGACTGGAAGCACGACCCTGCATACGCGGCGCACGTCCTCCCGTTGAAGGCTTGGGCTCGCGCCGTCTTCCTACGAGTGCGGCCCCCTGCGGTCTTCAAGCAGGTACTGAAGTGCAGACCAGGCGACTGGGGCGAGGTCACGGGGCCAGCAGGGGCGGTCCGCCTCTCGCTGGAGCGCATCGGCTGGGAGCTGCTGGACTGGCACCGTTGGAAGGACGACCGCGGGCAGATCCTCGACATGCAGCTGCTCAGCCCGCGGATGCTGGCCAGCCTCGTCGAGAAGGGGGTCCACCGCCACCTCATGTTGAAGATCGCGAGCCACGAGGGTTTCGAGCACCTCCAGGGCCGCCCGCCCAACCTGGAGCCGTTTAGGACGGCTCTGGCGGGCATGAGGCGCGCGGGCAGGTCGCAGGAGGCAGCGCTGGTGGAGACGCACATGGCAGGGGGGCTCGTCACGCAGTCCGACCTGTACGGTGAGAGGGCGGAGCTCAGCCCGCTGTGCCAGTGGTGCGGGGAAGCACCAGGCACGGCGCACCACAGGCTGTTCGCGTGCCCCGCCATCGCCTGCTGGGCGCGCGACCTGGGCTTCCAGGAGATCGCCGACGCAGGCAGGAGGGCGCCGCAGGACGACCTAGGCC
Source organism: Prorocentrum cordatum (assembly GCA_963575745.1). Lineage (NCBI taxonomy): Eukaryota > Dinophyceae > Prorocentrales > Prorocentraceae > Prorocentrum > Prorocentrum cordatum. The sequence goes on along the minus strand of CAUYUJ010015787.1, from coordinate 202,928 downwards.
TGGTGAGGGGCCTCGTCAACCTCGGGCTGGACCAAGCCCCGCCCCCTGGCATGGACGAGCTCTGCCACCGCGCAGGTTGCGCGCGCCGCGGCTTCCTCGAGGGTGTCATCTGCATCGACGGTTCCGCGATGTACCCAGAGGCCCCGTGCCTGACACGCACGGGATGGGCAGCAGTGGTGGTGGACGACGTCGGGAACACCGTCGGCGGGCTCTTTGGGCTCACGCCAGGCTGGATCCAGGAGATCGGCTACGCGGAGCTCTACGCGCTGCGCAGGGTCCTGGAGGAGGTCGGCCCATCGCCCATCACGGTCTATACGGACTGCAAGGGGATCAAGGACGACTTCGAGGCAGGTCGGGGACGCTGCTGCGGCCCAGACCACAAGTACGCGGACCTGTGGAGGCGGATCTGGCAGTTGCTCGACGACCTCGGCCCTGGGTTCCTCACCGTGACGTGGTTGCCGTCGCACATTTCGTGGGCCAGGGCCAGCGCTGCAGGGGTGCCGCGGCTAGCCTTCGCGGGCAACAGGGAGGCCGACGTGAAGGCGAAGGAGGGAGCCAGGCTGCACCCCAGGCAGGATCGGCTGAGTGAGTTGAGCCGCCGCCTAGACGTCGCCACCGCGCAAGCAGAGGCCTGGTGTGGCCACCACGGGGGGATCCTGAAAAGACTCGCCGACCTCGGGTGGCCCGATCGGGGGGCCATCCCTAGGCCCAGGGGCGCGGATCCTGGGACCTTGGCCCTGGTGGGGCCCGACAGGGGCCACGCCCTGGCCAGGCTCGGTCGAGCCTGGGGCTGTTCGGTCTGTGGGATCCGTCGGGCTACCAGGGCCAGGGTCGTCGCCAGCGCCTGTCCAGGACTCCCGTGGTTGGTCGCCAGGTCCCACCCGTCCCACAGGCTTTGGGTGATTCGGGGTGGGGGCGGGCCGGGTCGGAGGTCCTCTGGGACGGGTGGCTGTCTCGTGTTTTGTCGGACTTGCGGGGCCCACGGGAGTCGCCAAGCGAAGCTCCTGGCCGACCCCTGCGTCCCGCTGGCCAGGAAGGGCCGCGACGCGGCTCGCCTGGCCCGCCGCGCCCTCGTGCACCTCAGAGCGGGGCGGGAGCCCCAGACAGGAAGCCGCTGGGGGGCGGTCCCGTTCCCCGTCTCGAGGGCGGCGGCGAGGTGGGTTTAGTTTGCGAAGTTTTGGCACGGACTCCAAGGGGCCCTCCCGCGCCAGGCTCCCTTGCCTGGCGGGTCCTGGGTCTGCCGTGGAGTGTTTTGATCCCCGTTCGGGGCCGAGGCTGGTTTGCGGAGCGGACCGCCTTCTGGTAGGAACTAGAGGAACTAGAGGAGGAGGAGGAGGAGGAGGAGGAGGGGCGGTCCAGGCGCGTGCCGCTCACTACTCGGCAGGCTCTGCACGCCCAGGCCCGCTCGGACCATGGAGGCGTCGCGGCGGAAGGTCCTTGGACGTGTCCGGCCGCCAGGGGCCTTTGCCCGGAAACGGGGACATCTACATGGACAGGGGCGGGCGGTTTTTTTTCGATCCCCGGACTCTAGAGGGTCAGACGCGACGTCGGGGCGGGGTGGTGTACCAATGCTTACCAGCCAATCGGGACCGAACCCACCGCGCCTCTGGAGAGTGTCGAGGGCTGCGGTCCGCGGCAGCCCCTGGACGGGCGCGCGTTGAGTTCCTTGTTGGGCGCGGGACGTATACTCTGTATACGTCCCAGCTATCCTGTGGTGTTGGGTCCTCGTTGTGAAGAGAGAGCGCCCCGCGTTCCTTCCTCCTTCCTCCTCCTCCCCCTTCCTCCTCCTCCCTCCTCCCTCCTCCCATCCGTGCCTCTGTCTCCCCCATCCAGCACAGCGCTTCGTGGCCCCACAGGGGGCTCCACCTAAGGCCTCAGTGGCGGTGTCTACATGCGTCCCCCCCACCCAGCGCAGCGTTTCGTGGGTGTCCACATGCGTCCCCCCTCACCCAGCGCAGCGTTGCGTGGCCCCATAGGGTGCTCCACCTAGGGCTCCAGTGGCGGTGTCCACATGCGTACTCCCTACCCAGCACAGCGTTTCGTGGCCCCATAGGGACCCCACCTAAGGAACCAATGTGGCGGTGTCCACATGCGTCCCCCCCACAGCAAAGCGATTCGTAGTCCCATAGGGAGCTTCACCTATGGCCCCAGTGGCGGTGTCCACATGCGTTTCCCCACCCAGCACAGCGCTTCGTGGCCCCATAGGGAGCTCCACCCAAGGCCCCAGTGGCGGTGTCCACATGCGTCCCCCCCACCCAGCGCAGCGCTTCGTGGCCCCATCGGGAGGCCCACCTGAGGCCCCAGTGGCGGTGTCCACGTGCGTCCCCGACACACCGCACTGCGTTTAGTGGCCCCGTGGGGAGCTCCACCTGAGGCCCCAGGGCAGCGCCCACATGCGTTTCCCCACCCAGCACAGCGCTTCGTGTCCCCATGGGGAGCTCCACCTAAAGCTCCAGTGACGGTGTCAACATGCGTTTCCCCCCACCTAGCACAGCTCTTCGTGGGCCCAGAGGGAGCTCCACCTAAGGCTCCAGTGGCGGTGTCCACATGCGCTTCCCCCACCCAGCACAGCGCTTCGTGGCCCCATAAGGAGCCCACCCAAGGCTCCAGTGGCGGTGTCCACATGCGTCTCCCCCACCCAGCGCAGCGCCTCGTGGCCCCATAAGGAGCTCCACCTAAGGTCCCAGTGGCGGAGTCCAAATGCGTCTCCCCCACCCAGCGCAGCGCCTCGTGGCCCCATCAGGAGCTCCACCGAAGGCCCCAGCGGCACAGTTCGCATACGTCGCCCCCGCCCAGTACAGCGCTTTGTGGTCCAGATGGGGGCTCCACCGAAGGCGATACCCACAACTGCGGTACTCACAGCTGCGTGTGGTTGGGTCCTTCGCCAGGCTGGTTTGTTTTACGTTTCCCAGGGGATCAGCAACATATGTATACACCAGGGCTCCGTTTACACCAGGATCCGCTTTCCTGTGCAAATGTCATTGCAGGGCCCGAGAAAGCGTCGGTGTATAGAGTTCGGCTCCCTACTTGCTGTGCCACAGGGCCGTCAAAAGCGCCCCCCGACGAGAAACTGGTCCTAGGGACGGGGTCCAAACGTTTGGGGAGCCGCGCTGCGAACAAGCACACGACAGCGGACGCATACCTCCACCGTGCATGGGCAAACATCAAGAGTAGCGTGTTTCGTCGTCGTTGGCCTCCAGGGGCCTGGGACAGTCGAACAAACTGCACGATATGAACGACTGGTCCTGGAGAAGGAGCCCAGACGTCTGGCGAGCCGCGTTGCAACAAAAAGTGCGACGCCGGACCCAGTCCTCCAGCGCATGAAGAAAGCAAGGCAGAGATTAGTCGTCGCTGTCGGCGTCCAGGGTCCTGGGTGTTGCATGGCTCTCGGGTAAGCGCAATATGACAGGATGCAGGAGGCAGGAAGACGGGAGGGGGCGGGAGGGGGCGGACAAGCATTCCTCCTGGGGCCGTCATCGGCCGAAAGGCTCGGGAAGCAACCCACGCGGGTAAGCCACATGTTTTTCCCCAGCCATCCCGTGGTGTGAGGTCCACGTTTTGAAGATACAGTCCCCGCGTCTCCTCCTCTCCTCCTCCTCTCCTCCCCGCTTGCTCCCTCCTCCCGTCGCCCCCCTCACTTTGACACACCCCTCACACAGTTCGTGGCCCCATGGGGGGGTGGCTCCGCCGCAGGCCCCAGTGGCATGGTTTGCATGCCGCCACCCCCTCACTTTGGCACACCCCTCACACGCTTCGTGGCCCAATAGGGGGCTCCACCGAGGGCCCCAGTTGCTGCGTTCGCATGCCGCCACCCCATCACTTCGGCACACCCCTCAGACGTTTCGTGGCCCCATGGCGGCTCCACCGAAGGCCCCTGTGGCTGCGTTCGCAAACCACCACCCCTTCGCTTTGGCACACCCCTCAGACGTTTCGTGGCCCCATGTGGGGCTCCACCGAAGGCCCCAGTGGCGGCTTTCGCATGCCGCCACCCACTCACCTTGGCACACCCCTCACACGTTTCGTGACCCCATAACGGGCTCCACCGAAGGCCCCAGTGGCATGGTTTGCGTGCCGCCAGCCCCTCACTCTGGAACACCTCTCGAACAATTCGTGGCTCAATGGGAGGCTCCACCGAAGGTCCCAGTGGCTGCGTTCGCATGCCACCACCCCTTCACCTTGGCACACCCCTCACACGTTTCGTGGCCCCATAGGGGGCTCCACCGAAGGCCACAGTGGCATGGTTTGCATGCCGCCAGCCCCTCACTCTGTAACACCCTTCACACGTTTCGTGGCCCCATAGGGGGCTCCATGGAAGGCCCCAGTGGCTGGGTTCGCATGCCGCCACCCTCTCACTTTGGCACACCCCTTACACGCTTCGTGGCCCTATGGGGGGCTCCACCGAAGATCGCCTGACCTCCGCGCCCCCTGCGGGCGGCCCCAGCGGCAGCGCTCGCATGGCGGCCCCGCCTCATGTCGGCGCTTCCTGCACGCGTTTCGTGGCCCCGCATTGAGCTCCACCGAAGGCGTCTTTCACAACGGCGGCATCCACAACTGCATCTATGGCTGGGTCGTTCGCCCGGATAAGTTTTTGTGGAGGCAGCATGCTGGAGGGTGGGCACCCCGCTCAGACCGGGGAGGTGCGGCGCCTCCCGCGTGGCTGAAGCTGTGGCCCTCGTGAATCCTGCGCGGACCGAGCAGCGGCGAAGCGGGCCCCGAGCTGCCTCACAGGCCCGCAGAACTCCTGAGAACCTTGTGCTGTCTGCGCGAAATGTGCTTGGAACATTCCTCCTCCCCCTCCTGCTCCTCCCCATCCTCCTCCTCCTCCTCCCCCTCCTCCTCCTCCCCCTCCTCCTCCCTCCTCCTCCCTCCTCCTCCTCCTCCTCCCCCTCCTCCTCCTCCTCCTCTCTCCTCCTCCTCCTCCTCCTCCTCCTCCTCCTCTCTCCTCCTCCTCCTCCTCCTCCTCCTCCTCCTCCTCCTCCTCCTCCTCCTCCTCCTCCTCCTCCTCCTCCTCCTCCCCCTCCTTCTCCTTCTCCTCCTCCTCCTCCTCCTCCTCCTCCTCCTCCTCCTCCTCCTCTTCCTCCTCCTATGACCGTCGACGGTGACGGCCTTCACGACTATGATGCGATATTTGGTACCCAGTAGACCCAGTCAGGCTGCTGAGATGTTGTTGAATGCGATGTTCTTGACGCCGGCGGGATACAGGGGCCATTTTTGTTGGCACGTGCGGCCCTTGCTTTGCTCCGCCTGCTGCCTGAAGCGGCAGCCACCGCCTGTGTGTTTCACCTTCTTCTCTTTTCGGACCTGCCTCTTCGGAGGCAGGCCAATCCATAGTCCATAGTCCATAGTCCTCCTAAGGCCGTCTTGTTTCAATACATCCTTCAGGAATGCTGGGAGGTCGGTCTCTGCTCAAGTGAAGCAGGCGCTGGACACCATCGGAGTTGTCCGCCGCCTGGTGGCTTGCACAGGGGATTTCCCAGGGACGTACCCCAGTCCTTTGTAAGCACCAGGCGGCTGCAGACAGGACCGCTCAAAACCGCACTGTCAACAGGACATCCCTCCTCCCTCCTCTGTTTCCTCGTTCCTACACCTCCTCCTCTTCCTCCTCCTCCTCCTTCTCCTCCGCCTACCGGTCGGTCGGTCGGCCCTCGGGCGGAATGGTGCCGATGCGTACACGGGATCAGACAAGAGAAGATGCGGGCTGGGGAAGCAGTAGCAGAGGCAGCATCGGGTCAAGAGTGCAGGCTGCAGCCGCGCCTCACGGGCGATTCGGCCCTCGGCCGATCACAAGCTTGGAATACGAGTCAGAACGCGGCTGCACACGGGAGTAGAACCATGACAGGCACGTGGGGGGCGGCAAAGATGAGCCTGCTTCCAAGTTGGTGCAGGTAACTGTCAGCGACGAGTCTGGCTCGGCGGTGCTCGAAACCCGAGGTGTGTACGTACTGTTTTTTCTCCGACGCGAACGGGCACGGGCGCCGGTCTTGACCGCGGCTCCTCGTCTTACCCCGCAAGCCCTTCCCTGTACACCAACATGCAGCCAGAGCAGCAGTTCCAAGGAGGAGGACCGAGAGAGCAGGGCTGGACCTGAACGGTGTTTTGGCGATTTCGTGGGCCGTTTTCGTTTCGACTTCGTTTTGCGGTAGAGGTGGATTGAAGACAAAACGAGGGAAAACGAAAACAAGACGAAGTCGAAAAACACCGTTTAGGTTCAGCCCTGTGAGAGAGGTCCTCGCCTGGCACAAGGTCGGCGCAGCGGTGGTCAGTGTCGCGTTCCCCTAGCCGTATGCAGCATGCGGTCCACTGCGGCCTCTTCGTGATGGCATGGGCCGCACGGTGTGTAGCAGCATCGCAGCCCACACGGCAGCGACCATTCTTCGCTTGGCAAGCCCACGTCAGTGAGGCCAGGGTGCAGCGCACGGGCCCACGGCCATGGGCGGGAAACGTCAAGGGTGGGGGCGGGGCGCCAGGGGTTGCGAGGATGCGCATGGTTGACCAATGCTCACGGGCTTCCTGCGGCAAGGGCAAGACAGATCCGCGAGGGTGAGCTTCGCAGCAGTTGTCCTCAGAAGGTTGTTCCGAGTGAGCCCCCCCCCCGGGGCCGGGTGTGGTCCTCCGTGGCTGCAGAGAGGGCGCCCAGGAATGGCCGCCAGTCTCGTGTCCACAGCTCGAACGTGCAACCAGAAAAGCATCGTGGGTTTAAACCCGCTCGCGCGCGTGCCGAAACGGCACTGGTGGATGAGATGCCTGGAGACCACAGTTCGGCCTTTCAGGCCCCTGATCGCAGGAATCAGCCAGACACTGGGGCAACCTGACGCGTGCGAGGTATGATCAGGCTTTTCCATAGTTGCAGGGGTACCGTGGATCCAGGCTTCATGCAACAAGATGACAGACGTCCGCAATAGCTTGTTGGCTAGTGAAGCCTGCTTGTTTTCTTTTGCCGAAGGGTGCCCAAGTCCCCAGAGATGTCTGTCGGATCTGAGCGGCCTGGGCAGTCGTCACAAATCGGGCGCAGTTCGGTGTCTCGCAACTGACCACGGCTCGCACGGAAGGCCCACGCGCACCGCACCAACACGTCCAGATCTCAGCATGTCTAATCACAGGTGTATCGCAGTCTAAGAGGTGAGATCCCCAAAGGTAGGATCTCCTCCTCCCCCTCCTCCTTAAAACGACAAACATGCATGTTCCCACACTTCTGATCACGGAGACTCTCCCAGACATCCGTGGCGACAATTGCGCAGTGGGCAGCCCCCTGGGAGCGCGATGTCTGGTCCGGGTGAGCGCAGCGCGTCGTTGCGCTGGACCTCCCGAGAGCGCGCAAGTGCCGGCGGCGGCGCAGCTGGCGGCCCCACCCCGGGCAGCGTAGGCAGGGGTCCTGGCCTGGGTGCGGGCCCCAGGCGCGCGCAGCGCCGTCGCTGCAGGAGCCCACGAGAGCGGCGACGGGCGTGCCGTTGGCCCTGGCATCGCTCGGACGTGTGCATGTTTCCTTCGGCGAGGACCATCGAGGAGCATCCTCGATCATTTGGAGAAAAAACCACGCACGAAGCCGAAAAAAGCACGTCCGAGCGATGGCCAGTGGCAGCCCCCCCGGGGGGAGCGCGAGGCCCAGCCTGGGCGCGCTCGGCGCGTCGAGCCGCCGGAGCTCCCGGGGGCGCACACGCGTGGCGGCGGCTGCGCCGTCGGCAGCTCCACTCCCCCCCGCTTGTGCCCTCGCGGGGGAGCGCGAGGTGGGGCCTGGGTGTGCGCAGCGCGCGGCTCCGCTGGGCGTCCCGCGAGCGCACGGGAGGAGGAGGAGGAGGAGGAAGAGGAGGAGGAGGAGGAGGAGGAGGAGGAGGAGGAGGAGGAGGAGGAGGAGGAGGAGGAGGAGGGAGGAGGAGGAGGAAAGGGAGGAGGAGGAAGAGGAGGCGGAGGAGGCGGAGGAGGCGGAGGAGAAGGAGGAGGAGGAGGAGGAGGAGGAGGAGGTGGTGAGCGACAGCTGTGCCGTCGGCAGCGCCCATTGGGAGCGCGAGAGGATAGGAGGCAGAAAGCAGCCTGGCATCGCTCGGCCGTGTGCATTTATTTCTGGGCGAGGACCCTGGAGGAGCATCCTGGATCATCGAGCAAACAAAAGCACGCACGAAACCGAAACATGCACAGGGAATGGACGTCCGAGCGATGGCAAGTCAGAGGGACGGGACGGGCGGTAGGAGTCGCGCAAGCAGCGCTCTGGTCACGACGAGGGCCCAACCGGACGAGGGTTGGGAAACACGTGTTTGATACTTGAGGCCCTCGGGGGTCTTGCTGGAGGGCTCATCGGGTGCCTCTCGAGGGCGTAGTTGGGCATGCTCGAACGTTCTGGAACATCTTGGGGCATGTGGATGGTCCTTTGGTCGTTTTAGGCCTGTCGTGCGGCACCTCGTAGCCGTCTTGGGGCATTGGACAGTCCCAGGAAGCACGCCGCATGAGTAATGATGTTCTATACGGGGCTGCGCTGAGGGGTGGTCACATTGAGAAGATTGCACAAGCCCTGCTAGACAGCGAGCAAGTATTCTAATACGCCCCCAACGTGCCGTCGGGTGTCGCCGGCACCATGGCAGATATTGGGGCGACCCTTCAGACAACAAACAGTATGGTCACACATCTTTGAGGTGCACTTCTTCCTGATATGCAGAATCGCTTTGCGGATGGATGTGTCTTCATATCTGGTCCTGCTCACGACGCTCTTCAGCCATCTTTCGGCCAGGAGCGTACGCGTACAAGGTCAAACATGCATAGTTGAGCGCATGCCTGCCTCGCCCCTGCGCTCGTGCTGAAACAGTTTCATGGTGCAAGCACGACATGAGATGCCAAGCCGGTCAGGCTTGATTCAAAGGAATGGCTGGGACTACAACTGCCAGGACGAGCTTGGCCAACGCAGACCAGTTGCGCTCATGCAGCGTGGTGTGCGGTGCTGAGCTTTGGAGGATGTTCTAGCGGGGCAGATGCGCCATGCCTCTGCCCTCTCCCCCGTCTTCCTTTCGTCACCAATTAGGCAGGAAGACAAGAGTCCGCTCATCTTCATCCTCACCTTGCACTTCATCGTCATCCTCGTCCTCTTCTTTACGCTGATGCCCCTTAATGCCATTGCCACAGCGACCACGTCAACGTACTGGCCGACCTCGAGGATTGGCTGACGAACCCAGATGGCCACCTGTATCCACGTCCGCTGAATGCTCGTCGGCGGGCCTTCGGCTTAGCTGTTCTGATTATCTTATTCCTCATGCTCTTCCCCCCCGGCTCGTCGCCGTAACCCTCCACTTTCCCTGACCCCTATTGGCGTGAAAGCGGGTCGGTTTCATCAGTTGTCTGTGTTCAGCCCCAGATTATATGGCTTACGCCACACCGCCGACCTCTCGGGGCCTTTCGGTGTCCCGAGCATTCTCTCAGTGCCGCCATTTCAACAGCGCTTGCCACCGTCAGCCCCCAGGGGCTAGTGGAGCCGTAGGCGTAGGTCAGCCTGGTGGCGGTTACCGGCGTTCGCGTCTGCTGCTCCTTAACTTACTGTGTTTCCGTTGCGGCCCGCTACCATTCACAGTGGAGGGTCTGTCGTGCTGGTGCCGCTGCTGTGATGGCGCCGCGCGCAGAGGCCCCGTTGGTCCCTGGGTGTCTCGTGAAGTGCCTTTTCGCGAGCTCGCTGGAGGCCTGTTGGAAACTGCAGTCAGCCCGCATAGCAAGGATGGGCAACCTTCCCAAGGGCACCCTTGCATCCTGGCCCCTTGGGCCCATCCTTAGCGACTTTCGCTGGCCAGCCTCGTTCGAGAAGCGCGAACGTGGCCCTCCAAGGCCCTTGCATCCTTACCGCGCGTCCTTCTGAGACGGGTTGACTGTACACGGAGGGCTTCTGGTGGCGCTTCTCCGACTCCGAGAGAACATGGGTCCGTCTCCGGATGAGTAGGGGGATGAAGGAGGAGGCGTAGGCGGATGGAGGAGGAGAAGGAGGAGGGAAGGGCCAGAATGGCAGGGGCACGAGAGGGTCAGAGCTTCTCTCGCAAGCAAGAACACGACGGCTGTGCATTCTGCTTGCCTTTGTTGTGGGTAGCCGGATTCCTCGCGCTCCGCGGGGTGCACGTCCGGAGCGCGCAGGGCATGGGCATGTGGAGGGCTCCCAGGAGCCGTTGGAGGCCTCTCAAGGGCATCTTGGGGGCATCATGGGGCTCCTGGGGGGCTTCTTGGGGCCCCCTCTTGAGGCCTCTTAGGAGTGCCTTGGGCCGTCTTCGGACGCTCTGGAGCCATCGGGCGCCTTCGGAGGCCGTCTGGGCCCCTCTGCGGCCGTCTCGGGGGCCTCCTGGGCCACCTCGGGGCCCTCCTGGGCCGTCTCGGGGCCCTCCGGAGTGCTTCCTTGGCCGTCGTGGGGGCCTCCTGGAGGCCTCTTTGGCCGCGTTGGGGCGATCTGGGGGGCCTCTTTGGCCCTCTTGGACGCTCGTGGAGCCAAAGCGGCGGATATGCGGAAGAGGACAGTTTTCCAGAGGACAGTGTTCCAGGCCTTCTGGGAGCCCTCAGGGGGGCGTCTTGGAGACTCCATGTGCTGTCATGAGGCCATCTTGGGTCAGAGGCCAGCAACATATGTACACGTACGCGGTTAGCTTCCCCTGGAGGGCATTTGAACGAGGACGTTCGTGCACTCAAGATCGCGGAGGGCGGCGTACATGTACATATGTCGTTGCTCGCTCATTGGGGCGTCTTATGGCCATCTGGGGCCACGTGTCACCACCCACCAAACCACCCCAGCCCAACCCGAAGGCTCAGATTTGCCCTCGATTTCCAGTGGGGGGGGGTCGGGAAACATCGAGAAAACACATGTGGAACCCTTACCCCCCCCCCAACCCGAAATTCGGGTCTTCGGGTTGGGTTGGGGTGGTCTGGTAGGTAGTCAACGTGGAGGCCATTTTGGGGCGTCTTGGGGCCTCGCGGGGCCACGTTGAGGCCGTCTGAGGCCGTCCGGGAGCAATCCCGTGGCAGACGGGCCGCCGGCCCTTCTCCCAGATTCCTCTCCCCCCTTTTTCCAAACCGGCTGGTCTTGGCTCCCCAGGGGTGGGGTCTTGTGGAGGGGCAACGGTCTCACACGCCGAGTTAGACCCCAAGGGGTCGGCGAATTTTGGTGGACCCTGGTGGTTTTCTCAGAAGGGGAGGCGCGTACATGCGATACGTATTGTAGTGGCCGGCTCGCAGTAACTGTCAGCCCCAACCCATGCTCCCCTCAGTCATGACATCGCAGGTGCGCGAAAATATGGTGTCAGGCCAAGCCAGTAGTTTTTGTCGTCTTGCGCGCGTCAAATGTTCTGAAATTCTATAAAGCCGGGATCGATAGGTTCTGAGCCGATCGATCAGGGCGATGCCACCCCTTGTACAGGCCCTCGCCCAAACAGTTTTGATCAAAAGTGCGACCCGTACCTCTTATCGAAGCAGTGGGCGAAAGGGCGATTCGCTTATCCAGGTAATGATTGGGTATTCGATGCCATCCTGTTGGGCATGCATGCTTGCAAGGTTTAGAAGGAAGTTCACATACATGCCAGACTTAAGCAGCCAAGCAGTGCTTCGCCGCGCCGCTTGTGACAGTCTGCAAGGCCGGCACTGTTACCTCCAATCTGCAGGCGATCCAGTGCTGGAAGCTCCTCGTCTCGTTTTTCCCCACCCAACAGATTGGGGTCGTCAGATTGAAGAAAGGCCTCCATTCTGCATACCGCAGCCGCCAGATCCCCAGGCTCCCGAGTATTCCCAGAGAGTCTCGCCTCGCGCCACTCTGCATACCGCGGCCGCCAGATCCCCAGGCTCCCGAGTATTCCCGGAGAGTCTCGCCTCGCGCCACTCTGCATACCGCGGCCGCCAGATCCCCAGGCTCTCGAGTATCCCCGAGAATACCGCGTCGCGCCACTCTGCATACCGCGGCTGCCAGATCCCCAGGTCCCCCGAGTGTCCCCGAGTGTCCTGCCTTGCGCCGACAATCATATCATGACAGGGCCGTGTTATTAAATGGCAGAACGCAGTACAGCACAACACGGTAAGCTATGGCAGAACAGAGCATAACACCACACCACCTAACATAACATATCAGAGCGTAGCATGCCATACCATGCCACAACATATTGTATCATAGCACGCCATGGCATTGCAGTTCATACCATAGCACAGCATCGCAGCACACACCATCCCATAACATGACAAAGCAAGCACACCAAAAGAAAGCACCGCATAACTGAACATACCAATACAGGACATGCCACAACATCACATATAATGGCATAGCATATCATAGCACAACACAACATACCATCGCATACTATGACGGATCGGAGCACCCATACCATAACATATCAGAGCATACCATAATATAGCATGGCATACCACATCACAACACAACATACAATGACAAAACACAAAACAACAGAACACCGCGTCACATAACGTATCACATCACAGATAGCATCGCAGCACAGATGTCATAGCAATACAGAGCGCGGCATACGATGTTACACCATATCGTTAGCATAGCACAACACGTTATGGTATGATTGATCATGCAGAACGGATCATAACACCACACCTTATACCATACCATGACAGAGCATACCACAACACGTCATGACATAATCTAACATAACAAACCATACCATGCCAGACCATATCACACTGTAGCACAGCATCAAAGCACATCGCATTACCTGGCATGACCACTCGTCCCATGACATGGCGCGGCATAACACTGCACGTCATCGCCAAACATGCGATACCATTACACCACAACGTAAGAACGCGTAACATGTCATATGTTGTCAGAACAGGACACAGCAGGACACATCATAACATCGCATGTAATGCATCCTGGAGCATACAGAGCATGACATAAGACCACACACCATAACACAAACGGACAGGGCACACCTGGATTTTGCATAACACAACAGGGCGCAGTATTGCACACAATGGCATAGCAAGTCGCAACATCTCACAGCATCGCAGCACGTCATAGCATGACACATTATACAGTGACTTCGGCATAACATACTACAACGTGGCAGGACATACGATATCATCAACTACCATGTCTTGACAGAACGGAGCATGACAGACCACACCACCGACATAACATAGCTACGCATACCATGACATAATGGAGCATAGTAAGGTAGACCAGCACAGCCCATAGCAGAGCGTACAGGAGTTGTTGTTTCCCACCACGACGGTAACGAACTTATTCAAACATCTCAAATTTCACCATATCGCAAAGGACACCAGAGCACAACGCTTTCACTACTGCTACGCCTACGCCGACAAGCTTGACATAGCATCATGTACCATACTTTACGTGAAGAGGTATGGCATAACAGAGCAGGGCAGCATATATCGTAATGAACCCAGCATAACGTAAACAGCATCAGTGGTCAACGCATAACATCACATAAACTAACATAACTTATCGTGTTGTAACACGGTGCCACAGGATATAATAGCATAGCTTAGAGAAAAAACATGATTGAAGAGGAACATGATGATATCATACACCGCACCGTAACATTAGCGCGACGTGCGCGCCGAGGTCAGGCTGGCCACTGGACCAAACAGGTGGAGCAACGACCGATTGGACGACGTATCACATGTGACATTCCCCACGACGTCACGCCAGATTGCCATTATTTCTATTACTATTAAATTATTTATACCACTACTGTACCTACGATTTTGATTAATGCTGTTACTACGACTACGACGACGATGACGGCGACGACGACTACTACAATGCTAGAGCTACTACTAACACAACTAACATTGCCGCTCAGTGTATCCAATAACAGACAGTGTTGTGGACAGATACTTTCGGAACAGAACAGGAGAGACCAGAGTACACGGTTACATAGATAGGAGAGCTTGCGAGGCAGATGGCATAATTGATTATGGTAAGCGGAGAGCGCCATAGTCGTAAACACGGGAGTCGAACTAGCAGAGCTCAACGTCTCGTATTATCGCATAGCACTATATGAGACTATAATGCGAGAGAGTAGTGCCGCGCACACTTGAACAGAACACAACACAACAACACATCACCCTACAACAGAACACGACATATTACTGTTGAGTATAACTAACAGAGCATAACAGAGCATAGTTTCACAGTGTCGAAGACATCTGCATTGAACATAACATCAGCAGTACGGCATCATCATAGAAAAGAACATAACAGCACGTGCCATAGTATTATTTGTCGCAGCACAACATAGCCAACCGCCGCTTGACATAACAGGAATGACAATAGCAGCGACCGGTTAACGGCGCCCCATCAAACGTCACATGTGCAGCAGGCGCAGCAACGTCCGATCAGACCACGTCTCAAACGTAACAGGCGTCGCGACGCCACGCCGGCCCGCCGAGAACAGCAAACTACAGAGCAGTAGATGAATACACGAGAGAACGAAAATAACATAAGGCAACATAAGACAGCCGCGACCGCAACGTCGCCCCATCAAACTCGACATGCGCGCCGAGATCAAACTGGCCACTGGACCAGGCATACGAAGCAACGACCGATTGGACGACGCATCCCGCGAGACAAGCGTCAGGACGTCACGCCAGACTGCCATTACTTCTACTACTACTTATATTACTACTGCTACCGCTCGTACGACTGGCCTTACTACTACTACTACTACTACTACTACTACTACCACCACCACCACTAGTAGTAGTAGTAGTAGTAGTACTACTACTACTACTACTACGACTACTAAGACTACTACTTTTGCTGCTGCTGCTGCTGCTGCTGCTGCTACGATTACGACTACGACAACGATGACGACGACGGCTACTACTACAAGTGCGATGACAACCACTAACACAACTAATTCTGCTGATAAGTATATCCTGGAACAAACAATAGTGTGGACAGATGCGTTCGGAACAAAAAAGAGAGAGACCAGAGTATACCATTACATAGCATGCGAGAGTTTGCGAGAGCATACACATATGTCATGACTACTACTGATGAACGGAGTAAACCATAATCGTAAACAACAGAGTCGAACCAACTGAATGTAACATCATCACATAACACATAATCGCATCACCTCGTAACATTACAAACCATACCATGACGAATTTCGGCGTAACACATCACAGAGGAATAACGACATACCATGCCTTGACATAACATGGCATAACGAACCATCGAACATACCATACCATAACAACGCATACCATGACATAGCGGAGCATTCTAGGGCAGATCATCACATATCATAACAGAGCGTACCAGAATTGAATTATTTTTGCTACTACAGCAGAAACGAATGTGCTCAAGCATTTTAAGCTTTACCATATCGCAGAGGATACCATAGCGCAAGTCTCTCACGACTGTTACGCCTACGATAACAAGCTTGACGTAACACCATTGACAATACGTACCTTCTCTTCAGAGGTATCTCATAACAGAGCAGGACATCACATATTGCAATGAGCTCCGCATAACGTAACAACGTCGAAGAGCAACGCATACCATAACATACATTGACACATCTTGTCGTGGTATAACAGGGTGCCGCAGGGCAGCAGAGCATACTTTGGAACAACAGGAACCATAATTGAAGAGGAACATCATGACATAATACTCTGTACACATTATCAAGCGCGACGGGCGTCCCGAGGTCACGCTGGCCACTGGACCAAACAGGCGGAGCAACGACCGATTAGAGGACGTATCACACGTCACAGGCTTCACGACGTCACGCCAGATTGCCCCTACTTGTACTCAGTTTTCTTTTTCTCGTTATTTTCCTCCTCTGCGACTCGTGCTGCTGCTTCCATGCTTGCTGCAACTACCACTGCTCCTATGATAACTGCGACTACTTTTACCACTAATACTACGACTGTTGCTAGTACTAGTGCGACCACTACTGCTATTACTACTGCTGCTACTACTACTGCTACTACTACTGCTTCTGCTTCTGATACTGCTGCTGCTACTGCTACTGCTGCTGCTACTGCTACTGCTGCTGCTGCTGAAACTACTACTACTACTACTGCTACTACTACTACTATTACTACTACTACTACTACCACTACTGCTAGTATTACTACCACTACTACTACTACTACTACTACTACTACTACTACTACTACTACTACTACTATTACTACTATTACTACTACTATTACTATTTCTACTACTACTACTACTACTACTACTACTACTATACTACTACTACTACTACTTACGACTCCACTACTACTACTACTACTACTACTACCTACACTACTACTACTACTAACTACTACTACTACTACTACTACTACTACACTACTACTACGCTACTACTACTACTACTACCTACGCTACTACTAACTACTAGTACTACTACTACTACTACTACTACTACTACTACTACTACTACTACTAGTACTACTACTACTACTAACTACTACTACTACGTCTACTACTCTAAACTACTACTACTACTACTACTACTACTACTACTACTACTACTAACTACTACTACGACTACGACTACTACTACGACTACGACTACGACTACGACTACGACGTACGACTACGACTACGACTACGCTACGGCTACGACTACGACTACGACTACTACTACGACTACTACTCTACTACTACCACTACTACTACTACTACTACTACTACTACTACTACTACTAGCCACTACCACTACTACTACTACTACTACTACAACTACTACTACTACTACGACTGCTAACTACTACTACTACTACTACTACTACTACTAACTACTACTACTACTACACTACTACTAACTACTACACTACTACTACTACTACTATTACTACTACTACTACTACTACTACTACTACTACTACTACTACTACTACTACTACTACTACTACTACTACTACTACTACTAATACTACTACTACTACTACTACCGCTACGCCTTCTATTTTGATTACTTCTACTACTACCACTACTACTACTGCGACTACTTCTAATACTGCTACTGCTCTTCTTCCGCCTACTCATTATTTGAGGACATGTTTTGGAGTCTCGTACCATTCGTTTTAGAGGCTAGTTTTTCACCCCAGGTCTTGTTTGGTTTCTTTCGTCAGGGGCTCTGGGTTCGTTGGATTCAAGGAGCACGGCAAATTGCGACCTGGTCAGACCGCCGCGTTGGCCGACATCACCGGGCCATGCGCACATCGTTCCACTGGGCGCGAGCACCGTCGGGATCAAACGCCGAAGGTTTTGGTGGGGATCGCTCGAAGCCAACTGATTCCCGTTCCCTCTTCAGCTGCCCAGGTCATCATTTTAGTCGAGATCGATCGGCCCGACTTCGTGTACAAAGACCCCAACAGGTTCAGAAAGAAGAAGCGGGTGGAGGCCCTACCTCAAGCCAGCCTCGGCGAGTTCTCCATGGAGGACTCGCTTTTGGACGCCTTTTCCGTACAGCTCCGGATCCAGCGATTGCGTCGAATTTAGCCCCGTGTTACCACATGCGTGTTGCTTGGCTGCTTGACCCTGCGGGTGCATTCGCATTGAGAGACCTCTTGCCCCGCACACGCGCGGACGAGCGATGGGCATGCGCGCTGCACATGGACATGTCACATTTGGACTGGAGCCAGTCCCTGCGATCCGACGCTGCAAAACATGCAACGTCGCGAAACATCACGACTCGAGCCCTACGGTCAGGAACTTTGTGTCGCTCCGCCGGTTCTGACGCACCACGCTTCGTCGCGACACCACCCACGTCCCCATTCCCAAGTGTCAACGTTCCGAGTTGTTCCCAGCCTCCCACCACGCGGAACGGAGCGACACGCTATCCGCTTGCAAGGCACAGCATGTCGCCGTGGCCGCAGCCGCGACACGCTATGCAAAAGTTCCCGACCGCAGACTCTTTCTCTCTGCGGCATTTGTCGACTCGTATCGAGTTGTCATGGCCCTGGGGCCCGAAAGCCGGGCGGCAACGCCCAGTGTAAAAAAAATGCAGCACCCAGATCTCAGGGCCCGCCAGCGCCGAGTGCCCCTGCACAGTGCCCAGATCCCTCGCCAGCGCTCGCCCCTGGCGGCAAGACCCTGGGCGTCTGGGGCTCCCGTCGAGCGGGGCTCTCGGGACCGGGATTCGCCGTGCCAGAGCGCTCCGCAGCGCTCCCACGGAGCGCTCCGGAGCGGCCGCGGCGCCCGATGCATCCCACCCTCCAGGACCGCCAGATCTCGTCCCGATGCGTCCTGGTCCAATGCTGTCCTCCCAGCGAGGCGGCATTGTGGGGGCGCGGGCACGGCCCCTTTTAGCAGAGGGCAGCAGGGCCGGGGGATGGCGACTGCCGCGACCCCGCGGCGTCCGCTCAGGGGAGGGAGCGACACCGCCGGCGGGGCTGGAGGAAGAGGAGGGGGAGGACGGGGGGCGTCCCGGCCCTGGCCTCGTCTCGCCCCGGGCTCCCCGGGCCTCCAGGCCATCCTGCGGGGCGCCCTCGCTGGCGCCCCCCCCCCCCTCCCCCCGACCGGGCCTCCGAGGCACGCCCCCCCTCCGTGCCCTCCCTGCGATGTGACCTCGGCGGGTCAAAGAGATGGGGAAAGCAGAGGGGGGTGGGGCCCCTCCGGAGAGGATGGGGAGGGCGAGGATGGGGAGGATGGGGGGCCCGAGGCGGCCCGTCCTCGGAATGGGGAGGATGGGGAGGGGAGGATAGGGAGGATGGAAGGGGGGGGGGGGGGAAGATGGGGATCCCAAGCGGTCGTCTGTCACTGCCTCCTCTCCGTTCCCCTGCCGCCGACACTCCGCACGGCTCTCCCCGCCGCCCGCGCTCTCCCTTTGCCCCCCCCCCCCTCCCCGCTCCACCCCTCTTGTGCCCCCTCGCGGCTGCCCCCCTCGCGAGCGGTGCTGCGCGGTCCCCCCTTATGGGGCCCTGTGGGTGGACCCCGTGTCTCCTGGCCGCGTGAGCTGGCCCGGCCCGCGCCCGCTGCCTTCCGCCCGACTCGGGCTCCGCCGCGCCGCTGCGCGCGCAGCGGCGACGCCCAGAGTGTGTGAGCGGTACACTTTTTGATCTGCGGGTCGAGAGCGAGCCTCTTCCAGTTAAGAGCCAGGCGTGCCGCGCAAAGCACGAATTGGGGAGACAGAGCACAGGCGGGCGGGGCCTCAGGCGGCCGGAGGGCGCGGGGTGCAGGCGGTGCTGAGAAGCTTGCACAGGAAAAGGAACGCATGTGTGTGTGAGCGGTACACACTGTTCGTTTCTAGTTCTTCGAGAGTTCTTGGATTTTCTGGGGGCCAACATCCTTTCCTTTCTGAGAGTTCTATCCTGGGCCTCTTCCTGGCCACGGGGGGGCCCGGAACAGCTAGAAACGAGCACACTTAGAAATGCGCACGGAGCCTGGGGGAGACGGTGCATCAGGCCGAAATCCGAACCCCACCCTCGCCGATCCACGATTCGGGCAACTCGACGGGCGGCGGGCGTAGGGTTCCGACGTCGCCACCTAATCGGATCACTCCGGTTTCTTCGGTGCTCACTGCAGTACTGAATGGGCGCCCCCCTCCCCCGCCGCCGCCATTTTGAACTGATTTGGGCCGGCGAGCCCGCTGCCATTTTGTTGGCTGTTCCCCATGCTTGGTTTTTCATATGAGTTTGCAAGCTCCGGCGCTTGGGAGCGCCCGCGCGCGCTCGCGGGCGCTTGCGAGTGCCCCAGGGGGCGCCGGAGAGCGCATGCGGGCGCCTGTGAGCGCCTGCGCGTTTGCGCGCGCTCATTTTTAGTTTATTTAATGTGCGCATTTTTCGCTTAATATTCTTGCTTATTTCTATTTTCCGCGCGTTTGCGCTTTTTTAATATTCTTGCGCATTTTTAGTTGATTTAAATACTGACTTACCAAGACGATACCGTCGGAAAGAAATCGGAGTGATTTCTAAAATAATCGCCGGCAGTTTTTTATTGGGAATTCGGACCGATTAACACGAGATTTGATGCTTGACCGCCGTGTTTTTTTCCTCGGAACGTCAATTACTGCAATCGATTATAATTTTCGCCGCCCGTTTAATTTACGATATCGAGTATTCTGTAGTGATTCCGGTGTGATCTAATCGGGCGCCGTCGCTGGGCCCGCCGACCTTGTCGGGCAAGCGGGCCAGGGGCAGCTGGCGCCGCCTCCGAGCAATCCCCGCGAGCCCCGCAGAGTACGGGTTGACACCCCCAGTCAGTCACGGCCCAGCACTTCTGCCTAGCGAGTGGCGGCGGCGGCCCCAGCGACACGATATGCCTTGCGAGCGAGTGGACAGCGCCTGTCCCCGCTCCGCGGGGCGGGAGGTCGGGAAAAACTCGGGGCGTTGACGCTTGGGGACTGGGATATGGATAACGAATCGCGCCGAGGCGTGGTGGGCCAGAACCGGCGGCGCGACGCGCTAAGCAAACCTTCCTGACCGTAATCTGACACCGCGCCCCCCACCAAGCAGACCTGGACAAGCGACGTCTGATCTGAGGGCGGGGACGGGTGAGAGGTGCGAGAGAGGCCGCGGAACTGGGAGAAGTAGGAGAGCACGAGGGAGGGAGGGCCGAGGGACGCAGGACGAGGATGAGAAGCAGGCAAGCAACGCAGAGGGCAAAAGAGGGGAGCGCGATGAAAAAAGTCAATTGATTCGCTGGGCTGGGAGGAGGTTGGAGTGACCGCGGGGAGGGCCCACTGGGGCATCCTCTAGGGGCATTATGGTTATTTTTTGTTTCTTCTTATTACTACTCTTACGGTTACCATTACTATTATTATCCACCTCCTCCTCCTCCTACTACTACTACTACTCCTCCTCCTCCTCCTCCTCCTCCTCCTCCTCCTCCTCCTCCTCCTCCTACTCCTACTCCGTAGCAGTTTTGTCGAAAGTCTTCATGTCACCCAGTGGCAAAGTGGAGACGCAGGTCCGCGGCTGGCTCCCAAGTGCCGCCCACAGCGCCCCGCCGCCAGCGCACGCCGATGCCCGATGGTGTGCGCAGCCCCCCTGCGACCTTTGGCAAGAGCAAGCGCAGGAACAAGGTTCCCGAGGCTGGCACTGCTACTCCCGAGCCTCGCTCTGATGGTAGCGTTCCGGAACGTTCCTCCCAAAAGGAAAGGCGTGCAGCGTCTTGTTCGCTTCCAAGGTCCCCGGTGCCCAGCGTCTTGCCCCTGGCCAGTGAAAGCGCTTCGAAGTGGAAACCACTGACGCACTCAGCACCTCCTTTCACATCGGCCCGAAGCAAGTGCGCATGGAAGCCCAAGAACGCAAGGTCCGCGACGCTTACAAAGAAGCTGCTCCATCGTCTAAGTGGTTCTTCGACGAGGACCGCGGCTGCATCATGATTGGCTGGGGGGCCGTGTTCCGCATCTGCCCCAACCCGGGCAACTCGCCCTCTGACCACAACTGCGCTGACAACATCGCGGCGACGCTCGAACTCCCCAAACATGACCTCGTCGCTGCAGCGCGCGCCATCGTCGTCCCTCTTAAAGTTCTTGAGTGGAATCTTTGACCCAATTGCTGAGATGGTGCGTGGCCCTTGTGTCGGTCGACGGAAGATGTCTTCTTTTCGTGAAACGCTGGGGCTGTCTTGCAATGCCGTGGCGCCCGCGCAGTTGCGAAGCTCTTCTATCTCAGGCGCATCGACTTCTCCAGTGGCGCCGCCCCCCTTCGAGGCGCTCACCAGGGCGAGACGCAGCTGCGTGAACTGCGGAGCAGAGTTGCACCCGAGCTCCAAGTCTTTTTCTTTTTATCCAGCCCCCCTTCATTCGAGGAGGAACGGCCGCCATTCCCCCCGCGCCCCGCGGCTACTTCGTCCAGGGCCCCGGTTCACGGGCGGTTGCTGCGCGTAGTATCTGGTTGCCGCGAATGCCTGTTCATTGATTGCAGCGCGCGCAATCTCGAGCTCTCGCCTGCGGGCTCGGGCGCGGCGGGCGGCGCTGTCGAGCGCGATGCAGCTGAAGCTCGCGCCAATCCTTTGCAGGTTGTGTCGGTCGTTCGCGGGGACTTCAATTTCGCGCCCTCGTCTCCGCTTCTCCTTCACCTTCCGCATCGCCCAGCTGCCGCAGGCAAGGCGCGGCGCGCTCGCGCTCCCCAGCGGCCGAAGCTACTCGGGCCCCTCGCGGAGAGCTCTTCGGACAAGCCCGCTCAGTGCGACGCTGGCTCGCGCTCCGTCTCGATAACTCACGCGTTTTGGATCAGTCTTCCTGGCCGAGCCCTCTGCCGGCTTACCTCGGGGCCGAAAGTCGTCGGCCACCCCGGAGCTCTGGCGGAACAACTGGTGTGTGACCATGCCGCTGAAGTCTGCTAGCTCTCGCAGCGGGGCCCGAGCCCTCCGAGTTCCAGCGCGCCCCGCGACGCATCCTTGAGTCGGCTGCCTCCAAGCCCCCCCTCGAACTCGCGGCCGCGAAGCTGGACTTCGGAACAGGTCATCTCCTCGACGCGTGGAACTCCACGTGGGCCATCCGCGAATGTGCACGCGAAGTCCGCGACCAGGCGCTCCGCCACGCGCTTGAAATCACTTGGATCGCAGCTCTTCTTCGCCAGGCAGGCGCCGCGCGCCGCGCGGAGGCGCGGCGCCTCGCCTGCGTCGACGCCGAGGGCCAACTGCCCCGCTGGCGCGGACTTTCTCCCCCGCGCTGGCGCGCCCCCCCTCCTTGCAGAGATGGCCTGCATCGGTTCAGCTTCGCCGCGCGGAATTTCGGCGTCGGCAGCCGGGGAAACGCCTTGCGGCCCCTCGCCCCCCCCAACGGCTCCGGCGCCAGCTCCAGGCGCCGGAGCACAACGCTGCCATCCGGTCGCCCCGCCCCATTCCCGCGGTGCTCAATGGTATCAAAGCCTTGGGCGATGAGTCCGACGTAGTTTCTGATCAATCTGGAATGCGCGATCCCCTTCCGAATCATTGGGCCCCCGCGTTTCGGGCCGAGCCGATGGGCGACGCCTTGGCTGCCTCCTGCATCGCCGGGCACGCTGCCGAGCCGGACTTCTCGCGCCGCCGCCCCCCCCCCTGGGGCCCCGAGACGATCTCCGGGGGGCTCCGCCGCTCCGAGCCCGGACTCGATGTCGCCCCTTCCCCAGCGTGGTGCGCGTCGGAGGTCGGCCTCGGCGTCTCCTCTGGCACCCTGGCGCGGTTTCCCCCAGGTCAAGCGCCCTTCAAGGGCGCGAATGACGCGCTCCAGGTCTGGCCCCCCAAGTCGCAAAGATGCGCAGGAGGAGGAGGAGGAGGAGGAGGAGGAGGAGGAGGAGGAGGAGGAGGAGGAGGAGGAGGGGAGGAGGAGGAGGAGGAGGAGTGGCGGGGGCCGAGGGTTCGATCGCGGCGGGCGGCGGGCGCGCGCCGCCTGCCCTTCGCAGCCCCGGCGCGCGCGGCACGGGCGCCGACGCCATCGGCGCCGCGGCGAAGGCGGGCAGCGGCTCTTCGTCGCGGGACGGGGCCCCGCGCTCTCGGCGCGGCTCTTACTCCTCGGGGGGGCTTCGGCGTGGGCGTGCTCGAGTTGGCCGTCGTCGGCAGGGCGTGCTCCACCTCCGCGGCCGCCTCGCCGCCCTGCCCCGCGCCGATCGCTCTCGCCTTCGGTGCTGCCTCTCCCTGGCCTCTCCCCAGAATTCGCGCTGATGGTCGCCCGGGCCGTGGGCGCCCCTCCGCGCCTTCTCCTCGAGCGCTGGCCAGCTCTGCTCCGCGCCGCAGGCAGTCGCCACGGTCAACGACGCCCCCCGGCGCGCTTGGTGGGCCTCTTCTGGCGCACTGCAGGGCCGCGCGCTCAGCGGCGCGATCGACGCTGCTGTCGCGGCCCCCATTCCTCGTGGATCTTCGAGGCCGTCTGAAGACTCCGCGCAGTGGACTTGCTCGCGCCTGCGCCGATGATGATCTGGCGCAGCAGGGAGGGGGGCGCGGCCCCTCGCCCCTCCCCCCGCAGACGTCGCGATTGCCGCCGAGAAGGTCGCCTCGCCAGTGCTCGAGCCCCCCGGGCGCGAGCTCGCGCCCCGACGCGGCCCTGATTCTGAAGTCGCGCGCGAAGCAGTCCGCGCGGAGCTCCGCGAGCTTGCCCCCTTCATCGAGAAGATCCAGATCGCAGGCTCGCCGATGCACCTCGGCCTCGTCCTGGGCCCCGCTCCCGATCACTCATTGCGCTAGACTGCGCTGGCCCTGAAATCGCAGGCCCGCGCCAAGATGATCGGCCGCGGCCCCCACTGCGGTCCCCCGAATTGCGAACAACTGCAGCATGAGGGTCACCGCAGTCTTGTCCTACGTTGCGCAATGCCGGATGATGCCCCCGCGGCCCCTCGAGGATGAACTCGCAGTTCTTGCTCGGTCGTTCCGCCTCCCGCTCGGGGCGTTCGGCAAGCCGACCTGGTGCCGGCTCAGAGTGGCGGACGGCCCTCTTTATTCCGTTGTGGCCGGCGCTCAGCGCGGTCCCTTGGCTTCGCGCGGCTCTGCAGACAATCCCAGAATGTAAGCTGGTCTCTACGAGTGGATGCACATGCAGCGTGCTCTTATTTGCGAGCCTGGCCCTCTTGATCAAGTTGCAAATCGGAGCCCGTGCCCCTCGTCCTGGCGCAGCGAGCCGTTCGTCGGCGCTCTCCATCGTGCCGTCGCGGTCTCC
Source organism: Prorocentrum cordatum (assembly GCA_963575745.1). Lineage (NCBI taxonomy): Eukaryota > Dinophyceae > Prorocentrales > Prorocentraceae > Prorocentrum > Prorocentrum cordatum. The sequence goes on along the minus strand of CAUYUJ010015787.1, from coordinate 178,392 downwards.
CAGGCCCCCCCCTGCGCACCCCTCGCCTCGTCTCATCGCGGCCAAGGCACTTGCTGAAGAGGCGCTGGCGGGCCAGAGCGCTGGAAAGGGCCTGCCGCGTGCCAGTGCTCGCAGGGCCAGGGCAGCTCTTGCCCCTTTTCCCAAGGTGGAACCTCTCCACTGCGCAGCCGGCCAAGTCCTTCCCCGACGCGCGCGCGAGGGCGGCGCTTCCCGAGTGCCCGCGGGACGCCGGGCGCACGTCTGCAGGCGCCTCCGCGGCTGCTCCGCCGCCCGGGCGGGCCTTCGCCGACGCCGAGAGACAGCGGCAGCGCCGAGTGGCCGGGGCACTTCGCTTCGCATTCTCTCGGCGGACTCCAGCGCCACTCCAGCGCCGATTCGGCTGCGCCCAGCACGTCGACCAGCTCCCTCGCTACGTTCTCAGGCGTCGCAGCGAGGGCGCCCCCGGCGTCTCGCGCACTTCTCGCCCGCTGGGTGGGCTGGGCTCGCTGGGCAGCGCCGTCGAGTTGGACGAGGTCTTCCTCGGCGCAGTGGCTCTGCACTGCGCTTGCATCTCTGCGTCGAGCGCGGCCCCGTCGTGCATCTGGCCTGCGCATTTCGCCAGTGCTCGCGTCAAAAGCTGGTCTCTCCGCTCGGCCGTTCTCGGCGCCGCCTCGCTCTCGCGCGCCCCGATGGCCGACCGTTCTCGGCGCCGCGTCTGGTCCGAGCTCGTCGTCTTCGAACGCCTCATCATCTCCCTCGCCCCCGCCTCCAGCCGATCACCTGTTCCACCCGCGGCCGCAGTTCGCCGCGCAGCAGGCCCCCCGGTGGAGCCGATGGCCCCAGCGCGCCTGACCCCCGCCAACCAGCACGCCCCCCCCCGCCATCTTGCTCGTCCGACCCCAGCTCGAGATGAGCCTCATGCTGATCATCGGGCCCCTGGCAATGCCGAGCCCCTTGCCCCGGGCGCGCTAGCCCATCCCTCCCTGTCCTTCCCACCCCCCATCTTGCTCGCCTGCCCCCCGCTGGTGGCGGGCCTCGCGCCCCGGTCCGCCAGCTTGCTCGTCCGGCGATGTTTAAGCCTCCTTCTCGACAGCCCCATCGGTCAACGGAATGTCGAGGCATGGCGAACGCTCACTAACCTGGGGTCGTTCGCAGAGCAGTGGTTCTTCATGGCGAATGGCGAAAGCTGGGCCGATTTAGGCGATTGGATTGACTGGCGCGCCCCATGTTTTGCGATCTTCCTGGACAGCCCGCGCGCCATCAATCTCAACCTCCCCATCGGCCCCCTTCCCACCAGCGCGCCCCGCAGTCTCTGGGATCGGGCCTGGGACATCTGCGAGGAAATCTGGTTTCGCACCCGAATTGCCAGAAGAAGGGCCACGTCTGCCATGTCGCGGCTTGGGCCGGGCAACCGGCAGCGCGCGGCCGACTTGCGCGCCAGCACCTCCGAGACGCGGCGCCAGACCATGCCGGCCAGGAGCCGGCCCAACCCGACGAGGCGCGCGCCCCCGACCTCGAGGCACCTTCACGAGCTCCCGCCGAGCGCGCAAACCCCAGCCCGCGTCGCGGCAGCCCGTCGCCAGCCATCGACGAAAGCGGCTCAGACGACAACTTTCTCGCCAGGGTCCTCTCTGTCGTTCCCGCGAGTGCCCGGCCTCCCCGCCAACAGCTTCACGCCGCCCGCTCGACCCCCAGAGCCTCCGCCCAGCGGCCGCGCGGCTCGCCGTCTGCTGGCGCCCCCCGGCGTCCCGGCAGTCGCCGTCAACTTTGACGCTGGCGCCTTCTCATCGCTCGCAGGGCTCCCCCTGCCGGTGGGCTCGTCGCGCGCTGAGCCGGAGGCCGAGCGCGACGCCCGCGAGCTCCTCGAGGGTGCTCGGTTGCGCGTCGCCGAGCAGCGGATCCCGCGCTGCCTCTCCCAAGACGAGCGCGTCTCCCCGTGCGCTTTCTGGCCCTCGCGGCGGGCCCAGTTCGTGCAGCGCCAGCGTCTGCTCCCCGACCTCGACCGCGTCTCCCTGCGCGACGCAGGCGACGAGCGCGTGGGTATCTGCGCGATTGGGCGATTTGGGTCGCCGCCTCCCTGCTGCTCAGCAGCAGTCCGAGAACGACTGGCGCTGGGCCAAGCTCGTGCGCGCTCGGGGCTGGCGCCCCCTTCGCGTCGCCCCGAGGCCGACGCCCATCCTGGGTGGTCGCGTCCGGCTGTCGGGCGCCCCCCCCCCTGTCCACGGCGCGGAAGGCGCGCTCGAGCTTGGCCATCTGGGCGAGCGGCTGGCTCCCCGAGCTCTCCTTCGTCAGCGCGGGTGGCGGGGGCCTCCCAGCTGCAGCTGGACTGATGCTCCCAGTGCGTCTACGGCCTCCTTCGCTGTGCCCCAGTTCTCGGCCTTTCTTCCGCTGCGCCCGCGTGCGCGATTCTGATCAGCGTCGTCAAGCGGCGGCGGGGATCACTGTCGGTGCGTGGTGCTCCTCGGACATACCGCGCGCAACTCCTCGGCGCAACCTTCGCGCGCTGTTCCCTGAGAGCGCCCACGCTGCCCGTCAGGCGCGGCAGCGCGCTCTGTCTGGCCAGGCGCCTTGATTGGCGACCCGCTGCCTCCCGCGTGGCCTTCTCGCTTCGTGCTCGCGATCTCCAAGGGGTCTGCGATGGCCTGCCAGCCGTGTGATGTGTCCTTCTTCCGCATCTCTGTGACGCTCCCAGCGTGGACGACCTGGACATCGTTCCTATCCCACCACCCTTCCGCTCTCCCCCGTCTTCGTCCAGCCCTAGCCCGAGCCCCCCCCTGGTTCGTCACGGCGGCGCACTGTGATTGCTACGGGTGAAGGCCGTGACTACCCATCGCCCACGGCGGCGGACATCGATGACATGGACGAAGTTGCTGTGCACGATATAGAGGTAGAGCCTCCCCTTTGCCCGAGGACGATATCATGTCCAACTCTGATTACAGCTACGGTTTCGACGTGAATGGCACAAGGAGGCGTCTGCCGCCTCCACGTCGCCACCACACACCCCATCCTCGGCACTGCTTGCTGCCAGCTCATCGGACCCGCAGCCACCTGGTGCTGATCGTGCCGTTCTCCGCTGGCTCATGGCAGCACGTCGCTCGTCTGTTGATGTCTCTTGTGGATGTAAAAGCGGCGCTTCGGTGCTTCATGCCACCTTGACAGAGGCAGGACAGTGTGCAGCCTCCTCAGCATTGCCCTATTCCCGTTTTGCGTCGCCGCCGACGGGGGCATGGCCAGCTCGCCTTTTTTATCATGATTGCGATCCCCCTGGTCCTGCTACGAGTGCCCTCGAGCTGGCCGACGACATGGAAGCCACCGCTTCCGACATCCTCGAAGCGATGGACATCCCCGCCGAGGACTCCTCGCTCCAGCCGCTGGACGGCCTCGCCCTCATCGGCAGTGAGGACGGCCGCCCCATCCATCAAAATTGTGGGCCACGTGGAGGCTGCCTTCCTTGACTACGCCCCGCTCGATACCACCATCGACTACGCGCCTCTCCCCGCCAACGCTCGATGCACGCGCGTCGCCGACGGTCGCTCGCTCCTCCTCCGCTTCCTCCTCCTCCACCTCCTCCTCCTCCTCCTCCTCCTCCTCCTCCCCCTCCTACTCCTCCTCCTCCCCACTTCGTCCTCCTCTTCCTCGTCTTCGTATTCCTCGTAATCCTCGGCCTCGTCCTTCTTCTCTTCCTCCTCCTCTTCCTCCTCCTCCTCCTCCTCATCATCATCATCATCATCAGCATCATTTACAACAACCTCACCATGATCAGCATAGTATCTGGCGTTATGTGCCCAGTTCGGTGCTCACGGAAACCTATCGGGGAGCGTTTCACCATCATCACCACCATCAGCATTACCATCAGCATCATTCGCATCATCATCAGCAGCAGCATGATAATAATAATCATCATCATCATCATCATCATCATCATCATCATCATCATCATCATCATCATCATCATCATCATCATTATCACCGCCACCATCACCATCTCCATCACCATCACCCCCACCATCACCATACCATCACCATCATCACCAACATCACCAGCATCATCATCATCACCATCCACATCAGCATCATCATAAGCATACGGGTCATCATCATCATCAGCAGCAGCATCATCACCATCATCG
>CAUYUJ010015787.1:164283-169283 GCA_963575745.1 Prorocentrum cordatum | reverse complement strand
AGGAGGACAATGAGGAGGCGGATGAGCGTTCGAGTGCAAGGCGAGTGTCCGAGGAGGAGGGGAGGAGGAGGAGGGGGCATCCCAGACCAACGTATTGCGGAGAGGGTGTGCGGGGACGACGTACCCTGAGCTATTACATCACCTATACGAGCATCCGTTTTCCGTTACTACCACGACTTTGTATGTTGTTACTAGAGCCGGCTACAAACGCTAGGACACACTACAGCATCACGATACTACGCAGTCTGCGTTGTAGACGGGAATATGCCACGTACTATGCTACGGGCACCTTGCTACGTCGACCGTACCCCCTGCGACGGTCGCATCCCTGGAGTGGCCACACCGCTCTACCCCATCCCTTCCCTCCAACCTCGTCGTCAGTGTATGATATAGGTAATACGTTTCTCTCTCTCTCTCTCTTGTTCTCCTTCCAGTCTCTCGGGAAACCTACCCTCGACAGCGTGCGAGGGTACCACCGCCGCGTTAGCCGTGCGTCCGCCCGCGGGCGCGCGCGCAGCGCGGCGGTGGACCAGGGATCGCCGGAGGAGGAGGAGGAGGAGGAGGAGGAGGAGGAGGAGGAGGGCGAGGACGAGGGGGAGGAGCGTCCGAGCGCAAGGCGATAGTGTCGTCCTCGGACGTCGCATGGTGCGACCACACGGCCAACCAGTTCACGCCGCGGGACGTGAGGGACAAGCGTGGCGCGTCGGGGTCACCCGAGAGACCCTCGAGGTTTGCCGAGCGAGGTCTTACGCTTGGACGGCGGTGGAGGAGGAAGAGGAGGAGGGGGAGGCGGAGGAGGAGGAGGAGGAGGAGGAGGAGGAGGAGGAGGAGGAGGAGGAGAAGGCGGAAGAAGAGGAGGAGGAGGAGGTGGAAGAGGAGGACGAGTTGAAGGATAACGAGGACTACGTAGGGGGACCAGGAGGAGGAGGAGGAGGAGGAGGAGGACGAGGAGGAGGAGAGGAAAGAGCACTTGGAGGAGGAGGAGGAGGAGGAGGAGGAGGAGGAGAAGAGGGAGGAGGAGGAGGAGGAGATCAGAGCAACCCGAGGCGCAACCGTGCTCGACATTGGAGGGCAAAGGTTAATCGGGAGTAAAGCGTGGACGTGTGGCCAGCTGCGCGGGGGCATGGAGGACGAGCCAACGAGAAGAAGGAGGATGAGGAGGAGGAGGAGGACAAGGAGGATGACGAGAACGAGGACGAGGACGACGATGATATTGATGATGATGATGATGATGATGATGATGATGATGATGATGATGATGGTGATGGTGATGGTGATGGTGATGATGATGATGATGATGATGATGATGATGATGATGATGATGATGATGATGATGATGAGGCTGATGCTGATGATGCTGATGATGGGTTTGGGTGATGCTGATGCTGCTGATGATGGTGGTGGTGATGATGATGTTGGTGATGATGCTGCTGATGATGATGCTCACGATGATGACGATGGTGATGGTAATGATGATGTTGATGACGGTGATGAGGATGCCAGTGCTGCTGATGATGATGCGGATGATCATGCGGTTGACGATAATGATAATGGTAATGATGGTGATGGTGGTGATGATGATGGTGATGATGATAATTGTAGTGAAAATGTTGATGGTGATGATGTTGATGATGTTGATGATGATGATGATGACGATAAGGAGGAAGATGATGCTGACGATGGTGCTGCTTCTGAAGATAATGAAGACGACGATGATGATGATGATGATGATGATGATGATGATGATGATGATGATGATGATGATGATGATGATGATGATGATGATGATGATGATGATGATGATGATGATGATGAGGAGGAGGAGGAGGAGGAGGAGGAGGATAATGATGAGGATGAGGATGATGATGAGGAGGAGGATTAGAAGGACGAGGACGAGGAGGAGGAGGAGCTGGAGGAGGAGGAGCGGGAGGAAGAAGAAGAGAAGTATCAGCAGGAGAAAAGAGAAGGATGAGTAGGAGGAGGATGTGCAGGAGGAGTAGGAGGAGGACAAGGAGGAGGTACAAGAGGTCCTGTGTCCAGAGGAGTCTCCGAGCACCTTGGGCGGGGCCAAATTGGGAAGATCCAGAGTTGGTCTGGACGTCGCTGCCCGGAGCTCGGGGATTGCCTCCTCCTCCTCCTCCTCGTCCTCCTCCTCCTCCTCCCTCCTCCTCCTCCTCCTTCCTCCCTCCTCCTCCTCCTCCTCCTCCTCTCCCTCCTCCTCCTCCTCCCTTCTCTTCCTCCTCATCCTTATTGCCTCCTTTCTCCTCCTCCTCCTCCTCACTTTCCTCCTCCTCCTCCTCCTCCTCCTCCCACTCCTCCCCGCCTCCCTCCCTGCCTCCCTCCTCCTCCTCCTCCGTCTCCTCCTCCTCCTCCTCCTCGTCCTCCTCCTCCTTCTTGCCCTGAGTGGGACGTTGGGGTCAGCGCCTCGGGTAGAAGCTGGCGGGGGCACCCATGCCACATCCCCAAGTGGGGGCCCCAAGAAGGGGTACCCAGCACAGGAGCAAGTGAATTAGCATGTGCGTTGTCCATGGGGGCCGGGCCCTCGCGCAAGTTGGCGACACTGTCAGGAACCCCCATGTTCAGGAGGACGTCCGCGTCGTCGGCGTCGCCCCCCCTGCTCCAACTCCTCGTCCCCATCCCTCCCTCCTTCTGTTCCTCCTCCCCGCGGCGGTGGAGCAGGTACTACTCTGCTGGGTACCGTATCCTGGTGCTCGGCCCTACGCCGCGGGGACATTGGTAATGCCAGCTGCGCTTCACGGCTGTTGGGTCCCGCCCCGCGGCGCATTGCCCAGGGCTGTGGCGCTCAGCTACGCCCGTGACGCTGGAGCCACCTTGAGTTTCCAGGCGCGGGAATCGTGCATTTGATGGAGTGGCGGGGCCGTGTGGTCCATAAGTCCCATGGGGCATTCGTGCCTACTCACCCTGGGGCGCCAATCCGGTTGCACGTGTCAGATGTTTTGGCAGGGGTTGGTAGTCGGGAAGGGCCTCACAGTGATGGTGAGCCGACTGTCCCCCTACGCACCACCGCCATCACGTATGAGTAGCGAGTCGCGTGGCGACAAGGCGCCGACCTGAACCTCGACCGCGTTGCGCGAGCTCCTCGCCGATGAGCGAGCGACCTCCTCTGCACGCGAGGAGGGAGGTCGCCCCGTGTGGGGGCGGAGGGCGGCCAGTCTTGCGATGAGGCAGTACTCTCGTGCGTGGCAATTCTCTCGCGCGGGTTCGCTTCTCTGTTCTCCATGGCTCCATAGCTCCTCTTCTTCCTCCTTCTTCTCGCCCCCCTCAATCCTCCCTTCGCCACCCATCCTCCTTTATCCTCCTCCACCCTCCTCCTCCTCCTCCTCCTCCTCCTCCTCCTCCTCCTCGTCCTCCTCCTCTTCCTCCTCCTCCTCCTCCGCCTCCTCCTCCTCCTCCTCCCCCTCCTCCTCCTCCTCATTCCCCTTTTTCTCCACCTCTTCCTCATCCTCCTCCTTCTCCTTTTTTCTCCTCCCCGTCCTCCCCTTCTCCCTGTTTCAGCTTACCTCCTTCCCCTCCGCCTCCTCCCCTCCTCCTCCGTCTCCTCCTCCTCCTGTCACGCCGCAACTCCTCCCCTCCTCTCCTCTTCCCTCCTCCTCCTCCTCCTCCTCCTCCTCCTCCTCCAGTCCTCCTCCTCATAACGTCATCCTCAACTCATCCTCCCTCCCTCTACTTCCCATTCGCCATCTCGCTGTCCCCGTCCGCTCCTCCCCGCCCTCATCCTCTTCCTCCTCTCTTTCCTCCTCCTCCTCCTCCTCCTCCTCCTCCCCCTCCTCCACCTCCTGTTCCTCCTCCTCCTCCTCCTCCTCCTCCTCCTCCTCTTCCTCCTCCTCCTTTTCCTCCTTCTCCTCCTCCCTTCTCCTCTTTTTCCTCGTCCTCGTCCAGCGACTCCTCGTCATCCTTCAATTTGTCCTGTTCTTCCACCTCCGCTTCTTCCTCCTCCTCCTGTTACCTTCTCCTCCTCCTCTCCTCCGCCTCCTCCTCCACCGCCTCGTCTCCTCCTCCTCCTCCTCCTCCTCCTCCTCCTCCTCCTCCTCCTCCTCCTCCTCCTCCTCCTCCTCCTCCTCCTCCTCCTCCTCCTCCATCCTCCACGCTCCAATCCTCCACGCTCCAATCATCCCCCGCCGGATGCCACGCCTTGGCCCGCCCCCCCCCCCGCGCCCCATAGATCCCGCCAGCGGGGGGCCCGCAGGAGCCACGTCGCGGCCTCCCCCCTTGGGCGTGCCAGGAACCCTCCGCCAAGGATCGCCCAGAGACCCCTCTCCGGGTTCCCTTGCGGCGGCCGCGGCGGCCGCGCGCAGGCAGGATCCGTCAGAACCGAGTCGGGAAATCCGATGCGGGGGAACGTTGCGCGCCGGTCGTTGGAAGTCGGATCCCCGGATCCCAATGTATTCGTAGGCGCCTTTCTACTTCAAGAATCGAGGGGTTTTACCTTTTTCCTCTTCAGAGGGCGGGCGGAAGCCCAATCTACCTTCAACGCCTTCCGACCCCATGTGTCGACCCACTTCTTCCGACCGGCGGTTTGTTTCGAGGTTCGAGGTTTTCTGGTGTCTTCGTTGGTTCGCGGCTTCCAGATCGGGATGCGTTCCCGCGGACGCGCCTCGCCGAGAGCGTTCCGTAGGTGCCCAGATCGTCCCGGACGGCCGCCGGAGGCCCGATAATTACGACCCGAAACACTTCCAGGGGGCCAGTTCAGGCGGGAACCATCGACGTGGAGTCGGCGATGCATCGCCGATAGATCGGCGATGGGCCCCCTATGGCGAAACTGCACATTCCTGGGCAGGGAAGGGGCTATAGGGCCTTCTTCATGGGCGACCAGTGGACCATCGGAGGTCGATGCTCCCCTCCCCCGAGCCTATCTCCCCTGACGGTGCCCCTTACAGTGGCGTTCGGCCGGCTGCAGAAAACGCGAGGGGTCTCCCAACCATGGCGCCTGGATGGGGGAACAGGAGGAGGAGGAGGAGGAGGAGGAGGAGGAGGAGGAG
>CAUYUJ010015787.1:160687-164183 GCA_963575745.1 Prorocentrum cordatum | reverse complement strand
CTATGCTATGCGATGCTGTGCTATGATATGTTATGCTGCGCTGTGCTATGCTAAGCAATGACATGCCATGCTATGCTATGTTGCGCTATGCTATGCTATGCTATGTTAAGCGATGCTATGGTATGAATGACTATGCTATGCTATGCTATGCTATGCTGTGCTAATGCTGCGCTGCGCTATGCTGCGCTAAGCGAAGCTAAGCTAAAGTAGGCGAAGCTAAGCTAAGCTAAGCTAGGCTCAGCTAGGCGAGGCTAGGCTAGGCTAAGCCAAGCTAAGCTAAGCCAAGCTAAGCTAAGTTACGCTAAGCCTAGCTAAGCTAAGCTAATCGAAGCTATTCTAAACTAAGCTAAGCTAAGATGATATTAGCTAAGCTAAGCTAAGTTAAGCTAAGCTAAGCTTAGCTTAGCTTAGCTTAGCTAAACTTAGCCTAGCTTAGTTTAGCTAAGCTAAGCTGGGTGAGCCCAGGGGACGTAACTGGGGGAACCGCGGGGCGGATCCTGGGGCAACCGCCTGGGGCGTGGAACACTGCCCGGCCCTTTAAGCCAACACGGTAAGAACCCTTCTAGGCAGAGCCTAGGTAGGGAATAAAGGGGTTGGGGCGGAGGGGGCGCGCTGGCTGGTGGGCGGGGTGATGCGGAGGGGGCGTTCAGGATGGGGTGGGCGGTGCCGTGCCGAGGAGTCGGGGCGAAGGGGCGCGCTGGCTGGTGGGTGGGGTAATACGGAGGGGGCGTGCTGGATGAGGGGGGTGGGCGGCGCCGTGCCGAAAGAACAGGGTCGGGGCAGAGGTGGCGCGCTGGCTGGAGGGCGGGGTGATGCGGAGGTGGCACGCGGAATGGGGAGGGCGGTGCCGTGCCGAAGTACAAGGGTCGGGGCGGAGGGGACGCTCTGACTGGTGGGTGGGAGGATGCGGAAGAGGCGCGCGGGATGGGGGGGCGGGGGGGAGTGCCGGAATGAAGGGCTCGGGACGGAGGGGGCGCGCTGGCTGGTAAGTGGGGTGATGCAGACTGGGGCGCTTGGGATGAAGAGGGGCGGTGCCGTGAGGGGGCGGTGCCGTGCCGAAATAAAAGGGTCGGGGCGGAGGGAGCGCGCTGACTGGTGGTGGGGGTGATGCGGAGGTGGAGCGCGGGATGGTAGCCCCAAGTGACCGATGGGCTGATGTTGGGAAAGGCGTTAAGTGTGAGGGCAGTTGATACTAACAGTCTGTGGAAGGAGTGAGATGGTGCTAAAGAGGGTAGGGTAGGGATACTTAGTACGCTCAACCTTGAGGGGAGGACCTCTGCTCGCCTCGAGTGAGGCCACATTAAATAATATACTGCAGGCATTGGTAGCAGAAGTGGGGAGTGGGAGCGTCAAGGAGCAATCGTGCCGTGGCGGGCTCGTCAAACAATGCGGTGTGCAAGTGATGCTGCGCATCACCTACTGGTGTAGGCCGGCCTGGCGGGGCCCTTCGATCTCTTCCACCTCCCTCAACTTGCAACCCGTGCCTTCCCCCCCACTTATTGCAATGGGCAGGGTGGTGTTGGATATTCTGGCGCATCCTCTTCATCTTCCTCTTCCTCCTCCTCCTCTTCCTCTTCGTCCTCTTCCTCCTCCTCTTTCTCCTCCTCTTCTCCTCCTCTTCCTCCTCCTCCTCCCTCCCATTCTGACCGCAGACTCACGTCCCATGCCAGCGTCGCACCACCCTCAACCCTCCCTCACTCCCTCCTCTTCTCCTCCTCATCTTCCTGATCTCTCGTCGTCGCTCGGATTGTCTTCGGGATGGGCTTCGGGACTCCTTCGGTAGCGTATCTGGGCCAGGTCGGCCAACACTGGCCTGGCACGCTCCTCCTCCGTCGTCTTCGCTGCCCTGATTCGGCTCCTCCGCCTGCCCCACTTCCCCCTCCCGCTCCCCTCCCCCCCCGCCTCGCGCCAGTGGTGGTGGGGCGACCCCAACGACGGCGGCAAGGGGCACTGGAAGAACTACCACCCGCACGTGAGCAAGCGCCTCGAGATGGTGCCCGGCCCTCTGCGAGTCGCTCGCCCGCGGTGGGCCTCTCCCCGTCCTCCCCGCCGCTCCTCGCCTCGCCCGGCCCTGCTGCTCGGGCCGTGCTGCGGCCGTGCGTGCGCCGTCCCCGTGCTGGGCTGCATGCGAGGAGCACCGTCTGCTCCTCCGCCTGCTCCTCCTCCTCCTCCTCCTCCTCCTCCTCCTCCTCCTCCTCCTCCTCCTCCTCCTCCTCCTCCTCCTGCTCCTCCTCCTGCACCTCCTCCTGCTCCTCCTGCTCCTCCTCCGAGGCCGCGCTCGACGGCCCCAGCGTTCCGTCCGTCACGGCGGGGCGTGCGGGGCGGGCGACGGCCGCCGCCCGCCGCCGGGAGCGGGGCGAGCAGCTCGGAGCGAGCGGCTCGGATCCCCTGGGCCGAGCAGCTTGGATCCAGTGCGTGTAGGTGCGCCAGGGGTGGCTGCGGCCATCCGGGGCGAGCGGTCCAACTCGCGTCGGGAGGAGCCCAGGGCGACGGTGTCGATGGTGCAAAGAGGGGCCGACGCTGTGGGGAGCGTGCCGTGGTTCAAGTTGGCGCGCCCTCGCTTGCTGGCGGCCAGCCAGTCCGCGATTCGTTGGTGCGCTGCCGCATTCCGCCCCGCGGGTTCGAGCCCCTGCGCTGGGAGCAGGATCCGACCACTTTCCTCCCAAAGCTGTCGTCCCTCGGCCCCTCCTCCTTCAGCGCAGCGGTGACAAGTGGCCAGGAGAGCCAGCAGCCACGCCTCCTTCGAGGCTGCAGCGCTCGTGGCCAGCATTGAGACAGGTGCTGCTCGACTCACGGCCTGCATGGGTTCGGGCACACATCGAGACCACCGTGGGCGGGTGGGCGACCACACACAGAGGGTCGAGGCCGAGTGCCCCAGGACTTGCCGCCGTGGCTCCCCCTTCTTCCCTGGCCCTCTCCCGCACACCCTCACTCGTCCTCGCCTCCTCGGAGTTGTGCCCCTCGCTCTCCCGCCTCTTCCTTCCGGCCCCGTCGCCCGCATTGGGCTTGCGTCCCCTGCTTCTCATACCACTCGGTTGTCTCGTGGATGTGCCAACGCGCATGCATTGCTGCGGTTCCAGTATTTCGCAACCATGACTGGCACGCCGCTTCGCCTCCCCAGACATCCGCGGCATACGTTGGCTTGCCTCGGGCAACTCGGGCTGCCATCGGCATGCAGGGGCTGTCGGAACCTGCTACGTTTCGTGCCACTTGCGCTCCTCGTCCTCTTTTCTATCCCTCCTCTCTCCTCCTCCCTCCCTCTCCCTCCTCCTCCTCCTCCTCCTCCTCCTCTCCTCCTCCTCTCCTCCTCCTCCCTCCTCCTCCCCTCTCCTCCTCCCTACCCCTCCTCCTCTCCTCCCTCCTCCTCCTCCTCCTCCCTCCTCCTCCCTCCTCCTCCTTCCTCCTCCTCTCCTCCTCCCTCCTCCTCCTCCTCCTCCCTCTCTCCTCCTCCTCCTCTCCTCCTCCTCCTCCTCCTTCTCCTCCTCACTCCTCCTCC
>CAUYUJ010015787.1:145687-155687 GCA_963575745.1 Prorocentrum cordatum | reverse complement strand
CGGTAGGTTTGCGTCGTGTCGACCAGCGGCGACCCCAGCGCGGGCGTTCAAGGTTGAACGCCGCCGGCGATCCAGAATCGATCGATGTGGAACGATCGGACGTTGCGGCAGCGGCCGATCGTTCAAGGTTGAACGATCCCCGCGGTGTCAGGAACCAAGGCCGGAGTCGGCACGACACGAACCTGTCGTAATTGGACCTGGTTAGTAGTAGGCCCCCGGAGCCTCTCAATTGGCCAGAATCACGATAAGCCAGGTCTGCCGTAGCTGGTGTTTTTTCGGGCGGCGGCAGTTCCGGTCAGTGGAACGGGGCAGGGGAGGCCTCCCCCAGCACACAGCACTAACAGAGGAAAGAGAACTATGCACATACACCGATTCTGGCCAGGCCCATCCTGAGCCCAGGATCGGTGCATACGCCCTCCCACAGTGGCCAGGAAAGCATGTGCACCGACCCTGGGTCAAGGATGGGCCTTACCAGGATCGGTGCATGCGCATAGTTCTCTTCGCCCTAACTAAACCAGGTCCCACGAAACCCGGTCCTGCCGACGCCCGACACGTTGGGCCCGAGCACCCGGAGCGCGCCCCGAATTCTCGCGAGAGGCCCGTCGCAGGCATGCCCCTCGGGGGCGGGCGTGCGGGACGCCCGCTCGCGGCTCCCCAGGCTTCCTCGTCGTCTTCCTCGCCCCCAGACGTCCGGTGTTCTGACTTCTTCCCTGCGGGGCCCCTGGATGTCTCTGCCGTTCTCACGCGGCTGGCGCGTCACAGGGGAACGAAAAGTGGCGTAAACATAGAAACTCGGTGGTCCGCGCGGAGTTCTTGGATCCGCGCTGGACCCCCCTCCCTGGCGCGCTCCGCGCGCCAGGGGCGGCGCCGGAGGCGCCGCCAGGGGGCCCCAGCGCCGATCCGAGAAATCCGCGCGGACCTCCGAGTTTTTATGTTTCTGTCATTGTCTGGTCCCCTACTTCATCCCGAGCCATGTCTTGGCGGCCCCGAGGGCCCCCAGAGGTCGAGACCGGCAGGAGGCCTCCGATTCAACTCTCCTCAGTGCTTCGGAGGCGTCTGCGCCTCCGAGCGTCTGAGCGCCTGCCTGAATGTCCTCGATGTCTCTGCTGCGTTTGCTTCAGGTTCGCACTAACAGTAAGTCGGGCCTGTCCCTCTACAGGGGGAATATCCAAAAATAGTCAAAAAGATAGTCTGTGGATATTTTTTGAGTGTTTTTGTTTATTTGAGTATTTTGGGTGTTTTTTGAATATGTTTTGACTATTTCTATTTTTCGTCGAAAACACCCCTGTAGGGGGACACGCCCGACGTAACACTAACATGCCACATGTGTTGTTCAGATCGCCCGAAAGAGCAAGACACATACTACTTTCGAGGTCTGGCCCCCCGCTCCCCCGGCCCATCTGAGCGGGGCCAGCAGATGCCCGCGTGCCCTTGCTGTCTGGCACCCTTGCTACAGCGGGTCGCTGCCGTGGAAGAACTTCGGGGGTCTCCTGACGGTGTGGTGACCACACCGCGTGGTGAGGCAGTGAGGATTCGGGGTCACCGCACGGTTTTGGGACCCGGGTCGTTCTCAGAGGACGTCTCGGGCCACAAGGGTTAAGTCGGGCATGTCCCTCTACGGAAGGAGTATTTAGAAATAGTGACTTTAAAAATAGTCAAAAAATAGTATGGGGAGGATTTGTTTGAGTATGTTTGACCTTTTTCGAGTACTCTTCAACTATTCCGCATTTTTCCCCCAAGCTCCGCCTGTAGGGGGACGTGCCCGACCTAACACAACGGCCTCCAGGGTCCCAGAACCCTGTGGTGACGGTCCGCGCGGTGAGGTCGTTGGGGAATTCCGAGGGCGCCACGCGGTCCCTCACCACACGGCTCTGCGGCCACGAATAATGAACTTTTTGAAGCATCTACGCCCAGAGAGTTGGTGGGATTCTCGGGGCTGTGGGGTCGTCCTACGGGGCGTTTTTCCGGCGTCTGCCTGTCTGTCTGTCTGTCTCTCTGTCTGTCTGTTTTGTCTGGTCTGGTCTGGTCTGGTCCGGTCTGGTCCGGTCTGGTCTGGTCTGGTCTGGTCTGTGTGTCTGTTTGTCTGGTCTGTCTGCCTGGTCTGGTCTGGTCTGGTCTGGTCTGGTCTGGTCTGGTCTGGTCTGGTCTGTCTGTTTGTCGGTCTGTCTGTCTTGTCTCTTCTTGTTTGTCTGCTCTGCTCTGCTCTGTTCTGCTCTGGTCTGGTCTGTGGTCTGGTCTGTCTATCTGTTTGACGCCGCCGCGCCTCTGTGAGCCAGGACGGCGGTGCCGATCGACGGGGTGCGTTACATGCTCCAGAGGATTAAGCGCGACTGCCCGTTCAGCTACCTCGGGAAGGAGGGCAGCTCCTCGCGGGTGCACTGACGGGGGTGGGTCTCGTTGACGCGGGGGGCGGGGGAGGGTGCCTGGGCATTTTTTGGGGGGGGCCTCTGAGGGGAAGGGCGAGGAGGAGGACTGTCCTGCTTCTCTGAGGCGGGGGAGGAGAGGGGAGGAGAAGGAGGAAGCTGGGGCCTCTCCCCCAGCTTCTGTCATGATTTTCTGACAGTTTGGTGGTGATGATGGTGATGATGCTGCTGATGATGATGATGGTGATCATGTTGATGATGATGATGATGATGATGATGATGATGATGATGATGATGATGATGATGATGATGATGATGATGATGATGATGATGATGATGGTGACGATGGTGACGATGGTGACGATGATGATGATGATGGTGATGATGATGATGATGATGATGATGATGATGATGATGGTGGTGATGATGATGATGATGATGATGATGATGATGATGATGATGATGATGATGATGATACTGAGGAGGAGGAGGAGGAGCAGGAGGATCAGAGTCAATCCAAGATGTACCAACGATGCTGCAATACGCCCTCCCGTCCCAAGTTCCCTTCTCACATAAGTCCACACACACCTTCCTCTCCTCGTCAAGAAGCGCCCCGTTGAAAGAACAGCACCTTTTGGGCCTGCCAGCAAGGCGAGAGCCCCGCTTTGAAGAGGAACCAGTTGCCTCTCTGCCTTCAACCGAATCGTGAGGAACGCGCGAAGGCATGATCGTACAGCTCAGCGAGGTGTCGAGCGAGGCCCCCGTTTGGAGCAGAGGCCGCCCCGATCTTTGCAGCATCGGTCCCCACGCCTGCAGCCTCAAGCGAGAGCCCCACTTGGAGAAGGAGCCGCCCTCCATCCGTGCAGCTGTACCATGTGTTCAAGCTTTTATTATTACTTTTATTTCTTTTCTTCTTCTTCTTCTTATTATTATTATTAGTAACATCATTATTATTATTATTATTATTATTATTATTAGTATTATTAGTATTATTATTATTATTAGTATTATTATTATTATCATTTGTTTAAGTTCCAGGGGCGATCCCTACACATGCTTTTCGCTACGAGGGTGTTGCACGAGCGCCTCGAGGCACGCGCTCGAGCCCCATCTGCTTTCGAGCTCCGAGCGGGCGTTCGAGCACGCGCGAGTGGCGTTGCAAGCTGCGACGCCTCTGACTCCAGCTGCGGCACAGTATGACGAGCCACTCAGCACTCATTTGCCGCAGTTCATGGCGGCTCTGGCCGCTCCCGCTTCCGCTCACGGAGGCGCCCTTCCTCGAGCGGCGCCACCGCTCGCATCGTCGAGGCTCGATCACTTGGTTCTTCGGGCCTGCCCGGGCCGTGTCACGGTCCCGCCTGAAGCGACACCCGTCTCCAACTCCAGAGGAGCGAGCACCTCCTCCTCCTCCTCCTCCTCCTCCTCCTCCTCCTCCTCCATCTGAGGGACAGCGAGCTGTTGGTGGCGACTGTCGGGATGCCGCCGAGAGAGCTCCTGCTGTCCTGTGCAGGGCACGCCTTTCTAGCATGACCGTGTTGATCCGATCGATCCGATTCGATATCGGTGTCGGCCGGCCCGATCCGATCCAATTCCGATATTGCGACGATTCGATGCGGCCCGATGCTCGCATGGCGCTGTTGTGCATTCTGGCGCAGCCGATCCGACTCGCTTGCGATTCCGTGCCGATGCAGCCGAACCCGACGCGCACTCCGATTCGATCCGGCTTCCCGATTGGATTATGACAGATTTTGTCCCGGCATGGCCATAGGCTTCCACACTCGCAGCACAGCCGCTTCCGGCGATGCGCAGCACGTTCTCGAGAGTCTCGTCCACGTTTTTCCTCCTTGCTGCCGCCCTCTGCTGCCGTCCCCTCTTCGGACGGGGCTGGGACGAAGATAAGTTCGGTCCCGTAGCCGCCAGATCGCAGAGATTCTCGATTTATCCTCACCCGATGTTAACCTCGTCCTGGCTTCGTCTTACCACGTTTCCCTCCTTCACTGCTGCCGCCTTCTGCTTCCGTCCCGCTCTTGCGTTCCATCCTGGCTCCATCTCGACCCGACGGCCGCGAGCACGCGGGCAGCACAACACACAGAGCGGCAAGCACCTGCAATGTTGCACAGCTACCGATATGGCCTGCCCGCAGCATGCCGCTGCACTCAGCCCTGGGCAGGACATGCAGCGAGCAGCTAGCCAGGTAGGCAGCTGCTCGGCATGCCTACACAGCGCAGCCGCGCCGCCTTGGCACGGACTGCGCAGCAGGCCATCTCGGAATCATTGTTCCGTGCCCTCTGCCGACCAGCACGCGTCTGTCTCCCCCCCGTCCCCTCCCCTCGGCATGGGGTGGTGGTGTAAATGTTGGCCGGAGCGCACTGCCAATGCGCCACAGCCGAGGGCGCTGGGCCGCCGGCGCGCCGACCGTTGCGCGTTTCGGGGCGGCTTCCTGGGCCGATGGAGCCTGCCGTTCGTTCGTTCGCTCTCCCCTCCCCTCCCCTCCCCTCCCTTCCCCTCCCGCTCTGCGCCCTCTCTTTCTCTCCCTCTCTTTTGTTCTCTCCGGTCTTGGCTCGAGGGTCCCAGACCCCGAGCGCCGCCGCAGCGCGGATTCCGCCAGCGCCTCTGTC
The DNA here is from genome assembly GCA_963575745.1 of Prorocentrum cordatum. NCBI lineage: Eukaryota > Dinophyceae > Prorocentrales > Prorocentraceae > Prorocentrum > Prorocentrum cordatum. Next base: position 150,706 of record CAUYUJ010015787.1, on the reverse strand, counting down.
CGCTTCCTCCACGCGTGGCGAGACCAGGCGCGCGCCCTCCCCCGGGTGTGTGGCTGCTTCGCGTCGGTTCCATGTCGCGCGCGCGCCGCAACGGCTCCCGAAGGCCCTCGCCGCGTGCGCCACGTACCACCGCGGCCCGAGACATCAGGCAACGGCCGCCAAGCCTCCTGTCCAGAGAACCTTCTTGTCATGGTGCCAACATCGCAGAGCGGATTTCGTTCGGAAAACGATCGGGTGGGCCCGGGGTTTCCTGGAGAGTTTCGTTCCGGATTTCGAGGTGACTTTCGTGCCAGGAGTGAAGACTAAGACAAATCCACGCGAAATTCGCTTCGTCTTTCACTCGCCGTATCGGTGTTTTTGCATTGACAGAAATCCATGCGCAAATCCGCTGCAGCACGTCTGCAAGGTCGGCGCAGTGATTCTTGTACGCTGGGAGGCCTGCGCCGGTGCTCTCCAAAGTCGTTGCGGCGCAGACGGGGTTGTTGCAGCCTGCGGCGAGCTCGTCCAAAAGCACCCGGCCGACCTCGAGACCGTATGCCAACAACACCCTTCCAATCAGCCTCGGTTCAGCAACGAGCTGATGAAATTGCGCAGGATCTTCAAGAACGGCTACACAAAACTCCATGTTGCCCTTATACGCAATACGGGCACCAGCTGTGACCCACCAGGGTTCACGGCCCCGGTCGCTATCCACCAGGATAACGGAGCAGCCCCTCTCATCAGCCTCGATGCGCCAAGCTGGGACGTCCCGATCGCGCCTCCGCTCACCAGGGCCGGTCACGGGGTCTCACACACCAGCAGCATCCCGCAGTGCACTTGAGGCAGGGAGCCATGTTTTGCTACACCCCACAAGCAAGAAACTTCCCTTGCCGTGACCGTCCCCAGACCCAAGGACGCCAACCACCCAGGCGTGTGCAGTTACCGCTAGGCCTTCCATCCCGAGAACCCTCTTCGCGCGACAGGAGGCTTGCGCTGTGATTCTCCCAAGCAGCGGCGGCGTCCTGAGCAGAGGCCCCCATCGTGACCCACTAGGCTTCACGGCCCCAGTCGAAGCCCACCAGGACACCGACACTGCCTCCCCCACCCGTCTTGGTGCTGCCGACTGCGAGGTATCTTCCACGGAACCCACCAGGGATGACGTTACGTGCCAGTAGCACCATCACCACGTCCTATGTCACAACGCCAGTTCGAGGGCAACGAGGGTCAGAGGTTCAGAGAGTTTTGTGTGTCCTCATCGATCGCTGTCCTTTCGACTACGTCGAATGCGATATGTTGATGAGCATATACGACGATCTCGCCCAGGATGTGGTCAGCGGGTACGGCCTCGGCCGCATACGAGCCAGATGGAATGACAGTGAGGAGTCTGTACGAGACCATCGTCGCGAAAGGCTCCTGCCCCGCTTTAGACGACATCCTCCTCGGACGCGATCTGGGGCAGTCCGCCAAGCACCTGGTCGTGCGAGAGTCCGCCATGGCCAAACCACTGGCCGACGACCCCTGGGGCTCTGTCGCGATCTCCCCAGCAGCTGCCACGGTGGGAGCGACCGCCGTTGAGCAGGTTCCTTGGACCTATAAGCCAGTACCCCTGGCCCCCCTGGACGGCGGGTGCACTCACCAGGGCGGAGCCCAGGGCGGAGGCAGCCTCGGCGACGCCCACGGCGCGGCAAAGGCCGGCGTCAGCACCGCCGCCCACAAGGTCGCCCGCCTCCACGACCGCACTCACGCGAGCTGCTGTCTTCAGACGACGACTGGGACCTGCGGGACGAGGCGAACCCGTCGAGCAGCGTGCCAGGTCGCTCCGCGGCCCGGCCGTCCGCCCTCGGGGCCGAGCCCGGGCCCGCCGGGGCAAGCGCGCGGCCCGCCCGGGCCGACGCGCTGCCCGGCATCGCAGGCCTCGCCCCTCCGCCCGCGCCCCCGCCCAACCAGGAAGGCACCAAGGTGGCGGCCATGAGCCACGCAAAGAGGCCCACGCACTGCCCGCGCCCCCGCCCAACTAGGAAGGCACCGAGGTGGCGGCCATGAGCCACGTAAAGAGGCCCGTGAACTGCCCGCGCCCCCACCCAACTAGGAAGGCACCGAGGTGGCGGCCATGAGCCACGTAAAGAGGCCCATGAACTGCCCGCGCGGCTCTGTCATCGGCCGCGCGGGGGCTCAGAACCAGCACTGGGTGATCCTACTGACCAGTGGCAGCGCTGCCCCCCTGCTCGCGGCACGGCATGTTTGACTCTTCTCTCCCGATCGCGGGCCGAACCCGCTTGGGGAGGCCAAGCGGGCGGGAGTTAACGCTGCGCCAACGTCAGCGCCCAGGTCAACGGAGACGTCGGCCCCGTCGACCGCGGGATCTATGGCTGAGCCACCTGAGCTCGCATCGCCGATGCCAGCTGTCGCACCAGCGACTGCGGAGCCGTCGGGCTCAATCTCGCCCAGGGGCTCGGCTCGCGGCAGCGGGGGCGCCTTGGCAAGCTCAGCTCGGCGAGTGCGCTTTTCTGCATAAGCACTGGCGCGGACGGCGACCCTTCGTTGGCCAACCTCTTTCTGGCACCCCTGAGGGCCACGCCGAGGAGGCCCCGCGCGAGGCCACCGGCGCGGCCCCCCACGAGCCCCCGATCGGGCAATGTCTGCGCGGGCGAGACCCGCTACTCCCTCGGCCCCCATTCTTCTTCTCTGCGCAGCGGATTGCTCATTACACAGGGTGTGTGACGCAGCGCAGTTTTGTTCCTCCTAATGTCGTGGGGTGCTCGACGGTCTCAGCTTGCCTTGGGTCGTGCGCTGCAATGGAACTACCGGGCCACCTTTTCGCAGAGCTCCACCCGGCGCGCCGCTTCGAAAGCTTGCTCAGGGCGAGCGCGCGCCTTGTTCCCCTTGCCCCGCGGTCGCGACCAGCCCGCCAGGGCGCGCGGGCATGGGCGCCAGCGGCCTCGCACCCGCGACGTTGACGAGCAGTGCAGCGAGCGCAGCACGTGCACGACCATCGAGCAGCGCCGCGATGGGCAGAACTACGGGGCCCAGCATCAACCGCCTCACGCCCACGAGTGAGACTAGCAGTGCGCCGAAACCACGTCTTTCGGCGGCATTTCTGCAGCTGGCACCTCGACGCTGGGCAACGCGGTGGAGATGGGCGCCGCAGCGTCAAGCAGCGCGACGGGATCCAGCGCCAATAGCTTCGCAATCACGAGCGAGACGAGCAGTGCAACGAGCGTCGCGTCTTTCGGCAGTTTGTCCGGGACCAGCACCTCGATGCTGATCGGCACGGCGGGGCCAGGCATCGCGACGGCGCGCGTCAAGACGGGGGCCGACATCAGCAGCCTCGCAATTACAAGTGAGACGAGCCAGCACAAGGACCCTCTGCGCAGCGCCTCCGGGGCCAGCTCCACGACGCCGCGCAGCGCGACGACGTCGAGCACTGCGACGTTGAGCAGCGCGACAGGGCCCAGCCCCAGCAGCCTCGCACCTACGAGCGAGACGAGAAGCGCATCGAACACCACGCGTCCCAGCGGCACGTCCGCGACCAGCACCTCGACACTGAGCAGCGCGACGGCGCTCAGCACCGCGGCGCTGAACAGCGCGACGCGGCCCAGCACCAGCGGCCGCGCATTTGCGAGCGAGACGAGCAGCAGCGCAGCGAAGACCGCGTCTCTTAGCGGCGCGTCTGGGAGCGGCACCGCGGTTGCGAGCAGCGCGACGGAGTCAGGTTCTCCTCGGCGGTTCTGGCCACGGGGAGACCCCGCAGGCTCTTCCAGGCGGCCACCGGGGGTTGCCGGCCGCTCGGCGCCTCCAGTGGGACCCCTGCCTGGGTGAGAGGGGGTGCGGCCTTCCGCGGCGCCGCGGCCCCTTGGCTCAGGCCCCCCCCGCTGGCGATGATCGCTGCCTGTCGGTCCCGCGCCGCGCGGGGGACAGCTGGGCCCCTCCCGGCGGCCCCCCCGGGGCTTGGCGGAGGAGCGGAGGTGGGGCCCGAGGCGGGGCCGGCACGGCAGCGCGACCTCCCCGGGCGACATCGTGGCGCGCGCTGCGACGCGCTCGCGCGCCAGGCTTCGCGCCGCGACGTCCGCCGCGACGCCCGCTCGCAACGGCGACGTGGATGAGCGAGGCCCTCCCTCGTGGGCCAGCCCCAGCGCCCCGGCCCGCAGTGCTGGCAAACGCCGGCGCGCGCCCGCCACCCCGGCAGAGCGGCGCTGTCCACCCGGCCAGGGGGCGGGGGCCAAGGGCTCCAAAGCCCTTGCGCTGGGGAGAGGGGGCCCGGGCGGCCGTCGCGCAGTCCGCCGCCCGGAAGCGGGCCCACACGCAACGCCCTTTCGCTCTTCCCGCGTCCGAGGGGGCACGAGGCGACGATGCCTCTGGAGGCGGGGGGCCGCCGGGGCCCCGCCCCGGGCGCCGGGCCGCCTACCGCGCGCGTTGCACGGGGGCTCGACCACGCGGAACATAGCTCAGCCCCTAATGAGCTCCCGTCGCGCTGCTGTCGGCCACGAGCCCGCGCTGCCAGCCTTGCCCAGGTCCTGCGTCGCATCAAGTAACGGTCAGGATCCCATCAGGATCCCCGCTTGACATATTTCAACGAGCGCAGTCCGCCTGGAACTGACGAACGAAAAACGCACACCCATACCCATCAGGGGGTCGTTGGGAGGAGGACCGGCTATGGGTATGGGTGCGGGTTGTCGGACCCTAGGGAGCGCTCCCGTTCGAGCGGGGACCCCCATCCGACAACACGCACCCATAGCCCTTTCCGGCACCCCTATGGGTATGGGTGTGTGTTGTTGGCTCGTCATGGAACGGCCTTCATCAGGCCTTCTGATCGCTTGCTCGCCTTGGGACCGCTCCCCAGGCAAGCTTCCAAGCGCGTTTCGATGCCCGCCGCCAGCACGCCAGTGTTAGCCTCTCCATATCCTTGAGCGCGCTGCGAGAACTGCTGGCAACTGTGCCGTAGCCCGATCACAGGGCCGCAGTGGGGGATGCCCCACGGTGGTGCCTTGTGTCACTGAAGTGCCGAGGCGTGCATGCCAACGCTCGTTTGAAGCCAGCGCC
>CAUYUJ010015787.1:138187-143187 GCA_963575745.1 Prorocentrum cordatum | reverse complement strand
AAGGGGGCCCAAAGCGGGGGCGCCCTCGCCTCTCGGGGGCGCAGGCCGAGGCGGCGCAGTGATGGCACCCAAGGCGCGTGGAGCGGCGACGGGCCCTGCGTCCACGCAGAGCTGCCGCGCTCCGTCGCCGGAGGGGGCGGCACTGGCTCCATGCTTTGGGGGGTGCTTCCCCGGATCCCCCCCTGTCCTCCTTCTCAATCCTCGATCCTCATCCTTCCTCAGTCCTCGATCCCCCCCTGTCCTCCTCCTCGAACCTCGAATCTCCTTCTCCTCCTCCTCTTCCTCTTTCTTTTCCTCCACAGCTACACAACATGAGTACTACTCTCCTCTCTCCCCTGATGACGTCCAGAAGATGTTCGGCCCATTCCGCGTATTGTTTTGGAGTTGGGTGTTCGCTTGGGTTTGTTTCAACATGTTGCTCCCGCTGAAGCGCTGGCCTTATTTTCGGGCTTCCGCTCGTTCCGAATCGTGCTCCCGCTGCAGCGCTGGCCTTATTTTCGGGCTTCCGCTCGTTCCGAATCGTGCTCCCGCTGAAGCGCTGGCCTCATTTTCGGGCTTCCGCTCGTTCCGAATCGTGCTCCCGCTGCAGCGTTGGCCTCATTTCCGCGCTTCCGCTCGTCCCGAATCGTGCTCCCGCTGCAGCGTTGGCGTCATTATTTCAAGTGCCATGCCACGGCATGCAATGCAATGCAATGTGGTGTTCCGCTGTGCGACGCCATGCTTTCAGCTGCAATGTTAGGATATGCAATGTTTGACTACGCAGTGCCACGCCATGCTATGCCATGCTAAGCTTTGTTCTTCAACGCCATGCTATGACATGTTCTGTTCTGTGCCGCTGTGCGATGCCATGATTTGCGTTGCAAAGTTTTGTGATGCAATTCTTCACTACACAACGCCACGCCATGCTATGGCATACTACGCTCTGCCGTGCTCTTCTACGCCCTGCTATTCCGTGCTCTACGTGCATCACGCACCCTTTCGGGACCATTGCCCTGCTCGACATCCGATTGTGCAAATAGATAGGAGATCTACACCATGGTCAGGGATGGGAGGGAGGGGTTGGACGTCAGATATGACGCGAGCGTACCTAGCTTGTCCTCCTCCTCCTCCTCCTCCTCCTCCTCCTCCTCCCAGCCCTCCTCCTTCTCCTCCTCCTCCTCCTCCTCCTCCTCCTCCTCCTCCCTGCCCTCCTCCGCCTCCTCCTCGATCCGGCGCCCAGGCATCATGGACAACTGCTTCGTGCAGTTCCAGCAGGGCAACCCCAAGCGCCGCCGGCCCGTCCGGCGCGTGCGGCGCGGCGAGAGCGCGGGCCTGGACTTCGACAGGAGACCGCCGCCCCGCCCGTTGGGCCCCGCCTCCACCCCCGCGCCCCCTCTCCCCCGTCTCGACCACCCGTCGGCAGGCGCGCCTCGCCGAAGCGACGGGCATCTGCAAGCTCACACTTCCGAGGCCACGGCCTCCACGCCGTGCCCCAGTGGGCACGGGCGGGCTCCCAGGCGGGGCGCGCACCACTCTGGCGTTCGTTCGTTCGTTCGTTCGGTCCCCCCTCTCTCCAAGGGCTGGCCGACTTTCCGCCAGTCGAACTGCGGAGACCCAGCTGGACAGATCAGGGCAGATGCCAGTACATCGAGGCAAACTGGCCCAGGCAAGTCGACCTCCAGTGCGGCCCCGCCCGTTTTGCCCCGTCTCCCCACCCCCCTCGGCGTTTTCGGCACCCGGGGGCCCTCGCCGGGCCTCCCGGGCCCCCGATCCGGGACGAAACACCGGTCCCGAGAAAGTGGTCCTGGGCCCGACGTGGGAAACACCAGAACGTCGGAGGTCGATGATTTTTGTCAATCCCCGCCGTGTTCCCTCCCTCCCTCCCTCCTCCTCCCTGCCTCTTCCCCGCCCCCCTCCTCCCTCTCTCGCCTCCTCCATGCTCCTCCTCTTCGTCGTCGTCCTCCTCCTCCTCCTCAATGGGGCCGGCCTCCTCATGCTGCGTGCACCGTCTGTCGAGGGCCAGGACTGGAGTGAGGCGGGGGTTACTAGCGTCTTCCGGGTGCGTGCCTGCAGGCGCGTTGACCTCTGGCGTGCACGGCGACCCAGGCCGGATGGAGCCCGGCTGCCCCGGAGGCTTCGCAGGCAGACCCTGCCTAGACTCCTCCGCTTGGCCCCAAGAGGCTGAGCGATAGAACATTTGCAGCAGTTCTCTGGACAGACGCTGGGATCGCACCGCTCCCCTCCCCGGTCCTCCTCGTCCTCCTTCCTTTCCTCTGGTCCGCCCCCCCATCCAGTCCCGACGACGACGGCGGTTTTCCCTCGGTTTCGTCCCCTGGGGCCCTGCATCGGGCACTGGGGTCATCAAAAACGGGTATGGGACGAAAGGTTGCATCCGGCACTGACTCCGGGTCCGCCGCATGTTGGTCGACTTCTCCGAATGAAGATTGCGCCGCGGAAGCACCCCAAACGATGCGAACGAGTAGGGCGGAAGCTTCCGCCTCGGCAGAGTATGGCGGAGAGTTCCGCAAAGGCATGGCGGAAACAGCGAGGGAACAGTGGTGCGGAAATCCATATCGAATGAGCTTGAAACATGGCCCGAAGTGCGGCAGACCTGGTTTTTTCACCCCCGGGTTTTTTCACCCTCACCCCCGCACTCTTGACCGCTTGCTGCCTTGCTCGCGCGCTGCACGGCACGCGCGTGGGACACCGCAGCCTTTTTGGCCCAGAGGACCTCGAGTCCGAAACGCGTCGCCAGCTAAAAGCGGTCGAGATCGGCCACCACAAAGAGGTTGCACAGCAAAGAGGTTGCACTTGAGACGCGCCTTTTTCCTCATTTGTGGTGCCATCTCGCTCTGGGGGGGAGAAAAAAAAGCGGTCGAGATCGGGAATGCACCACGAGTCAGGCCTCCTCTCGAAGGGAAAGCTGCATGCACGTCGCCAGCTAAAAGCGGTCGAGACCGGGAATCCACCGCGAGTCAGGGTCTCCTCTCGAGGGGGAAGCTGCATGCACATACACCTTCCGGAGGCCCGCGCGCACCTCCCGGATCGGCGCCGGGGGCCCCGCTCGCGGCGCCTCCGACGCCGCCCCTGGGCGCGCTGCGCGCGCCCGGGAGGGGGGAGCCAGAGGCGATCCAAGAGCTCCTCGCGGACCGCCAGCCGGTCGTGTTGATACAGCTGCTCTGCTCCTCTACATGGTTCCTAGTATTATTGTTGCGGTTCTTATCGTTCGTCTGACACTTCTTGTTCGTCTTCTTATAATGATATATTATATTAGCCTCATTGTCATTATGTTATTTGTTTTAATCGTTACTGGTAGTATGGTTATGACCATCATTATTGTGACCATTATTATTTGCCATATTATTTTTATTATTATAATTATTATTAATATTATTAATACTATTCTGATTAGTATTATTATTGTTATTGATATTATCATTATTACTATTACTATTATTATAAGTATTATTCTTCTTCTTATTATTATTATTATTATTACAATTATTATTAGTAGTACTAGTATTATTATTATTATTGTTTTTAGTATTGTTGTTATTCTTATTTTTATTATTATTATTAGTATTATTATTATTGTTATTCGTATTCCTCTTCCTCTTCCGCGGCCTTGCGGGGGAGCTGAAGCGCAGCGCCGGGCCCGTTCGGTTTTGGCTCTCTCAGCTGACCGAGGCCGGGGCTTCCGTGGCGCTGCAGCCGAGGCGCGTCGGCCCTTGATCGCTCGAGGGCGGCGCCTGCGAGCCGGTTTGGGGGTGTCCCAGGGCCCCAGTCTCCTTCGGGGCCTTTGCTCGCTTTGGGCCTCGGCCGGGGGCACCTCCGGGAGCCGCTGCCACGTTCTCCGAGTCCAGGTCGGGTCGTCCAGCTGCGCGGCTCCGCGCGGAAAGATCCCGTGGCTCGGCTCGGAGATCTGTTTCTCCTCATCTTCCCCTTCGACTTCTTCATCCCTCCTCCTCCTCCTCCTCCTCCTCCTCCTCCTCCTCCTCCTCCTCTGCTCTCCTCCTCCTCCTCCTCCTCTCCTCCCTTTTCTCCTCCTCCTCCTCCTCCTCCTCCTCCTCCTCCTCCTCTTCTCTTCCCCTCCCGCTCTGAAATTGGCTGCTTTGGCGAACACCACATGCTGGGTCCGGGGCCCGCGCGTCCCATCGCCCGTGCATGCCAAGGGCGACGCGTGCCGCTGGCCTTCCTGAGCGGGGGCCGTGTGGTTTTCCTTCTCGTCTGCGCGGTGCACGACGCTCGTTCTGCGACCGCGGTGGCCGTGCGTCGGACTCGTGCGTTCGAGGCTCTCGAGCACAGTCAGTTGCGTTTCGGAATTGGCTGAGGGTCCGAGGTGGCCCAGCATTGGTTCCAGCCAGCACTGGCGGGAAGGGGGAGCGAGGTTCGAGTCGCTGGGCTCGAGACGGTTTTGTTGCCTTGTGCGGCCTCCGGGGGGCCGCTTGCGGGCCCCAGGGCCGTCAGAAACGGATCTGGGGTGAAGCAGTTCACCAGCTGGGCCTTGGGAGGGGTCTGGGGACCGATTTTGAGCGGATTTGCCTCATCCACCCTCCCTCTTGATCGACTTTCTCAGGGCCCGACCAGCTACCCCCCCCCCCGCCGCCTCCAAATTGCACCGAGCGTTTTCTCGAAAAGGTCTGCGCGCTGCGCTTTCCTGAAGGTGTTCGTGGTGACATGGCCGAGGTGGTGGAGGGACGTGGCGGTACGCGCGCAGATAGCAAGCGCCAGCGAAACTCAGTCGCGCAGCCTCTGACATGCGCTTCAGCGTGCAGCCACTCATCTGTATGCCCAGCGCGGTCCGCTTCTCCCCCCCCCGCCGCTTCGTGCAGCCAGCACCTGGTATTGGCGACCTCGGCATAGTGTGCCTCTTGGCCACGATCACTGGTCCAGCTGAGCATTTCCCTGCTGATATAGTGCTCGTCGTGATGCTGACCGGTGTCGTATTCGGGCCGCCCATTCCTAGCGAGGAGGAGGAGAAGAAGGGAAGGAGGAGGGGGAGGAGGAGGAGGAGGAGGAGG
>CAUYUJ010015787.1:37500-138087 GCA_963575745.1 Prorocentrum cordatum | reverse complement strand
GCGGGAAGGGCAAGAGGGGCGCCTGACGCCCGCCCCTCTCGCTCCTCGGCTGGTCCCCTTGCTCTTTCCCGCGCGCGCCGGGCCCGAGCCCCTGGGGCCTCAGCTCGCTCGGAGGCGCAGGGAGCGATCGGCAGCCCAATGTCTGAAGAGGTCGCCCTCCTCTACAGCATCGTTATCGCGTTCGTGCTGTGATTTGTTGTCTCATTACTTTCCTCCTCCTTATTTCTTTCTTCCGTCATCGAGCTCCTCCTTCTCCTCCTTCTCTCTCTATTCCTCCTCCTCCTCCTCCTCCTCCGCCTCCTCCTCCTCCTCCTCCTCCTCCTCCTCCTCCTCCTCCTCCTCCTCCTCCTCCTCTATCCGCCCCCTCCGCCTCGTCCATCTTCGCCTCCTCCTTTTCGCTTCCTCTGCCACTGCCGTCTCCTCATCATGGCCCATGGCAGCCTCTCTCCTCGTCTCCCGCCCCCTTCCTCCGGACCCGCCATTTCCTTCTGTCTTTTCCTGTGCTACTGCCCTCTGTCTCTGTCTTTCTCGCCCGCTCTTTATTTCTCTCTATCCATCTCCCTTGCTCCTGCTGCGCCAGCGGGCAAGCGTGTCCGCTCTGCATGACCGACTCGGGGACGGAGCTCACCGGCTGCCCCTTCAGCTGCGTGCTGTGCCCAAGCGCGCCACCCTCTTTTGCTCCTGGCAGGGAGGGATACAAAAAAGATTTGGTGAAAGAGGTATGAGTCAGAGGAGGAACAAGTACCGATACCGCTACCCTTCCCTCGTTCGTTTCCCCGCTTTTTCCTCCGGCCTGGGTCAGGGGTATATTTTGGCAGCAGATGTCGCAATGCGGACGGGGCGAGCATTCGACGCAATTGCATCTGGATTCGCTTTGAAATTCTGGTCAGAACGCACCCCAGGAGAGGTCCAGGGAGTAGCGGTACCGGTATTTCTTGGTTAGCTCCAGGGCCCGGGAGGAGCAGAATGGCGAGGAGCGAGGTGGGAGCAGGGATTAGAGAAGTTCGTGAATTCGTGTCTTTCTCATGGTTTGCAGTCGTAGCCAGCCAGCCCGCCCATCGTTCTGATATTTATATGCAATTGTTACTCTTCTTCGTCGTCGTCCTCCTCCAACCATATTGCCTACAAGGCTCTCACTGTCTGCTGATGGGTCGGTACCCTAACCCATGCATGCCGATGATGCCCTGTCAGTTGCAAAAGGGAGGAGGAGCAGGAGTGAGTGGAGGGGAGGGGGAAGAGGCGTAGAGCGTAGAAGGACAGTGAGGAGCACAGTAGGAGGAGAAGGAGAGCGAGGAGGGCTTTAGGGAGGACGGGAGGGCCGAGCAGGAAACGATGAAGAGCAGTAGAAGGGGAAGGGGGAAGGAGGAGGATACGGCTGTGCAGGGGAAATGTCCCGCGTTGCGCCAGACAACCTTGCATTGGGCCCGCAGAGAGGACCTCCGTCGCTTAAAAAGGCCGCTTCGGGCCCACCGAGTGGACCGCGGCCCGAGGCGTGAGTGAGACAGTGCAGGCTATCGCCGATGGCCGCGGACACGGTTGCCTCGCCGCTCCTCCCGCCGAAGCTGGCTGCCTCGTGAGCACACCGGAGCCCTCACTGCAATCATGTTCTCTTTGCCGACGGGGTCGCCGCCATTTGCTTACTGCCGATCTGCGACGGAGTAACCGTAAGTCGGGCCTGTCCCTCTGCAGGGGGAACAGTCAAAAATTGTAGAAAAATAGTCTGGGGACGATTTTGAGCATGTTTGACCAGTTTGGGGCATCTGTGGGGTATTTTTGATTTTTCGCCCAGCTGCCCCCCGTAGGGGGACACGCCCGACCTAAGAGTAACCGCAGCCAGATGGTGAATTCGTTGGACCCGGCCACTGGGTGGTTCCGGCACGAGCAGCTGGAACAGACCAGGGGGAAGTTCAGCGAATCGTGGCCACCGTTACCGGACGCGTCCGAAGGTGAGGCTTTTTCGAAGACATCGGCCGTCTTCTCCTCGATGGCTGCACGCCTGCTCTGTCGTCAGCTGTTGGGCATCGGCTTGTGGGTGAGCAGAAGCTGCACGATGAGCATCAGGCTGAGGAGGAGAAGGAGGAGGAGGATCAGGAGGGGGAGGAGTAGGAGGAGGCGGAGAAGGAGGAGAAGGAGGAGGAGGAGGAGGAGTTTCGAGCATGGAAGCGTTTTGTGGACTCTCTGGCAGTGCATCTTCCCAGGGTGCCGACGGCGCCCCCGCGCCCAGCTCCGGCGCGACAGCGCGCCGGCGTCTCCAGGCAAGCACAGAGCTCGGGGGCGGCAGAGAGGGGGGTGGTGACTCGGGGGGGGGATATCATGGCGTGGGCCATGATGTTTCCCCACATTTCATGGCGCCTCTTCTTATTTCATTACGTCCCTGGCCCCCCCGCTGGGCCGCGCACATGCGCCGCCGGTCATGATTTGCACCCCCCCCTCTTGGACACCCGCTGCCGAGGTGGAAGGAGAAGAAAAAATGAGTAACCTCCCAGCAGCCATCTGCTGATTCGCAGCCGCGTCTATCGGGCAGCTGCCGCAGAACTATCTCCTATCCACTTTCCCTTCAACGAGTCATTGTCCGACTTGCCCGCCATGACTCATGGCTGCACCATGCCGAGATGGCTTACAGGTGCCTCGTGCGATCATCCTGAGAGCATGCTGGAGCGTAGTTCTCCCATGACGTGCATGTTCCACCGCAGTCTTGACACTTGATGCTCTCTCTCTCTCTCTTTCTCTTTTTCTATCTCTCTCTTTCTCTCTTTTTCTCTCTCTCTCTCTCTCTTTCTCTCTCTCTCTCTGCCTCTCTCCCTCTCACTCTTTTTTCATCTGTCTTCGCTAGAAGGATTATTGTCGCTTCCGCCTGGCGTCTGCGACACGACGCGCTCAAGCACGGGGCCCGTTGGCCATTGCTTGCCGAGGCCCGAGTCCCCCTCGCTTCTCCCTCTGTCTGGCTGCGGAGCTGGCTCTCGGGCGTGCCCCTTGTTCGCGTGCGCATCTCGCGTGGGCATCGGCTTCGTCTCGGAGAGCTGCTGCATCACTGCGCACCGCGGTCTGTCCAGTGGATGGCAGTTCCTTCGCGTCATCAGTGCATGAGGCTTGGGTGTGACTCACGAAGGTCATTTAGAAGAGGATGATGATGGTGCTGATGATGATGATGATGATGATGATGATGATGATGATGATGATGATGATGATGATGGTGGTGGTGGTGGTGGTGGTGGTGGTGAGATGATGGTGGTGGTGGTGGTGGTGATGGTGGTGGTGATGGTGGTGGTGACGATGGTGATGATATATAATGACGACGATGACGACGACGACCACGACGACATCGACGACGACGACGATGACGACGGTAATGATGATGACGATGATGGTGACTGAGCCTTCCAGGGGGGGGCGATGCATGGTTTCTCCAGGTCCGTGAGATCCAGCTGCTATGTGTTCAAATTTGCTGGTTCGGGGCCCTCTACTGCCAGCTGCCAGCTCGGGGCCTGAAGCAACTCGAGCCCAGCCAGCACCGCTAGCGATTCAGTGCGCCCTGCAGTCCGCAGCCTCTGCTCGCCCGCAGGCTGTATACGCGCAGGCCTCCGCTGCGTGGCTGGCGACGCCACCCAGAAGGACGCCGCACCGGGTCAGTCGGAGCCATGGTCGGGGAGGTGATCGTGTGCGCTGCGGCCCTCCGAGGCCAAGAGTACAAAATGCATCCTCTGAAGCATCTCAGCGGCATGCCAGTCGACAGCAGCGTGACGCTACAGTGGGGACGGGCAGCAAGAAACCATCTGCTTTTCGTCCAGGTTCCCTGGGCTTTTTCGCTCCGCGCGCTGCGCGGTGACTTCCAGCGGCCGTTGAAGGAGCTGCTGCGTTCAGGGTGCCATGGCTCCCTCCCCAAGTGCATCTCGCGCGCGGGTTTTTAAGGCTGTGCCTCCTGCGAAGGTTTCTTGCGGCCGCGTCCGCACTGTAGGCTCGGGGTGCACGGGGCGTGGGAGTGGGGCGGGATGTGTGTTGTCCATGGTTGGTGCCCCAGTCTGAGGTGTGCAGGGCCGACCCTTGCCACTGGCAGGGGTCCTATACGTTCACTGCGTGGCGGTTGCAATGCTTTTGCGGAAATATCAGTCCTCCTCTTCCGAGGCGGAGATTCTCGCCCAATTTGTTCGCATCGCTCGGGGGTGCAAATCCGGCACAGTTTTCGCAAGTCGGAGAATCAACCAAAGTTCGGCGGATCCGGAGTCGGGGCATGGGTATGGACACGTTCGCCGCTTGTGATTGTCCCCGGCTGTCGGCGGCCAGGATCCTGCGGCCTGCGTTGCCGCGCATCTCCCCGCTCAGGACTTGGCCCTTCGGGTTCCTGGCCCCCCTGTGGTGTAGGAGGACTGGTGAGAGCACGGTCTAACCCTCCAGGGCCCTCGGAGGCTCTTCGGGGTGCCTCAGCGGATCCTCGGCTCGGGGGCCGCATGCGAACCCTACCCCTACCCCCCACGATTTCTGAGGGGGAGTGTGGGGTTCACTTCGCTCGGGAGCTCCACTTCGCTCGGGAGCTCCCGAGCGAAGTGAGCCCCACCCTCCCCCTCGGAAATCGTGGGGGGCAGGGGTAGGGTTCGGCTGTGGCTCCCTATCGGCCTCCTCTTGTGGCTCCCTCTTCGGGGTGCCTCAGCGGATCCTCGGCCTCCTCCAAGGCGGGGAGGGTCCCCAGGGCTCGTGGGTCCTAAGGCCGGCGTGGCAGAGACGGCGTGCGACGTGGCGCCGCCGGCCCGCTCGTCATGCGCTGCCCCCCCCCTCCCACCTTGTGGAGGGCGTGCGCCGAAGAGGCCACTTGGCATCGCTCGGGCGTGTGCGTTTTGTCTTCGGCGAGCACCATCGAGGAGCATCCCTGATCATCTGGCGAAAAAACCACGCACGAAGCCGCAAAAAAGCACAGGAAATGGACGTCCGAGCGATGGCCAGACCCCCCCCCCACCTCGTGGACAGCGTGCGCCGAAGAAGCCATGGCCGAGAGGCGGCGTGCACAGTGAGGGCCCTCGCGGGCGGATCGCCTCACAGTCACAGCGTGCTCTTCGGAGACCTATGCCGCACGCGATCTCTGCAGGGCCAACCGTAGATGAGGCCTTGACTCTCGAAGACGCCCGCGGCGAGCCACCGCGGGCCCCATGGTACTGCGGAAGCCATGGGCACCAGCTTGCGCCAAGATGTGGTCCAGGGTCCCCCAAGGCGACCCCGAGATGATCACGCTCGATCGTCCGTAGCCGTTGCGGCTGAAGCCACTCTGCCTTCAGACTCGAGGCCGCCGCAGAGCAGCCCCAATTCTATCATTGTGCATCCGCCGTTCGCAGACATGACCTCAGGCGACAGTCACCGGCTTGAGGAGGCCAGCGAGGAATCTGCGTCAGAGGCCCCCGTGCCACCTTCGAAAGCCAAGGCGTGCAGGGCGTTTCTCGCCGTGACTGCGCTGGCATCGACAGGCGCAGTATCGGCGATCGGCTTTCTTGCAAAGCCTACAAGCCTCGCGCAGGCTGACGTGCCGAATGCGATCGTGAAGGACGGCAAGAGCGGTGAAGCGTATGCTCTCTACCACATCAACCACGATGGCGATGTAAAGTCTAGCAGTGGCGTCAACTATGGTGTCGCTCAAGTCGTTAATCGTGCCACCACCTGGGATGAGGCCGACAAGCTTACGGCGGGTGGCGCATGGATGCTCACCAAGTATGAGAGCGGGAAGGAGTACGTTTGCAAGACTAGCCCTGGTCCAGGCTGGGTCCAGAACGGAGAGACATATGAGGACTATTGGAAGCCAGTGTTCGCAAGTCTTGCGGATAAGCAGGGCTTTGATGCATATGACAAGCGAATCTGCGAGAGGGGTTATGCCCTCTACCACGTCGATCACGATGGCGATGTGAAGTCCAGCAGTGGCGTCAATTATGGTGTTGCTCAAGTCGTTAATCGTGCCACCACCTGGGATGAGGCCGACAAGCTTACGGCGGGTGGCGCATGGATGCTCACCATGAGAGAAGGTGGGAAGGAATACGTTTGCAAGACTAGCCCTGGTCCAGGCTGGGTCCAGAACGGGGAGACATATGAGGATTATTGGAAGCCAGTGTTCGAAGGCCTTGCCGAGAAGCAGGGTTTCGCCAAACAAGGCACGGGGCTCTGTGAGGGCTCGTCCTGAGCAGAGTACTGAGGCCATGTAGATACTTTTCCTTCGAGGTCGACTTTTTTATGATGCGTCATGATCCATTGTGCCGCTCACGATGCAAAGCCGATCTCACATTTCATGATCCCCTTTCCGGCTGAGATGGTTTGAGTTTCTAGCCTTCTGGAGCTGATCAGGTCACGCCTGCCCAGCGGACCAAGCACTCGCCAAGTGGAGCTGGAGAGCTGATGCGTTTCGCAAGCGTCTGCGCCGAACCCGCGCCCTTGTGCGGTCTCAGAGCCTGGACGCTTGCGCGGGTGCTCCTGCGGAGCGCCCCAAAGAGATCACATTGTGATTACAGCATGGGAGCAAAACGTAGGGTGACGCATGAATGTCGCGGCATGGCGGCTGGGCGGTATGCGCCATTAGCGTGGGCTTGCGCTCTCAAGTCCCATCCAGGACGCCGGCTCATGATTCAACTTCCTGCAGGGTCATGGTCTGGGTCATTCAATTGGCTCGATCCCGGAGTAATGGGCCCAGGTGTTGCCGCCTCCCCCAGTGGGATGTCGGCGCGACTCTTTTCCTCCGCGAGGCGCGCCGTTCGCCACCGACACTGCCGACGGAGTGTCCCAGGACGGCTCCCGACGGCCCCCACGCGGTGTCAGAGGGCCCCAGCGCCCCCAGAGAAGACATCGATGGACACCCCAGATGGTGCTCATGAGCCCCAAGGAGGTCTCGAAGACATGTGCAGTCGGGGAGGCCCTCGAGAAGCGACGAAACGGCTCAACGACTCATACGGGCTTGCGGTGCTGTTCTGCGTTCCATGCTCTCGTGGCCAAGAGGGGCCCACTGATGCCCCCCGAAGGGGACCAGAGACGGCCCCAAGAGCGTTGCAACGCGACCCCAGAGGGGCCAAAAGGCAGTCCAAGAGGGCACCAGTACGGCGCAAGACTGCCCGAAGTAGGACTCGGCGCAGCCCAAGAGGTACCCCGACGGGTCCAAGAGCGTTGCAGCACGACCCCAGAGGGGCCAAAGGCAGTCCAAGAGGGCACCAGTACGGCGCAAGACTGCCCGAAGTGGGGCTCGGCGTAGCCCAAGAGGCACCCCGACGGGTCCCCAACAGGCCCTGGGGGGGCACACGAGGCCCCTCAATGGGCACGATGTGTGCATATATACACACATACATACACACATATAATGGGAGAACAGGGCCAGGGCATTCTGGGCTGGAGCCTCGACTGGCGACTGGTGTATCGCCCCTCCCCTGGGCCTCCACGAGGCCTCAAGACGGCCCAAGAGGGCTCCCAGAGAGCTCCCAGACAGCTCAGGAGAGCCCCAAGACGGTCCAAAAGGGCCCCCCAGTCGCCGAATGATCGCTTTCAGACACCCAAGATGGTCCCAAGACGGCGCAAGAAAGCTCCAAGACGCACCACGTTGCCGACAAGAGCAGTCTCAAGAGGGGCCGAAGAAGCTAGAATCAGTTATTGCCGCAGGTTGTTGAAGGATTTTGGTGTTATCGCCTCGTTGGCTCCGCGACGCTCAAAGGCAGCCCAAGATGCCCCAAGATCGGTCCAAGACGGCCCAGAAAGCTTCCGAGAGAGCCCCAAAACGGCCCACGAGGGCTCCAAGAAGCGTCCAAGACGGCCCGAGAGGCCCCCAAGACGGCTCCAAGAGGGGGCCCAGATGGAAGGGCGAGCGGACATTTCGACCCCTCGGTCCCAAGGGGCCCCCAGGACGCCCCAAGAGACTTCCCCCAAAGGCCCTCCAGTAACCTTGCTTCCCAAACTTGACCACTTCAGTTTGATTATTGAATCGCTTCGCTCATTCCGCCGGCCCGTATTGTGCCATCGCGGGGTCTTGGGAGCCCTTGGAAGGTTCGTGGGAGCTTCTTGGGAACTTTGGGAGGCCTCGTGGATGGCTCTGGGTGGGCCCTCTTGGTGGTCTCTTGGGGGGGTCTGCCTGGCTTCTTGGGGGCCTCCTGGGAGCTTCCTGGGGGTCTCTTGGGGGCCTCTTGGGGGCTTTCTTGCGGCCTGTTGGGGGCCTCTTGGGGCTCTCTTGGGGGCTTCGTGGGGCTACTTGGGGGCTTGTAGGGGCATTTCGGGGGCGTGTTTGGGCGGGAGGCTCAAAATTTCCGTTCAGGTTGCCCCTGTGGACCTCAATCATGGGGCCGTCTTGGGGACTCTTGGACCGTCTTGAGGGTTTCTTGGGCCTTCTTGGAGCGCTCTTGGGCCGTCTGTGAGCGGTCTTGAGGGTCTCTCGGGCCGTCTTGGGGTGATCTTGGGGGCCTCTTGGACCGCCTTGAAAGGTGTGAAAGACGAAGAGGCGGATATGTTAACAATGCACGCTTTCCTAAGGGAATGAGACGATTTTTCCTTGTGGGAGCCCTCTTGGGGCGCCGCTCAGGGACCTCTTGGGCGTCTTGAAGGCCTGTTGGGCCGTCTTGAGGCCATCGTAGGCGCTTGGGGGTGATATTTCGGCGTCTCCCGGCTCTCTTGGACCGTCTGGAGGGCTTCTCGGGCCCTCTTGGACCGATTTGGAGCCCTTCCTGGGCTCCGAAAAAGAGTTCTTGAGGGTTTCTTGGGCCTTCTTGGAGCGCTCTTGGGCCGTCTTTGAGCGGTCTTGAGGGTCTCTCGGGCCGTCTTGGGGTGATCTTGGGGGCCTCTTGGACCGCCTTGAAAGGTGTGAAAGACGAAGAGGCGGATATGTTAAAAATGCACGTTTTCCCAGGGAATGGGACGATTTTTGCTTGTGGGAGCCCTCTTGGGACGCCGCTTAGGACCTCTTAGGGACCTCTTGGGGCGTCTTGAAGGCCTGTTGGGCCGTCTTGAGGCCATCGTAGGCGTTTGGGAGTGATATTTCGGCGTCTCCCGGCTCTCTTGGACCGTCTGGAGGGCTTCTCGGGCCCCTCTTGGACCGATTTGGAGCCCTCCAGGGCTCCGAAAGATAGTTCTTGAGGGTTTCTTGGGCCTTCTTGGAGCGCTCTTGGGCCGTCTTTGAGCGGTCTTGAGGGTCTCTCGGGCCGTCTTGGGGTGATCTTGGGGGCCTCTTGGACCGCCTTGAAAGGTGTGAAAGACGAAGAGGCGGATATGTTAAAAATGCACGTTTTCCCAAGGGAATGGGACGATTTTTGCTTGTGGGAGCCCTCTTGGGGCGCCGCTTAGGGACCTCTTGGGGCGTCTTGAAGGCCTGTTGGGCCGTCTTGAGGCCATCGCAGGCGTTTGGGAGTGATATTTCGGCGTCTCCCGGCTCTCTTGGACCGTCTGGAGGGCTTCTCGGGCCTCTCTTGGACCGTTTGGAGCCCTCCTGGGCTCCGAAAAGGGAGGGACCGGGAGTCTGCCGGGAGTCTGCCGGGACCTTGCCGGGAGTCTGCCGGGACCTTGCCGGGGTACTTTTCGTCCGGGGACCCCCAGGGCCCGCCCCGCGCGCGCGAACTAGAAATATTGTTGAGCAGTTACCGGAGATCTTAGCACGCCTCTGGCCCGTTGGGCCGGCGAATTCGCCCACACCGATCCCGAACAGTTCGAAGGTTCCACGTAACGGCCCCCAGTCATCCGAGGCTAGCCCCGAAGTTCCGCGGGATTGCCCTCATCACTTTAATTCTTCCCGCTCGAACAGGAGCGAGCGCACAGTGCGTTCTGACGCTCGGCATGTGGAGGGAGGAATGCAGCATGTGGGTGGATGCACAAGAGAGAGGGAAGGGAGGGGAGCCTATCCGACTCCTCTCCTATCTCTGCTCCAATCCGTCGCCTCGCGGGATCAATACCCCGATGGCGATGCTGAGGATGAGGAGACCAAAGAGAGAAAGAGAGAGAGAGAGAGAGCGAGAGAGAGAGAGAGATATAATGAGAGAGAGAGAGAGAGAGAAAGCGAGAGAGAAAGAGAAAGAGAAAGAGAAAGAGAGAGGAACACTACGGGTGGACCTAAACGATGTTTTGGCGATTTCGTGGGCCTTTTTCGTTTCGATTTCGTTTTGCGGTAAAGGCAGATTGAAGGCAAAACGAGGGAAAACGAACACACAACGACAACGAGAAACACCGTTTCGGTTCAGCCCTGAGGAACACATGTGAGGATGTGAGGAGGGCGGAGAAGGTGACAGAGGTTGAGGAACAAGAGGGCTGGATGTGAACAAGTTTAGTAAGGGAGTGGTGGAGGATGAAGACTGGGGAGAGAGGGGGAGGAAGAGGAGATTGAGAAAAGTGGGAGGAGGTATAATGATGAGAATTGGGAGGATAAAAAGAGAGGAATGAGCAGGGGGAGTATAATGTGCATGACGTGATGGAGAGGGGGCTTCGCTTTGGCGATGTGTGGCAATTCTGGGCTTCGAGATTTGACCGTGACCCGTCCGATGTTGAGCTGCTGCCCCGGTCTGCGCTAGAACCTAAGCGGACGCTAACCATGAAAAGCTTTGAAATTGCTGCAAACCTTAGGACGAATGTGCGCGGCGCAGAGGCGAGAGCCACATTTTGAAAACGGACCGCCCTCCATCCGCGAAGCTCTGGCAAACTTTTGAGGCGAATGTGCGCGGCGCTGAGGCGAGAGCTGCATTCTGAAAACGGCCCGCCCCCCCTCCATTCAACTCGGGCGGACTATGGAGACGCATGTGCGCGGCGCTATGGCGAGAACCGCATTTTGAACACCGCCCGCCTTCTATCCGCGAAGCTTCAGCTTCCCAAGTGGCGAGGAAGCCTCGGCCGCGAAAAGCCCGGTCCGCCCTTTCGACCGGCCTCGGGGTGCGACAGGGCGGAGTTATATATATATATATATATATATATATATATATATATGACCGTTTACGCTTGTGTAAGGCAATACTGTTTGGGGGCATCGTTGAACGCCGTCTCCTTCCGTAGCCTCTTTCCAAGGCTTGCAGGGTTTGGGGGGCCTCGGGCGAGCCGACACCTCACTGCATTGGTGCTCGCCCGAGGTCCTCGTCTGCTTCCTCCGGCTCCGACCTGGTCCGCCCCAGGTCGGGGTGGGGACTCCCAGGAGAGCGACGGCGCTGGGAGCGCAAGTGCCCTCTCATGGCCGGAGATCAGGACGAGGAGCTGGACGGGAGCGCGCAGCTGTACACCCCGTCGGGCGACGAGCTGGACGGGGAGGGCGGTGGACTGCCTCCTGTCCCCGCCGAGGAGCTGCGGCTCGTCGAAGGCCAGGCGTATTCGTCGACTGGCTACAATGCCCAGGGCGACGTCCAGTGCCGCTTCACGTGGGTCGCCCTTCGCCTCTCGGTCGGAGTCGAGACGTACGCCAGGCCGAGGTTCCTTTTCTCAGACGACCCGTACTGGGACTGGTGGGCGTCGAACCCAGGCGAGCGCGGGGCTGTGACTGCGCGGCCCCTCGTCCATGTATGCCGGACGCAGCCGTGCCAGGTCCAGCCGCCGCGGGGCTGCTCAGAGCTGGTGCACATCACAGACGCGACCCCCGTCTCGGCCGACGAGCTGCGGGAGGTCTTTGCGGCGTTCCTCTCGGACAACCCAGACGCGGTCTGGCCCGCCGACCTCTTCGGGCCGCGGCTCGCTGGAGGGGTGCCGGCGGAGGCGCCAGCCAGGAGGCCGGCTGCGTCGGAGCAGCCAGGGCTGGACGAGCTCTGGAGCGGCGACGTTGTCGAGGCGGATGGGGGCAGCCGCCGTGCCAGCCTCCGCGGGAAGCTGGAGGCAGCGCAGGACCGCTTCGCGCGGCTTCAGCAGCAGCGGCGGGCCGCCGCGGGTGCTGCGGAGGCGGTCGCTGCCCTGGACGACGAGCCGCCCGCGAAGGTCCCGCGGCAGGGCGGGCCGCCACCGCAGCGGTCGCTTGCCGAGGTCCTCGAGGACCGCGTGCGGAAGGCGGCGAAGGTCGGAGCAGTTGCCTCGGCCGAGGACGCCAAGGGGGCAGAGGCGGCCGCCCCCGCCGCTGGACAGGGCGGAGCTGCCGTGCAGGAGCTGCTGACGGCCCTCCTCAAGGCGCTGCAGAGCGCGTCCAGGTCGTCCGACGACCCGTCCTTCGGCGGCGACGGTGGTGTCGCCACCGCCGAGGGCGACTTACTGCCGAAGGGCCTCGCGTCTCGACGGGCCCACTGCAGGAGGTTGGCCCTCGAGCACCCAGGCAGACTCGCGGAGCTGAGCCTGGCGCAGATGGCAGAGTTCCTGGGGTCGCAGGACGGCGGCGGGTCGGTCGATCCGCATGGCCCGATCGTCCTTCGGTTCCTCCTGTCGGTCTACTTGCCGCAGCACCCTGTGAAGGAGATAGGGGGCGAGATCTACCGCGAGCTACGGACGATCGCGGAGGCGCCGGACCTGTTGCTGCAGGGGCGCACGGCCGCGGTGGCCGACATCCTGGCCCAGCGTTTCAAGGCCATCCAGGTGGCTGTCGGGGACGGGAGCTGGTCGGCGGCGAAGTGGCTCGAGCTGATACCGCCGCGGGACCAGCCTCTCGCGCTACGCAACGAGGAGGAGGAGATGATCAGGAGCATCCAGCACGGGGAGCTCAAGCTGGAGGAGCTCGCCTCGCGGCTGCGGCAGAAGCCTCAGGGCTAGCAGGTCGGCCGGGGCGAGGTGGGTTCGGCGTTGCCCCCTCGCCCTGCTGGCCATGCAGGGGGGATGCCCCCTGCCGTAGCGCAGGCCCCGGCGCAGAGGCAGCCAGCGGCCGCGGGCTCCGCGGAGGCCGACCGCATGCTGGCCGACAGGTCGGCAGCCCCAGCCTGTGCGGTCGTGTTGACGCGGCCCTGGAAGGACGCCAAGGCGAAGTACCCGAAGAAGGCTGGCGAGACGGTCAAGGCGTACGATGCCCGCCTGCGGAGCCTCGTGCCGACGCTGCGGTAGCGGTCGCCTCGCCGCCCGCAGCAAGCGCTCTTGGGGGGCGCCTGGCCTGCGCGGGCGCCTCTGGGGGCAGCGCAGCGGCCGATGGCCTAGTCGGCGCGGCCGAGGCCCCTCCGAGCCCCCCTCCAGGCGAGGACTCGTTCACCACTTCGGACTTCCATGACTGGCAGCGCGTGGTCACGGTCGGCTTTGGGTCGAGCCTCACTGCCGTGGACTTGTCGGTCACGCTGCTGGGCCTTACCATCACGGACCCTGGGGGTCTGGGCGCCTTCGCTAGGGAGTTCACGATGCGTACGTCCACAAGGCGGGGGAGCGGGGTGCGGGGACGTGACGTCCTCCCGCTGCCCCTGCCCTCTCTCTCCCTGGCGAGGCGATGGATTCGCAGCCGATGCGGCCCTCGCAGCAGCAGGTGCCGTCTCGCAGGAGTGGCCAGGTCCGTCATGGTGGAGTGCTGGCTTTACATGGAGGTGCTCGGCCTGAACCGCATGTACTGCGGGCGGGCGACCGCCACCTGGCAGCACGAGGGGTCCCTCACGCTGGCGCAGCGGCAGGCCATGGCGCACCTCCTGTCGCGGGCCGAGGTCTTTGCGGAGGACCCCTTCGCGAGCGTGGAGGTGCCCGCGCTGTCGTCCGCCCTCCAGCACGCGGCCATCGACTACAGCGGGCAGCCCACGGTCAAGGCACTCCCGTGCGTGCTCGCGGAGCTGAAGCCGGGCCTGCCGCAGCCCGAGCACGCAGGCGCCTTGGACGCGTGCGAGTTCGTGGATGCGGACATCGGCGCCTGGCTGAACGACCCCTCGGTGGCGCTGAAGCCCGAGGCCGAGTGGCCCAACCCGCTCCCGAGGGCGCGGGTCAACGTCATCTCTGACAGCGACTGGGAGGCCCTCGCGGTGCACTTGGTGAAGTTGGGCATCTTTACGGTGCTTGAGCCGCATGAGGTGTTCCAGGTGCGGGGCGCTCCGCTCCTCAACGGCCTCTTCGCAGTCGAGAAGAAGGGAGCGCCTGGGCCAGGGGCCGAGCGGGTCACCAGGCTCATCCTCAACATGGTCCCAGGCAACTCGCTCCTCAAGCCGTTCGTCGGTGAGGCGTCTACACTCGCGGCGTCGACGGGGTGGACGACCCTTCACCTGCCCGAGGGCTCCCTGCTGCTGTGGTCTGGCGATGACCAGAAGGGGGCCTTCTTTGTGTGGCGGATCCCGCGCTGCTGGCATGCTCACATGGCGGTGGGCAAGGCGCTGCGCGGCGACCTGTTTGGGCGCGCGGGGCCGCGGGTCTTCGTCGCCTCAGCTGTCATCTCGATGGGTTGGATGCTCGCCGTGCCGCTGTTCCAGCACATACATCGGCGATTGTGTCGGCTTCCGCCCCCGCTTGGAGCGGGCCTACCGCCAGAGGCAGAGTGGCGGAAGGACACGGTGCGGCCGCTCGCTTTTGCTAAGCAGGGTCCCGTCCTTGCATCTTGGTGGCAGGTATACATCGACGACTTCGACGCCCCCGAGATCATCGAGGAGGCCGCGGCGCTAGAGCTTCTTGGTAGCCAGGCAGAGTTGCAGGCCGCGGCCCGTGCCAGCTACGGGCGTGCGCACGTGGCGATCTCCTCCGACAAGGCGCACCTCCGCCAGCTTCGCGTTGAGAGGATGGGGGCTTCCGTTGACGGCGTCACGGGGCGGATCGGGGCCCCCCTCAGCAAGGCGTTGTCCGCCTGCGGTCTCGCCATCGCGACGCTCGGCCTGGACTTGGTCCCGTGGAGGCTGGCCATGACTGTGCTCGGCCGCCTTGTCAGGGTTTTCGAGTTCCGACGGCCCTTGCTCAGCATCTTGAATGCAGTGTGGAGGCTTTCAGAGCCGCGGGCGCAGGTCTACCTGACGCGGGAGATGAGGGAGGAGCTGATGACGGCGCTCCTCGTGGTCCCGCTCGCCGCTACTTCGTTGAGGAGCCGCCTCGAAGGGATGGCGTCGTGTTCAGACGCGTCCGAGTTCGGGGGCGGAGTCTGCGTGTCGACGGGCCTCCATGAGCAGGCGGAGGCGACCATCCTCGCCGCCGGCGAGCCTGGCGCTCAGCTGGGCGCGGGGGCGAGGGTCCTCGGCCTGCCAGTCGATCCGCGGGCGCCCTGGACTCGCAGCAATCCGCGGATCCCACGGGCCATCGTCGCCCGAGTCCTCAGGGTCCTCTGCATCGGGCTGTTCGACGGCATCGGCGGGTTGGCGGTCGCGCTCTCGCGCCTGCCCGTGCGCATCGTCGGGTACGTGAGCGCCGAGACGGACGCCAAGGCCAGGAGGGTCGTACGGCTCAGGTGGCCAGGCGCCATCGACTGGGGGGACGTCAGGACCGTGACCGCCCAGACGGTGGAGGATTTGAGGATCGCCTACCAGTCCGAGGTCGACCTTGTGGTCGCGGGCGCAGGCAGCCCGTGCCAGGGGCTCACGGGGCTAAACGCTGCTGGGCGAGGCCTGGCCGACCCGAAGTCTTCGGTCTTCTTCGAGGTGCCGCGCATCTTCGGGCTGCTGTCAGACGCTTTCGGGGCGAGTTTCAGGTGGTTCGTGGAGAACGTCGCGGGCATGACGTCCAGCAGCCTGCGTGGCATGAGCCAGGCCCTCGGCGTCAAGCCCGTGTTTCTGTGTACCTCGGCCCTGGTGCCCTGCAGGAGGCCGCGGCTGTATTGGCTGAGCTGGAGCGTCCGCCCGACCCCGCCGCTGGTCCTCCAGGAGCGCGAGGATATGTTCGTCGTCAGCTGCAGTGAGCCGCCCCTGTTGAATTTCGATTGGCGGGATCCTGGCGCGCGCTGGCTGGGCGAGCCTGGGCCTTACCCCACCCTCGTGTGCAGCAGGCCTCAGCGAGGCTACCCTTCAGCGCCGCGCGGGGTGAAGAGTGCTTCGCCCGAGGCGCTCGCTCGCTGGCAGTCGGATTCGTATCGCTACCATGTTGCGCTCTACGAAGAGAAAAACCTCTTGCAGGACAGCGACGGATCCTTGCGAGTCCCTTCGAGCTCCGAGCGGGAGAGGATTATGGGATTCGACGTGCGTTACACGGCTGTAGCCACGAAGGGCTCGAACCAGCAGGATAGCGACGACGCCAGGTCCTTCCTACTGGGCAACAGCTTCAATGTGTTCTCGGTCGCTTGGCTGCTGCAGTCCCAGAGGTTCTTTAACCTTAAAATTTAAGTTGCAAAAAAAATGATAAAATTTAAGATTATTCTTAAATCGTCACTTTCAACTTAAATTTTATGATCATCGTAAATTTGTGCAGTTTCCTATTATCACCTTAAATTTTCATTGTTTTCCAGCAGCACATGACAAATATGAACAGAGTTGCTGCGCGACGCCTGGTAAGCTCGCTTGCGCGGGCTGGTGGATGTTCACCGACGCAGCTGATGGGTGTTTCTATTGAGCTCTTGTTATGCTATGCAGGTGTTCTTGATTTTTCCTTGCATAATCCAGCGGTGCGCCTTGGACAATCCATCATTCGCCATGGTGCCTTTGCGTCCTTGCTTCATCGGCGTTCGGGCACCCAACGCAGCCCGCGTCCCCTTGCATCCTTGTTCTCGTTTTGACCCTGAATCTCATTCACAGTGTGCCTTTTGACTGTGCCGATGTCATTGCCTGTTGCCGCCCGCTGTTTCCTCGGCTCTGGTGACCGCGGCAGGCTGCTTCCGCGGTTCGCTTCGCAGCCATGTCGTCGCAAGGCCAGCTGCCCCAGGAGTGGCTGTCGTCGGCGCAGTTGCGGGCGCTCGCCGAAGGTGGGAATGGGGGCGTGCACGTTCTGGGTCTATCTTACATGTTGGGGTCCGTCCTCGTGTGCCCTTTTTATGACAATAATAAATATGTTAACAAGAACTCCGATGGCTCCTGCGGGGCCTGATCCTCATTGTTCCTAGGGTCCGCTTGCAGCACCATTGGATGCATCACAGGTGTGAGAGTCGTGATCTTGAGTTGCTCCCCTAGTGCCCCCCCCCGTCTCACTTCGACTCTACTCCGATGTTGGATCCAATACATTCGTCCTTCTCTGAGGCTTCTCTCTCACGCCCTGCACCTCCGACCCACCTCAGCACCTGCTCCTGCTGCCCGCTGTGGGCCTGTTCCCCTGGCTTTGCCCTTCCTCAGTCTTCGCACGTCGTGCTGCAGCAGTCTCGGTTTCAGGGCTGCGATTTCTTTTCAGGATGTCGTCTCAGGACCGCGTGCGTCGCTCGACGTGCAATGATCCGAAGAAGATCCAGGAGGCGATCTCGCCGTACCTGACGGCGTCCTCATTCGTTGACTTTTCAGGGGCCATGGGAGAAGCGGCAGTGGACCGCGGAGGCCTCGAGGGACATGTCGAGTTAGCTGCCAGTGTCAAGAAAACGTGCGGCACGTTCCTCCTCGGGAAAACTTCGTCTTTATATGCCATCGCACAGACTGTAGTTGACAACCTGAAGTATAACCAGAAGAAGGCCATGCAATATGCCGAGGAGAATAACCCCAAACTCCGCACCCTGCTCTCCCAGTACGCGCGCTTCGAGATTTCTGACAAGCCCCCGAAATGGATGACCAAGCTGCTGGAGGCGGCGGGGAGCTTGCAAAGCAAATGATATGATTCCCAATGGACGGCTGACATGATCATGAAGGATGGGAAACAGGTGGAGGAATGAGGGAGGGAGCAATGAAGGAGGGAGTAATGGGGGAGGGAGGAATGAAGGAGGGAGGGAGGAATGAGGGAGGGAGGAAGGAATGAGGAAGAATGGAATGGGGAGAGGAATGAACAAGCACGGAGGATGACGGAGGGCATGGAAGGAGAGGGAAGAGGAGTAGATGAGGAAAGGAGGGAACGATATTAAAGTTTCGCCCCCTGCCAACCCTAGGCATGCACGGGGCCCATCTACACGTGCGGGTACTGCGACCAGGAGATGTGCGCATACAGGGTGAAGGTCGGACAATCCGTGAAGGAGTGGGCGACCAACATGGAGGAGGGCGAGAACGACGACGACGAGGTTCCAAGGGGGCTGAAACAGAAAACGAGTGAGTTAACGTCCGATCGACACTCACACTCGAAAACAATCCCCATGAAACCAAAAAAACCTCCCACTCACCGATAAAACGTACACAGACCCCACGAAAACGTACACACGCCCCAAGAAAACGTAAACACACCCCACGAAAACGTACACGCACCCCACGAAAACGTACACACGCCCCACGAAAACGTACACGCACCCCACGAAAACGTACACGCGCCCCACGAAAACGTACACGCGCCCCACGAAAACGTACACGCGCCCCACGAAAACGTACACGCGCCCCACGAAAACGTACACGCACCCCACGAAAACGTACACGCACCCCACGAAAACGTACACGCACCCCACGAAAACGTACACGCACCCCACGAAAACGTACACGCGCCCCACGAAAACGTACACGCACCCCACGAAAACGTACACGCGCCCCACGAAAACGTACACGCGCCCCACGAAAACGTACACGCGCCCGACGAAAACGCACACGCGCCCCACGAAAACGTACACGCACCCCACGAAAACGTACACACACCCCACGAAAACGTACACGCACCCCACGAAAACGTACACTCCAAGAACACCCAGGCAGACGTCAAGACCAGCCCCGGCCAGCCGGTAAACATCAGAACTCGCCTCCAGCCTCCATGCAGACCCGCCTTTCCAGAGGCCCAGCTTTCCCAATCCTCACCTCCTCCATCCTGCTCACCTCCTCCATCCTCCTCCTCCGTCCTGATTTGTCTGCGGATCCGAATGTGATTGCAGTGTTCGGCACGGGCACCGACAAGGAGAAGCGGCCGTGCCCTGAGGTGACGACTGCTGAATTCCGCAGCGTTTCAAAACCCAAGTCAGCAGGAGGTGGCAAATCTAAGCACTTGTACATGGTGGATCACGCATCGGACGGAGTGGCCGTGGTCAAGTTTCGCTACGACAAGCCCGTCGGCAAGACGGAAACGAACAAGCTGGTCGTGGTTGAGCATCGGAAGGCCGACGCATCCAAACGACAGGTCACGCAGCACGACGTGAAGAACTTCGACAACGAGACGGTGGCCGTGGAGACTGCACAGAAGTTGTGCGACATCTTCGCCAAGGGCGAGCTCGACAAGTTCGGGATCAAAGAGATCCAACGGAAGATGCTCAAGGATTGCGACGCCTGCTCGCTGTACAAGGTCAAGGACGACGGCGAGAAGGACACCACGGAGAAGATCAAGAAGGACAAGACCGCCATGAAGCGACCAGCTGCGGCCGCAGCCTCGGAGGACTCGGACGCCCAGAGCCAGAAGGTGAACGTGGAGAAGCATGCTGCCAAGGGCGAGGGCGACGAGAGCAGTTCGGATGAAGGCTCAGCCCCGCCGCCCTCTAAGAAAGGAATCGCCGCGATGAGCAAGAAGGAGATCATCGAGGACGGCGGCGCCGACGCCAAGGAGAAGATCACGCCCACGCTGAAGGGCAAGCGGGCTGCGACGGGTTCGGCGCCCAAGTCGAAGGCGATGGCCAAGCCTGCCGAAGCGTCCGAGGACAGCGTGGACATCACCCCGCAGAAGAGGCCGAAGATCATGAAGAAGCCGTCCACCGTGGAGGAGTGCTGCGACGACGGCAACAAGTACGATGACGATGGCGAGAAGAGCGACTCAGAGGTGAGCCGTGCTTCAAATTCAATGTTGACATAGCGTCGTTTTCCTTGTCCGTGCCACCCTCCCCATTTGGGAGGTGTGTGTTTCCTCCTCATCCTCCCCCTCCTCATCCTCATCCTCGTCCCCCGCCTCATCCTCATTATTCTGCCCCTCCTCCTCCCCCCCCAGTGAGCTCTTCTCCCATCCCCTTGCCCCGAGGAAAATCCAGATGTGCAACCCACCAGGGAGAGTCGCGGGCCAAAGCTTTCAGCCTGGATTCCGCCTGGGTTTCAGCGTTCCGCTCGGACGAGGAAAACGCAATGGAGTCACCTGCTTTCTGCTGGGGTCCTGGGGAACTTTTCTAAACCAACCGAGGGTACAAACGACGACAAGGTGGAGGAGGAGGAGGAGGAGGAGGAGGAGGAAGATGAGGACCTCGAGGTGAGAGCTAGACATATCGCACTACCCCCCCCCCCCACACCCACGCACAACTTTAACGATCATCCCCCAAGTTGCCACCGATCATGTGGGCCATGGACGAGGCCAGCTTGATCTTGGGCGTGGATGTGCGTGTCTGAGTGCCAGCGCATGCCTCACTGTCGCTGGGAGTGGGCAGCTGGCACGTGGTCGTCTACGACCGTGTTCGAAATTGCTGATCCCCCTCCCCTGTTTCGATGTTACCCCTCCTCCTCCTCCTCCTCCTCCTCCTCCTCCTCCTCATCCCCCTCCTCATCCCCCTCATCCTTCTAAAACTCCTTATCCCCCTCGTTCCCTCCCTGTCCTCCTCCCGCCACTCCTTCTCCTTCTCCCCCCTCCTCCCATCCCCCTCTACGCTCACCCATCGTCATTATGCCCTCAGGGGCCAGCAACATATGTACACGTACGCGGTTAGTTCCCGCTGGAGTGCGCGCCAACGCGGACGTTCGCGCAGGCAAGACCGCGGAGGGCGCACATGTACATATGTCGTTGCTCGCCCAAGGCGGCCTTCTCGATCGTCCTCAGTCTCCCCCTCCTCGTCCTCCTCCTCCTACTCCCTCCTCCTCCTCCTCCTCCTCCTCCTCCTCCTCCTCCTCCTCCTCCTCCTCCCCCTCCTCCTCCTCCCCCTTGTTTGCCAATTCCCTCCCTCTTGAACCGATATATCGGCAACGGGAGCGGAGGTGGCAGCCGCAAGCCTGTGCGCCCGACTTCTGGCTGGCGCGATGCTGGCGATGAACAGGGCGCAGGCGGTTGACAGAGACAAAAGGAGGGAGAGGGAGGAAGAGCGAGAGAGAGAGAGAGAGAGAGAGAGAGAGAGAGAGAGCGAGGGAGGGAGAGAGAGGGAGAGAGAGGGATGGAGCGTGTAAGAGAGAGTGAGGGGGAGAGAGGGAGACCCCCCTTGCCCTGTCCGCTGTCAGGCGGCGGCGACGACGAGTCCGAGACCTTCGTCGAGAAGCCGATCGAGGCAGCCGAGGCGGAGGGGATCTCAGACGAGGTGCCCGACAAGGTTCCCTCGACCGACGTGCCGGAGCGGGCCGACCCCGAGGGCGAGGATAGCGAGGTTAAGAACGCCGACGAGCACATGAAGGATTTCATGGAGGAGGCGCTGTCGTCGCAGGGAGCCAATGACAAGCCAGCCGAGAACGACAAGGGTGGGCTCGATGCCGAGACCAGCAGCCAGGAGAGATGGACAAACAAGAAGGGATGGAGGAAACGGGACGTCGGAATGAATAGGAGGGGGATGGAGGACGGAGGCGAGGAGGGGGAGGAAGGGACTGGAGGAGTTAAGGCTGAGGGTCAGGAGTGAGAGAGTTTGTTTCATCCAAACCTCTAGGACGGCCCCCCTACGATTGCAGCCACCGCCGAGGAGGTTGCCGCCGCTACGCAGCATGAGAGTCTCGACGTCGAATTCGTGGGGGCGCGCGCGATTCCGTCTGCTGCGTGGGCCATTCCGCCCTCGGACGCATTGCCGCCTTTGTATCCGCCTCGCGCGTGCGACTTCCCGCTGCATCAGGAGCCAGCGGAGCCGCCCGCCAAGAAGCAGAAGACTGAGCCAGAGGAGGATGGCACAGCGGCTGTGCACACCGAGGAGCCTCCCTCGGGACCGACCTCTCAAGCAATCTACGTCGACGACTCGCCGCCTGCCAGCGGCGATCCTGCGGCGCCCTCCTCGGCAGCAATGCCGAGCAGCCGCGGGAGCGCCCGCGGCCCCAGCCGCTGCCCTGAGACGCCGTCCGTGGCACCAGCGCCGAGCAGCCGCGCGACCACCCGCAGTAGTCCTGGGACGCCGTCCGCGGCGGCACGACCGACTCGTGGCTCTGCGACGCCATCCTCGGGGGCAGCGCCGAGCAGTGGCGGCGCGGCGCCATCGGCGTCGCCAGCTAATCCCGACTCGAAGTTGGCCTGCATTGACGTCGGCGACTTGGCCTGTGCGGAGCCTGGGTCGAGCTCAGCTGTGGGTGCCGCGATGCAGAAGGAGAACGACTTGCTGCTGGAGCTCTTCAAGAAGCACAAGGACAACGACGTGCACGACCCCGACGCGGACACAGAGCTGGTGGCTGCCTACAAGGCCCGCTTCTGCCCTACGGACGGAGCCATCGGTCAGCGGTGGAAGCGCCACCTCGATGACGACGCCACTGATGAGGACAAGCACCACTACAACAACGTCCTCAAGAAGCGGAAGGACAAGCAGGCGTTCCGCTTGAAGTGGCTCGACGATGCGCACAAGGACTACCTGCAGAAGCGCATCCACACGCAGACGTCGTACGAGGCGGAGGAGGAGTGGGGCGTCTACGAGCCGCTGGAGGTGCTCATCAAGAAGGAGAGCGGCTGGCAGGGCAGCAGGACGATAGAGCTCCATCGAACTCAACGCCCTCTGGAACTTGGCGTGGCTCCCCTGGTTGCGCATCCAGATTGGAGGTGTAACCGAATGAGCCACGTGTTCTTCCAATTGACGTTGACATCGATGGGGCTCCGAGGACGGGATACGAGGCTGGAATGAACATCGCGAAGTCGTGCGCCATGATGGGGGGGAAGTGGGTGTCCTACAACTCGATGTCGAAGCGCTTGGAGTTCCTGCACGTGAAGAAGGGCTTCAGGAACCGCTTCGAACGGTGCTGGCAGATCTACGAGGACCGAGCCACCATAACGAGGAGGAGGAGGAGGAGGAGGAGGAGGAGGAGGAGGAGGAGGGGGAGAGACGAGGGGGAGGAGGACCGACTGTCTCACGCCCGCCCACCCCCTCCTCACAATGGGGGGTGTGGAGGGAGGAGAAGAGAGGACATGAGTTAGAAAGGAAGGCGAGGGTGAACCGACACAGGGTGAGGACTTGAGGAGGGAAGGAGGGGAAGGAAGGGGAACGAGGGGGAGATGGGGAAGGGAGGGGAGGGGAGTGGGAAGAATGGAGGCGGCTGAGAGGATGGGAGGGGGGTAGGGAGGGAGGGAATAGCCATGCAGGAGCGTCGCAAAAACGTCGACGGCGGGTGGAAGATCGGCGCAAAGCAGGGGATGACGAAGCCTACCAAGCCGAAGAAGACGCCCGCCAAGGACACCGAGAAGAAGCAGAAGCAGGCGCCAGGGAGGGGACGTGAGATGAGGGATGACACCTTACCCTCTCCAGCCCTGTCTGCTCCTCCCCTGGCTTCCTGCCCCCCCCCCCCCTTGCTCCCCCTGGTTTGCTGCCCTCCCGCCTCCGACACTCGGACCTGTCTCAACCTTCTCATTTCCCCTCCTTCTCCACCTCGCGTTTCCCTTCACCGTTCCCTTCTCATCGTCATCATTCCCCCTCCTCCCCTTCCCCCTCCTCCTCCTCCTCCTCCTCCTCCTCCCTCCTCTCCTCCTCCTCCTCCTCCTCCTCCTCCTCCTACTCCTCCTCCTCCTCCTCCCCCTCCTCCTCCTCCTCCTCCTCCTCCTCCTCCTCCTCCTCCTCATCCTCCTGCTCCTCCTCCTCCTCCTCTTCCTCCTCCTCCTCCTCCTCCTCCTCCTCCTCCTCCTCCTCCTCTCTTTTTAGGTGCTGTCGACGACAGCCAAAGCATGTGGTGCCGCTGAGAACGCGCTGAAGACAGCGAAGGAGCTCCTGGCGAAGGTCAACAATGATGATTCCTTGGAGTGGGCCCGTGCGTCACAGGTGATCAGCGGGCTGAAAACTGAGTACAAGCGCATGCGATCGATGACGGGCCAGGACTCCTTCGCCTCCCTCTTCATGCGCAACTGGGCCCTAGACCAGTGTAGGTCGCTCAAGGCACAGGAGGGAGATGAGTTCAATGACAAAATCACAGAGCTCCTCAGCACGGTGAACCTTGATAAGCTGAAGGAGGAGATTGACCGCCTGCAGAGGCGCATCGCGTAGAGATCGAGCAGCAAGCCTGATCGCCGAGGCGTCGGTGCTGTCGCTCGAGGGTTTGCGGCAGCCCAGGCTTGTTCAAGCTACATGGGCGCTCGGAGGAAGAGGGGGAGGATGAGGATGAGGAGGAGGAGGAGGAGGAGGAGGAGGAGGAAGAAGAAGAAGAAGAAGAGGAGCAGGAGGAGGAGGAGGAGGAGGAGAAGGAGGAGGAGGAGGAGGATAAAGAGGAATAGGAGAAGGAGGACGAAGAAGAGGAGGAGGAGGAAGGGGAGAACGAGGAGGAGACAAGGGTTTCGTCACAAATTTGGCACTCGATCCAAGGTCGTTCAGTGCGGTCCCCTCAGGTCTGCTCACAAATCCTGGTCCGAACCGTCTTCGTCAGCTGAATTTGCTTTGAAATCACGAATTTCGGGATGTTCGGGGTAACTCAGGTGGGAATTTCTCCGCTCTCGAGCCGCCCGAGGGTGAGTAGCTCAGTCTGGACGCCGCCCGACTGCGATTTTCAAGACATCTGGCGTCGGCGCGACGAAAACTGCGTGTACGGTTTGTGTGCGGTTTCTGTACGTGTACGGTTTCTGTACGTTTTGTGTACGTTTTCCGGATGTACGTTTTGTGTACGTTTTGGAGTCGTTTTGCAATGATGTCCCATGCGGTGGTGTACGTTTTCTGTACGTTTTCGGCACGTGTACGTTTTGTGTACGTTTTCCGGGGGTACCTCCTGTGTACGTTTTCGGTGCGGTTTCTGTGCGGTTTCTGTACGCCCGAATTCCGGGCAAAAGCGCAATGCAGATTTCACGTCGCGCCGTCGTCTTCTTGCTCGTGCCAGAGGATCGCCTGGCAGATTCCGTACTCTGGGGGGTGAGAACAAGAAAAAATTGGCTGAGCATGGATGTCAACCCTCGTCCTTCCTCCTCCTCTCACTCCCGAACTCCTCCACCTCCTCTTCCTCCTCCTCCTCCTCCTGCCCCTCCTCCTTCTCGTCCTTTGTCTCCTCGCTCGTGGTCCTCCCCCCTGTGCTCTCCCGTCTGGCAGCAGGGCAGAGGGCCTGGAGCCTTCTCAGCAGCCGCCGACACAGACTGCGAGCCCTACGTCGCCCTACGTCGCAGGCTTCGCGCAGGCTTTGACGCCCCGTAGGCCCCGTGAGGGCCTCCAGGGGCAACAAAAATGTTGACCCCCTTCTCCTCCTCCTCCTCCACCTCCCCCAGCTCCTCCTCATCCTCCTCCCCCTCCCCCTCCTCCTCCTCTGCGTGGGTTTGCCGTGTCTGGAGACGGAAAAGAGAGATTTCAGAGTGGAGCAAGTCACCAAACACTAGCGCAAGCAGACTCAGCAATCGGCAATGGAAGCGAAGCAGCATCAGCATAAGCAACATGCGGAAGAGCATGACAATAACGCACGAACACGCAGCAGTTTAGCAACAGAGCGGATGATCAAGGAGGATAGACGAGGACGAGGAGGCACGCATCAGAATTGCAAAAGCAGCGAGGCGCACAAACAATTGACAACACAGAGCGTATCTCAAGTGAGACGCCTGGCCCGCCCTATCGACACGTCTGGCGGGGGGGGCGATGGGGGAGACATCTACAAGGAAGGGGATGTACGGGGACGGGAGGGGAGAGGGAACTCAGACGTGCAACGCACCTTTTCGCCCAAGCTTTTCCGAATCAATGGAGCTGGTGTTGCCCCGACCCAAGCGTGTCAGACTGAACAATGTGCATATTTCCGATGAGGAGAGGCAGCGATCTGTTACCGAGTTTACACTGTACCTTCTTCGCATGTACGCCGAGGGGCGACACATGAGTGCTACAGATCTCTGCGCGATATGCTGGCACGCTCATCGGGCTGGCATTGATGGACCCGTCAGTTGGATAAAGCTTAATCCTGAGAGCAGTTCTGGAAACTTCGCCAGACATTTGAGGGGGAGTGTGCTCAAAGATGTGTTGCCCCAGTACTACCACTACGTTAATATCTCGTACAACAAAAAGTTGACCATGGGTAGGCACGAGAAGGCGCTCCCCGTTATTCCTGTTTACGAGTCGCTTGGGAAGGACATCGGTGCTGCATACATTCGTCGGCGGGTATTTGTCGGCAGGTGGAGGAGGAGGAGGAGGAGGAGGATGCAGGAGGCAGGAGGAGGAGGAGGAGGAGGAGGCTGAGGTAGGAGGACGATGAGGCAAATGCATGAGGAGGAGGAGGAGGAGGAGGAGGAGGAGGACGGTGGAGAACTGCCCACCATTTTTTCCAAAGGAACTCTCCGAGCTGGACCCTGAGGACAGACCGCCATCCCTCGACGTGTGGCGGATGATCTATCACGAACACCCGATCATCAGGGAGGGGGGCGAACCCCTCGCATTGTACCTAGATGGGATTAAGTATACCAGGCCTAACATGACTGGAAAGGCCAACAACGTAACTGCGCTAGTGTTGTACAGTCTCGTTACAGAGAAGCGCCACGTAGTGGCGGTTCTCAAGAAATCTGAGTCTTGCAGATGTGGCTGCAAAGGGTGGTGCAATATATGGGCAGTGTGGGATTATGTAGCGTGGTGCTTGAAAGCGTTGTGGAGAGGGAAGCACCCTCGGCGGCAGCATGACGGTTCCGACTGGCCAGTTGGTTCCCGAGGCGCTGCCATGGCAAACGCGCCATTGTGCAAAGCTGCGGTTGTTGTGATCAAAGGCGACTGGATGGAATACGCCAAGTCGCTGGGTCTGCCGTCTTGGCAGAGCGGTTCGAGGCCTTGCTATTGTTGCGAGGCGACATACGATAACATGTATGACTTCAATGGGTTAACCCTTGATGAGGACCACTCGGTGAAAAAAAAAAGCTGAACGGAGGATGGGGGAGGAACAGGAAGAAGAGGAGGGGGATGAGGTCTGATGAGAGGCTGAGGCTGAAGGGTGAGGAGGAGACAGGTAGAGGAGGGCCCGAGCTCCCTAGCTGTCAAGCTTTCCCGAGGACACGTGGGGGGAGTACGACGAGGACTCTTACGAGGAGGCGTGCCGCAAGTGCGAGGTCCACGTCACGCTTGCAACGCGGGAGGACAGGAGCAAAATATTCGTGGACGGTGGGCTGATGTACATGACGGGGAGGAATGGGCTCGGGAGAACCCTGACAAACGACGTGCCGTCTCTGGGACTCAAAGCTGGGGACCGTTTGGACCCATCCCGCAACTTGCGGGACGTTGGGAAACTGGGGGCTGCCGCGTTGCCGATCACTGTGACCTTCTGGCGGCGAACCATTGTCGGCGGCAAGTGCGTTGACCTCACACACCGACGGAACCCTGTACTGTGCCGATTCTTGAGGCTGTCCCCGTATAATTTCACTGTAGACACGCTGCACGTCCTAAACCTGGGAGTTATCCTTCGGTTCATCGGTTTCGTGTGTTGGGAAGTCATCAAGAAACACCCATGGATAATACGTCCTGGCGAGGCCCTCGGGGCATTCAAAAGTTTGCCCCCCACCGACCCCCAGCTTCACAGTTTTGTCTTCCGAGCCCTCCCCTTCTAGACCTTGGTTCGGGGACCCGCTGTAACGCTATTAACATGTCCCGAGGGTGGGGGGGGGGTGCCTCCAGGCGTGGAGGAATGTCTCCTATATAGGTGGAGGGACTCGGAGGTAGACGAGGGACTCCGACAGGGTGAAGAGGGAGGGGGGCTCGGCGGAAGGCGGAAGCTCACTTGGAGAAGTGCGTGGACAGGCTGCGCGCTGACATGGGCATGTGGTATGAAACTGCTGGGATAGAATCCCAGAGCCGAATGTCTACACTGACCCCCCAGATGCTCGGATCCGAGGACATCCCTGAACTTAAGGCCAAGGGGGGTGAGGCTGGTACGTTGCTCCCGTGGACTGTCTGGCTGGCGCAGAAATACTCCCTGGATCGCTCTGTTATCCTGGCCGCAGAATCCCTGGTGGAGCACATGCGACAAGGCGGGACCTAACCTATTCCACACGTACTCTCACGCCCCATCTCTTCACCCTCCCCCCGCCTCGCCCTCGTCCTCCTACTCAACCTCATTCCCGCCCAGGTCCCCGCGTATCGTTGCAACCGACTCCTGGTGACTTGGGGAAGCTTCTGGAGACAATGAAACGGCATGTGAACCACGCGCGTCGGGCTGGCATGAAACTCGTTCCGAAGCATCACGCGTGGGGCCATCTGGTCAAGAGGACAGGATGCAATAACTTCCTGCAAGTCTGACCCAATATCCACCTCAGGGCCACCTGCGAGTCCAGGTGGCCCTGAGGAGGACACGGTAGCAAAGGGGTGGAAAGTGCCAGAATGATTGGTTCGCCCCGAGAGGAGTAAGCGGCTCGGGAACGCGTTCCACCTTGCGACGTGGGCAGACGAGTCCCTGAACCTCCCGATCGCCAACGCTGCGTCTTCAGCGCATGGGGGAGACCAGTGGGAGAAGCGCATCTATGGGCAATTAACATTGCAAGGATTGTTCTGCGACGGCAGGCCTTTCTACCCCCAATAGACTAGCTGGTGCGCTTTGATTACAGGCCGCCTTGCAACAAAAAACAACGACTGTGGGTCTCAACCTGCCCCCCGACGGCCCAGGGACCTTGGATTCGGGACACCTTCCGAGCGCTCGCGAGCGCGGAGGGGGGAGCTGGGGAAGGGCGCGGCGCAGGGGCAGGGAGAAAGCGAGGGAACAAGAGGAGGCAGAACGATACAGGTGGCCATTGAGATCGGGGGGCGGTGCTTAGAGGATACGTCGGAAAACCAGGCCCGTCACCCGAGGGGTCCAATTCTGGTCGTGTCTCAAAGTCCTCCTCCCTCATCCTACTCCTCCTCCTCCTCGTCCTCATCCGTCTCCCCCTCCTCGTCCACCTCTCCCTCCTCCTCCTCCTCCTCCTCCTCCTCCTCCTCATCATCATCATCATCATCATCCTCCTCCCCCTCCTCCTCCTCGTTCTCCTCCTCCTCTTCCTCCTCCTCTTCCTCCTCCTCATCCACCTCCCCCGCCTACTCCCCCTCCTCTCTGTGCTATCGCCTTCGCGTATGCACGCAAACTCACGCGCGCGCGTGCACTGTGACCTGCACGCGGGCACGTATGCAGGATATACGCACGCGGACACACGTGCACGCGCATGACCAACGCAATAGAACGCTACTTCCACATCCACCGTTGTTTCCGAACGCAGCCTCCTGGATCGAGATGGCAACGCCAATCGCGCGGGGGAACTGCTTAGGCAAACTCGATGTGAAGTTCATCCCCACCCAAACCTGAGATGCACCACCAAGGGGGTGAGGGGGGGAGGCGCAACCCGTCCTCCTCACTCGCACCCATGTTTTTTTTGTTACGGTCATGCCCTCACGCCCAGGTTCCAACCGGTCCCTGGATGGCTTCGGGACCAGGCGCTGCCCAGAGGAATCCCTGATGACTTCGTGGCCCGAGGGGCGAGGATCGACGCGAACATGCCAGGGGGGGCGTACGAGGAGATCAACCGAGCGGCCATAGACGATATCGTGCAGGACAGCGCACACGCAAATGCAATTGTACCTGACACCACCAACATCTCGTCACCGTTGTTTCGTCTGCACTGCTGCCCTATCCCTCCAACTTGCCTGATTCGTCGCTTCGTTCGTCCCCGCTCCCATCGCCTTCCCCGATATCTCCCCCACGTGCGCCCTGTCGATCCCGCCACCTTCACCCTCTCCATCGTTGTTCCCTCTTCCTCCCGCCATCCCGTCCTCCCCCCGTCCCTTTATCCCGCCTACCCTCCAACGCAGCCCCCCTCTCTCGTTCGCTCTCTCTCTCTCTCTCTCTCTCTCTCGCTCTCTCTGCCTGTCCCGTTCTCCCCCCCCCACGAGTACGCAGATGCTGTTCCTCGAAACGTTCACTTGGTCGAGCTGTGCAGCGGATGGGGGGAGACCAGCTACTGGGTGAGGAAGGGCTTCAACGGTAACCCCGCAGAGTTCGACCGTTTCACGCGGGACACTAAGGAATCGATATCGCATACACCTGGAATTATGTGGGCAACGTTCTTGGTCTTAAGTTTGATGCCGAAGGGGGCGCTCCTCGTAGACCCTAGGAGCGAGACGTGGACTCACATCGCGCAGAAACACATGAAACGAAAGGACCCACACTACGGGATTACTGGTGACCAGACACGCGAGGACGTCCGAGATGCGAACCGATCTATGGATACGATTGTTCGTCTGATCGAGCTGGCGATGTCCAGGAACGTCAATGTGATTTTCACTATGCCGAGTGCCAGTCTTATGTTTACGTGGCCGTCACTGAACAAGCTGTACCAAGATAAAGTGTTGATGGTATCTAATGCATGTATGTCCGATTGGGGGGGCGAAAACAAACAAATCATGTGGATCCTGCACAATTCCGAGTGCGACCTTTCCAAGATCTGCAACATCCCGCCGAGAGTGAAACCGAAACAGCAGTCCAGATCCACTCCGAAAGGCATTAAGTCGGTCGTCAAGCATCATTTCCCCAGAAAATTCTGCCAAATGATGGCTGAAGTAGTCATGGAACCGTTTCTGGATCGGAGTGGCTCTGATTGAAGCAATGGGTAGGCGTGCTTGGCGTTAGCCTCGATGTTCATATGCATGTGACTTTTTTGAGTATTCGCGCGCTGCGCCCCGTGTCTGCACTGGACCTTGCAATGCACAGATGTTCGGAGAGAATTCGAGGATGAAGTGAGCACATGATCTTAGAATATAAGATGTGGCACGAAGGGGGACGACGACGAGGGCAATGCGAACATATGTCGATGGACATGCAGGGCGAACGAGCATCTGCAGATAGTCGGGGCCTGGGGACCGCTCGAGGGCAATGCATAGGTCAATGAAATCAAAGGGTAAACGAAAACGATCACGCTACATATGTAACCACGTTGACGAAACAATGTGTGAGAACGGCAGGGCGGCTGAGTAGGGATAGAACCTGGACTAAGGACGCATGGCGAAACTGAAAAAGGTAGGCGGCGGCGGTGGCGGAACGGGAGGATGAGACCACAACGAAACTAATGAGCAATATGATGAGGCATATGAGCATGAGGAGGGGGAAGATGAGGAGTAAGAGGAGCGGGAGGAGGAGGATGAGGAACAGGAAGAGGAGGGGGAGACGCGAGGAGAGGAGCACGATAAGAGGAGGACGTGGAAACGATGTTGGGCCCTCGATCTTGATTCTGGCGGTTTCTCCCTGGACCGATCTGGGACGAAGTCGGGCCCTGGGCCGCGTCTGGAAATGGTGTGTGTTTGGTCCTAGGTTCCTGAGGTCTGGAAACTTCCAGGAACATGCAAGCGACTCGAGGGCGCAAGGTTCAATCCGTGCCGCCATCGTTGACGTCGGCGTCGGCGCCGATCGGACACCGCATCGTCGTTGTTGACTTCCCCACCCGTGCTGTTGCCAAAGCGAGCGTGCTTTTTTGGATGATCCGTCGGCATCTTGTACGCTGGCGCGTTTTCCGCTGACCCTTTGGGCAAACGATCCGCAAACAAAAAAACAGTGAGAGCGTGCAAATTGAAAAAACAAACCCAACGCGAAGAACATCAAGCAACAACTACGCGTGGCGCCCACAAACAATCATGCCCACGGCGACCACGAAAGCGCTCGCAACACCAATATCGCAACGCACGCGCCCGCGGCGCCCGCGAAAACGTACGCACACACACACACACACACACACACGTACACACACACACACACACGCACGCACGCACGCACGCACGCACACACACACACACACACATACACACACACACACCCACGCACACACGCACACACACACACACACACACACACGCACACACACACACACACACACACACACACGCACACGCACACACGCACACACACACACACACACACACACACACCACGAAAACGTACACCAACCCCACGAAAACGTACAACCCCACGAAAACGTACACCAGCCCCACGAAAACGTACACCAGCCCCACGAAAACGTACACCAACCCCACGAAAACGTACACCAGCCCCACGAAAACGTACAACAACCCCACGAAAACGTACACCAGCCCCGCGAAAACGTACACCAGCCCTACGAACACGTACACCAGCCCCACGAAAACGTACACCAGCCCCACGAAAACGTACACCAGCCCCACGAAAACGTACAACCGCCCCACGAAAACGTACACCAACCCCACGAAAACGTACACCAACCCCACGAAAACGTACGCAACACCCACGAACACGTACACATACACACATGCGCACACTGCGAAAACGTACACGCCAGCCAAGAAACCGTATACCCCTCTCCCGCCTACGAAAACGTACACCCCCGTCCCGCCCCCACGAAAACGCGCACGTGCGTACGCCCCTCTCTGCCGAAAGCGTACACGACCTCCCGCCCACCCACCCCGCCCTTACGACAATGCACCACCACCCCGCTTGCGAACGCGTACGCGACCCCCACGGAAACGCACGCGCCGCCCACGCGAACTGACGCCGCGCTTGCAAACGACGCGCGCAACACTCACGAAAAGCCTCGCTCGCGAAACTGTTTTTGTTCACTGGCGATCGGCGCCACTACAGAAGCATCGATCATGGACCCGCGATGGCACTGCGTGCGCCGCCGCATTTCACACCGCGCGCTGGACGACCAGCGGAAAAAAAACGAGAGAATCTCACGAGCCCGTGCGGAATGACAAATTTACCGCGACGGGCGGACATCACATTTCCCCAACTGCGGCCCGAAATGCTGACGAACTTGCGCACATGGACAAAAACGATGTCCTTGAACAAACAAATGTATGTTTCCGCGCCGCGCATGGCGCCGCGCAGTCGAATGCGCCTCCGTTGTTATGCAGGCGCACGCGTGCGACAACGACTGTGTGAAAATACAACAGATCTTTTGGATGTTGTAAATAATGGTGAGCGTTGTGCACTGACACGGATGTGTTTTTATCAGTGCATTGCAACTTGGCAAAAATGCGCATGCATTTTCATCTTAAATTTTATCAACATCTTAAATTATGGA
Organism: Prorocentrum cordatum; assembly: GCA_963575745.1. Classification (NCBI taxonomy): domain Eukaryota; class Dinophyceae; order Prorocentrales; family Prorocentraceae; genus Prorocentrum; species Prorocentrum cordatum. Next base: position 105,294 of record CAUYUJ010015787.1, on the reverse strand, counting down.
AAACATGTTAAATTTTAAGTTTCATCTTAAAATTTAAGCGTCATCGTAAATTTTAAGTTGCACCGTAAATTTTAAGCTTAACGCACCTCTGGGGTGGCTCTTGCTGAACCTGGGAGCTGTGACGCGCCCACTGTCCATGCAGGAGCTGGGGCACGTCGGCGAATGCACGCCGTCGTGGGACGAAGCGGGCTGCTTCGAGAGCGACGCGGGGGAGCCAGAGACCGAAGCCAGCCGTCTCTTGCTCCTCAGCTACCTCGCCAGGTCCGAGAAGGGCGGGAGCGATGTGCGTCTCGACGTGAACCTGCCGTACCGACCGAAGGGGTGGCCCAGATCGTCGCTGGACCCGTTCGTGTGGAAGTGGCGAGTCGTGCTGAGTATAGCTTGGCCCAAGCGGCAGCAGGCGCACATCAACGTCAGGGAGCTGCAGGCCGCGCTCGCGGCGCTTCGGTGGCGGGCTCGCGCCGCTCGCCGCCACTGCAGCCGCTGGCTCCACCTCGTGGACAGCCAGGTCGTCGCGGCCATCATCACGAAGGGCCGGAGCAGCAGCGCTCGCTTGCAGCCGATGCTCCGGCGCTGGGCAGCGGTCGCGGTCGCGGCCGACATGTACCCGCTGATCGGCTACATCGTGTCAGAGAACAATCCGGCCGACGAGCCATCGAGAAAGCTGTGGCGTGGCTCGCGGCTCAGGGGGCGCGGCAGTCGCGCGCCCTTGGTGCGCAAGGCCGCCCGTGCAGGCCGCCCGTGAGGCGGCGCGACCCGCGCGCCCACACCCTCTCGTCGCTCCGCGTCGGGGTGGCGACCCGCAGGCGGTATGCCGTTGCGGTCCGCAGGCTCTTGCAGTACTACGGCGCTGAGGAGAGTGGCACGACCGCGCTCGCACTGGCCATGGACGATGCGGACGGCTTGGTCGCTGGCTTCCTTGAGAAGCTCTGGGCTGAGGGCGCTGGCATTGCAGCTGCGAGCAACACCATCGCGGGCGTGGCCTTCCTCTGCCCGTCATTGCGCAGGAAGCTCGACTTGTCCTGGTCACTCCTGCGGACGTGGCGCCGCCAAGAGCCTGCGGCGCGCGCCCTCCCGCTGACCGCGGAGCTGGTCGGCGGCATGGCGGGCTACGCCATCGCAGCAGGCGCCTTTGATTTCGCCTGCCTTCTTCTCGTCAGCTTTGAAGCGATGCTGCGAGGAGGGGAAGCTTTCAGCCTCACTGCAGGCGACGTTCATGATCGTGCATCGTGTATGGTCATCCGCATTGGCAGCAGTAAGACCACGGCGGGCAAGGATGCAGCTGAGGCCGTGGTGGTGCGGTCTAAGGCCTGTGTGCGGCTGCTGCGACTGGTCGTGGCCCATCTCGCGCCTTCAGACAGGCTTTCGCCCAGGTCGCCGAACCAGCTGAGGGCAGGATTGCAGCGCTTGGCCGAAGCGCTCGGCTTTCGAGGCCTCTTCAGCTGGCACAGTTGCCGACGAGGCGGAGCAAGTGACTTTTTCTGCCGCTCCGGCTCGATGGAGCAGACACTCGTCAAAGGCCGCTGGGCCAGCACTTTGACTGCGAGAATTTATATTGAAGATGCAGTTGCTGACCTAGTGAAGGTCAGGCCGCAAGATGAACAGTGTTCAAATGTTCAATGCGGCCTCGAGATTCTCCGTGAATTTGTCAGTTTGTGAGCGTTGAATGTGCATCTTCTATTCCCTATCCAGCCGTCCCTCTTTGTGCCCATTGCATGGTTGTGTGTACATATCTCTCAGCTTCGCTGACTTTCCATGCCTAAGTCTAGGCGGTGACTGGAAGTTAGCCTCACGGTTGTAGAGTTTTTAGAATAGTTTCTCTTAGACGGCGTGGGCGCCAAGGTTGGAGACGTGGGGAGTTAGCTGGTGACCTTCAGGGTGTGCCTTTCTGGTGCCGCACGTTCCAGCGCGTGGCCGAGGGTGTCTGTGTGGGACCTGTGGTCGGCCTCCCACGGGATGGGTGCCTCGGGACCTCGGGAGGTCCCTTGGCTGCCCGTCCTGTTCGGAGGTGCACCGTGTCTCGGTGCTGGCCTGTCCCTCCGTGATTCGGGCCCGCGTTTGTGGGTCCCGAGCGGCCCCGCGGGCTGTGGGCGCAGTGGAACCTTCGGCCAGTGTGCTGGGGGGGCGGTGTGCAAGGTCCTGAAAGTAAAGGTCACGTGTCGGGCTAACTTGACCACTGGCGTGGACGTACGCCTCCGTAAAACAGTATGACCGTTTACGCTTGTGTAAGGCAATACTGTTTGGGGGCATCGTTGAACGCCGTCTCCTTCCGTAGCCTCTTTCCAAGGCTCCCACCCGCTACCTCCCTGTAGTCCAGGGCCGCGTCGCGGCCCCTGAACGTGGAGACTGTTCTGTATAGATGCCCCCAGCTACTCCAGGTTGGTGCCCTAAGCCCAAAGGAGTTAGCTGGTGACCTTCAGGGTGTGCCTTTCTGGTGCCGCACGTTCCAGCGCGTGGCCGAGGGTGTCTGTGTGGGACCTGTGGTCGGCCTCCCACGGGATGGGTGCCTCGGGACCTCGGGAGGTCCCTTGGCTGCCCGTCCTGTTCGGAGGTGCACCGTGTCTCGGTGCTGGCCTGTCCCTCCGTGATTCGGGCCCGCGTTTGTGGGTCCCGAGCGGCCCCGCGGGCTGTGGGCGCAGTGGAACCTTCGGCCAGTGTGCTGGGGGGGCGGTGTGCAAGGTCCTGAAAGTAAAGGTCACGTGTCGGGCTAACTTGACCACTGGCGTGGACGTACGCCTCCGTAAAACAGTATATATATATATATATATATATATATATATATATTATACATATTTATATATGTAAACATATATATATATATATATACATATATAAAGAAGAGGGATGGGGCAGGAGGTGGGCGTTTTTTATCTATTGTTTTGCCTATCGGCGCCGGCCCTCGCCCCCCCCCCCTTCCCCCCCCCTCCGTGGAGCAGATCTTGGCTGTCTTTTGGCGCTTGTTTCGAGCAGGTGGGGTCCTCCCCCATCGGCCGCGCTGCTGCAAGCAGCCGCACCAAGCCGCGTTGCTGCAAGCAGTCGCACTAAGCCAGAGGTCCGGAGCCAGACACCCCCCTCCCCCTTCCGCCCAATGTCGAAACACCGAATAACCCAGACATCAGGCGTCTCGATTTTTTCGAGACGCGGGCCCCCGACCTCCCGACCACTTCCCTGGGACAAGCTTTTCATCCTGAGTCGTTTTTTGACGGTCCCGAGGCCCGGCGAGGGCCCCGAGAGGCCAAAAACTATGAAGTGCCTCTGTCTCGATTTTTTCGAGACGCCCGACGTCTGGGAAGAGAGCGCGCACGGGAAGAAGTGGAAGGGACCGGCCAGAGGCTGCTCCGCTGCCAGCCGTGCCCCTGGCCGCGGGGCTCCCGCGGTGGAGCGCCGCCTCGGCCGCGAGGACCGGCTGGTCTGCGGCCACCTCAGCAGCGACCTGTCCGAGTGCATCATGAACCTCGCGGTGATGACATCGACTGCACGTGCACATTGTTCGTGTCTCATTCTTCGGAAGCTCTCTCATTTTCGGGGGCCCAAGATCCTTTCATCTCGAATTCTTCCATCCTGGGCCTCCTTCCTGGTCACCAGGGGGCCAGGAACAAGTAGAAACGAGCACGATCAGAAATGAGCACGGTTAGAAATGAACGACGTGTACGAGTTGCCTTTCGCCGGAGTGACCTTTGGTGCGGGCCCACCGGGGTCCCCCGATCGCCGGACGCGGTGCGATAGTGGCGTGTTGTGCGCTTGTGCTCGGTTCCCACGCGGCCCCCAAAAAGCCGCGCACCTAAGGTCACTCTTACCCAGGGTCACTCCTGCGTATAGCCGATAGTATTGTTGAACCTATCCCCATCTCCAACGGGCGATGGAATCTCAACCTCACCACCACCGACCCCGCCCCCCCAGTTGGGGCTATCGCCGAGCGCGTTCCACTACTCGCAAAGTGCCTACTCGCAATCGTCCGAAATGTACAGGTCTTTCTCTATGTAATATATCGTAAATCCTCCGCGGCGGATCCAGGCAATCTGCGAGTAGTTGATTTGCGAGTAGTGGAACGCGCCTGTCCAGGCTAGGCCCCTCGAAACCGGAGGAGACAGCCGATGCCCCCATCCAGGGGGGCAAGCCGGCCCGTGGGGCCCAGGCCACGCCAGAGGGGGATGGGGATCGGGTAGTAAGCGGTGCCCAGGTGAAGGCGGACGAGCAGCTCCAGGAGCCGGCGAGCGCGCGGATCCCGGGGTCTCGGGGGCAGCGCCCCTTGGGGGGAGATGCGCTCGGGTTAGGGGGGCGGCGGCTTCGAGGCTCGAGGCTTTCGGACGTTCCCGTCGCCTCGCGGCGGTTTTTTTCCAGCCTCGGGGTGCTCTCCAGCAGCTGCGCCTCGCCGAGAGGCGTCCGGGAGTGCCCAGATCGTTGCAAACGGCCGCCAGAGGCCCGAGCTCTGGCCCGCAAACCACCGGGGGTGGGGATAGCCCGCCGCGCGCAGAGGGGGGGGGGGGAAGGGGCGAGGGCTTCTGAGAAGCACCCCCCGCTCCTTCGAAGGCGCGGGCCGTGTCTATAGATGGAAGGCCTGCGCCTTCTAAGAAGCAGCCTGCTTGTAAGAAGCCCTCCCCCCTTCCCCCGCCCCCTTGTGCGCGCCGCCAAGATTGGCCCAGGGGGGGACGCGTCGGCCCCAAATCGCCCAGTCATCACCGACAGGAGCCTGGCAGCCCGTCCCGCCCCAGGAGCGCGTGGTTTCGCTATCGGGAGCCCGTCGCCGCGATCTATCGGCGACGTGTCGCCCAGTCCAAATTCCAGGTCGATGGTTCCCTCCCTGAGCGGGTCCCCCGGATCGCGGGAGTTGCAGGGTCATTGGTATGCCTCGGGCTTCTGGAGGGTTTCTCCGAAGGGCTTAGGCGACCCGTCCTTCTCCTCCTTCCCCTCCTCCTCCTCCTCCTCCTCCTCCTCCTCCTCCTCCTCCTCCTCCCCCTGCTCCTCCTCCTCCTCCTCCTCCTCCTCCTCCTCGCCCTCCCCTCTTCGGGTCGCCTGCGGCCCCGGGGGAGACCGTCCACGGGCCTGGGGAGCGGCGCTCCAGTTCCGGGGCTCCTGCCGGGCGGGCGCTGCCGCCGCTCCCTCCGCCCTCCCCTGCGGCTTCTGGGGGGGGCTCTCGCTCCCCTGCGTCGCGCCGCGGGCTCCCGCCCGCTCCCGCTCCGGCGCGCGACGCGCGGAGCCACGCCCCCGCGCCCGGGCATCGGCGTCCCGAGCTCCGCCCGGGCCCCGCCCCTCGGAGCGGAGCAGCGCGCCGTGCGCTCGCCGGGGGGCGGCGCGTCGCCAGGGGCCGCCGCCGCGGTGCGCTGCGCAAAAGGTCCCCGGCCGCAGGATCGCACCACAGGAAGGATGCGGTCCCGCCCGGGCCCTCTGCCTTTCCCCATGCCCTTTCCCCTCCTGGGCGCCGCCGCGCTCGACTGGCCAGCAGAGTCTCCTGCCGTCCTGCGCTTCCTCTCGTGGCGATGTAGGGCCAGTCGCCAGCTGGGCGGCGAGAGGGCCTTGCCCTGGTTTGGCTTGGTAGCCAAGCGCGACTCTCGGCAGCCATGGCCGTCGGTTGGGGTGCCGTGCCGTCCAGCGGGGGCGGGCAGGTAGAGAGTGGCCGTGAAGGAAACGTTCAATGACATTCCCCCTGCGCGCTCATGCATGCTCGAACTCCTTCTCCAGATCCTCTTTCTCCAGCCAAGGATGTACCCGTGTGCCCGATGATAGAGTGTCAGAGAGCATGGTAGTTATCGGCCAAGCAAGGCATCGCAAAGCATGTCAACACTAGCCGACAGCATTGCAATGGAAAGCGGTGGGGTGCGTGCACCACTGAAGCGTTTGCTACGCTCCGCTTCATCAGAGCGAGGGGCTGTCACTTCGGACTAAACTTTGCTTGCCGGTGCACCCGAACAGAACATGGGCCACCTGACTGACCCGAACGAGATCAGGGAGTTCGAAGCCGAGGTCGATGCAACCGTTGAAGCGTTCCAGGAGTGCGCTTTTGTGGCTGGATTTCTTTGTCGTCGTCGTCGTCCCTTGCCTCCTTCTCCTGGCCCTCCTCCGTACCTTCTATTAATGTGTGGTTCTTACGCTCCTGCTTCTCGGCTCCACTGCTCTTTCCTTGCTTCCTGCCCCTCTCCCACGCTCTATCTTAGGGGCTGTGCCCTCCGCAGCCGGCACCCCAGGCGCAGCCGCCTTGGGCACATCCTGAGATCACCTCGCGGCCGTTTCGTGGGCGCTGCCGGGCCACCTGTAAGCCTCCCTCAAGGGCATCTCGGGGCCTCTGGGGGCCGCCTCTGACGAGGCCCTCTCTGGCCACTTGGAAGGGGGGGGGGCGACTTCTGCGCGCCTCGGGGGGGGGGGCACCTCCGGGACTCTCTCGGGGGGCACACCGACTCGTCGAGGCCGCCTCGGCCCATCCTGGCCGGTGGTGCTGGCGTCGTGGGGCCCGCGGAGGCCTGCAGTGTCTTGGGCGATCCTGGGGCCATCTTTCAAGCAGTGGCGAAGCGTCCTGGCGTGCCTACAGCCCTACCCAACAATGTTCTAAGAACCTTTTTGTGGTTTCCACGACATGTTCTTAGAACATGTCTGGCGGAGTCTGTCTTGTTTTACCACACTGGGTTTATGTTCTAAGAACATTGTTTTTGTTATTAGAACATTTCTGGGTTCTAAGAACATTTCGTGGCAGGACTATAGGAATGCCTGGACGGTCGGTCCCTGCTCAAATCTTGCGCCCACCGGGGAAGCGGAACGGAAAAAGCAAGCCACGAGCATGCAGCTCCACAAGCAGGGCGCTGTTCAGTGATGTGGCGCCCTCTGGCAGCAGCGCCTGGGGGGCATGCCTCCTGCTTCCACGAGGGGCCGCCTCGAGAGCCAACTTTGGGGCCCTCCTTGGCCGCCTCGTGGAGGAGGCAGGGGGCAGCTCGGCCTCGGAGGGCGCCCGGTGCTCCTCGGGCCCCTCCGCTGCCGGCGTTCCCCCCTGCGCTCCTCGGGCGCCTCGGGCGCCTCCGAGGTCAAGAGGGGAGCGGGCGTCGCGCAAGGGGGGGGGCGACAACTGGGGGAGGCTCCAGCCGTGATGGCCTAATGGCTCATGCGAGTTGTTCTGGAGCCGGCTTCGCGAGCACAAGCTTTGGGCCGGTGCCTCTCTTCTCTTCACAGGGGGGGGCGCTGCTTCTCTTCACAGGGGGGGCAGCGAGGGCTGCAGAAAAGGGGCTCTTTAGGGCTCCTGGAGGGGGCCTCCCAAAGAGGGCCCCTCGGGCCCGAGAAGTGCGCCGTTCTCCCCCCCCCCCCCCCCCCCAGATCGCCCCCTGTGGAGCAACGCCCGAGAGGAGCTCCGTTGGCACAGGGAGCAGCTCGGATTCGGACTGGGCTCGCTGCTCCCCGGGCCCCCCTGACTCCGGATCCGCCCTACTTTGGGGAAATTCGTAAGTAGGGCTTGGAATTTCCGCCTTACTCTTCAAGCCCCGCTGATGCCAATTTCCGCCCTACTTTTCTGTGGCTGTTTCCGCCCTACTTCTGTGGATTTCCGCCCTATTTTATGTTGTGTGCAGAAATTTCCGCCCTACTTTTTCGGCTTCTTGTGGGTGTATTTCCGACGCAATTTTGAGGTGGAAAAAAGCCAAAGTAGGGCGGATCTGGAGTCAGGGCAACCCGGGCGCGCATTTGGCCGAAGAGGGGCTCCGCTCCTCACGTTCGGCGCTCCCTGCGGTTGCCTGCCTGCCTGCAGATCTGCGGCGCCTCCTCCGCCACCGCTCCCCGCCGCACGCGGTGTCAGCACAGCACAGCACGAGCACAGCACAGGCGCAGACGCCATGCGCCAGCCCTCGGCGAGGAGGCGCGGGCACCACGCCGCCGCCGCCGCGCGCCGAGCAGCCGGCAGGAGGCGCGGGCAGCCGAGCGCGCGCCTGGCAGCTCCTCGGGAGGCACAGGACGCGAAGCAGGGCGTGGCGCGGCGCGGCGTCGGCCGGGCAGACGAGCTCGCCCGGCCACCGGAGGTCTCGACCTCTTCCCTGGGGCCCGCTCTGTATCTCGAGTCGCTCTCTGACGGTCCCGGGGTCCGGCGAGGGCTCCCAGAGGCAGAACAGTCCACATGGCTCATCTCTAATTTTTCGAGGGCTCTTTGGTTTTTAGGCGGCCAAGATCCTTCCATTTCTAATTATTCCGTCCTGGGCCTCTTCCTGGCCACTATAGGCTATAGGGGGCCAGGAACCAGTAGAAACGAGCCCAATTAGAGATGAGCACGCTGAGAAATGAACGACGTGTACCCCAAAACCTCCTGTCGTGTGTGTGTGTGTGTGGCAACGACGCGAAGAGGGTCATGGGAGCTCTGCCTTCCTGGGGCTGCCCGCCCCTGGCGGCCTCTCGCGGCCGCCGCCGCCGGCCTCTTCGGAGCGCTCCCCGATCGCCCGGGAGGGCCTCTGAGAAGGCCGGAGGGCGTCCGAGATCGGCTACACCCAGACCCCCTCGCGTCGTAGAAAATCACGACGGGAGGTTTTCCGCTATTTTCGGCCTCCAGGGGCCCTTCCCGGGCCTCGGGGCCGTCCAGAAACGACCCAAGGCGAAACACCGATCCCGGGGAAGGGGTCTAGACCTCTGGGGGTCAACGTTGCGAAAAATCACGACGCCGGGGTCTGGGCACGTAAGAGTGTCGGAGCTTGATCGACCTCCTACCCTGACACGTCGACTAGCGAATTGGCTGTTTTCGGTTCGCGAGAGGGAGTCGTGGCCGTCATTTTTGCGGGTCCAGGTCCGGTTTCGGTCCCAGGCCGTTTTCACTGAAGGGAGGTTTGCTAAAGGGAGGTTTGTCCACCGCCGAGAGAGACCTTTCGTCGGCGTGACCTTTCCTGCAGGCTCGCTGGGGCCTCCCCAGCGCCTGGCCTGTGCGCCTGGATCTGGCCTACCCGCGGCCCCCTGAAGCTGCGCACCAGAGATCACTCTTGCCCAGGGTCGCTCTTGCGTGTAGTCGAGGAGGAGGAGGAGGAGGAGGAGGAGGAGGAGGAGGAGGAGGAGGAGGAGGAGGAGGAGGAGGAGGAGGAGGGAGGGAGGAGGAGGAGGGAGGGAGGAGGAGGAGGAGTAGGAGGAGGAGGAGGAGGAGGAGGAGGAGGAGGAGGAGGAGGAGGAGGAGGAGGAGGAGGAGGAGGAGGAGGAGGAGGGGGGAGGAGGAGGAGGAAACCCCGCGGTCTGATGAGAAGCAATGTCCCCTCGGCGCGCCGCCGAAGCCAGGCTGCGGTAAGCGAGCTCGCCAGATGCCCGTCGCTGGCGGCCTCCCCAGGCATCTGGCGTCTCGAGGTTTTCGAGATGCAGGTCCCCGACCTCTCGACCACCTCACCAGGACCGGTTTTTCACCCCGGGCCGCTTTTCGACGGTCCCGAGGCCCAGCGAGGGCCCCGAGGGGGCCCAAACATCGAAAAACCGGAGTCCCGATGGTTTCGGGACGCCAGATGTCTGGGTTCTCGCGCCAGCCTCGAACCCCCTCCTCGATCATCCTCGATCCTCCACCCTCGATTCTCGAGCCTCGATCCTCCACCCTCCACGTTCGACCCTCGATCCTCCACCCTCGACCCTCGACCCGGAGGGCACCAACTATACACTAGCCCGGAAGGCACCGTTGTATATGCACTCTGCCCAGGGCAGGAGGACGTATACACCGATCCTGGGCCCAGGGTGATCCTGGCAAGGATCGGTACTGGTGTATACAGTCGAGTTTGATTAGTAGGTCGACCCTGCTCAAACAAGGGTACCCTCGTGTCCTGTGTTTCGCGACCCATGCCCTCTACGTTCCACTGGCAATGTGGCCATCGGAAGGGTCTTGTGTCCTCTCGAGTGTCCTCCTCAATCCACCCCGACTGTAGTTGGTGCCTTCCTATCCGCCCTCGACCCTCGATCCCCCCACCCTGGACGGATGCGTGGGCGCCGTTCCCAGCCAGAGCCCGCGCCTCCCCCGCGGCCGCCCGACGGGCCCGCCCCCCGCAGCCTCTCGGGGGCAACGCTGGGGGATGGGGGCTCCAAGGGGGGGGGGTTCGAGGCTCCTCCTCCTCCTCCTCCTCCGCCTCCGCCTCCTCCTCCTCCTCCTCCTCCTCCTCCTCCTCCTCCTCCTCCTGGTTCGAGGTTTTGGGGCGCTTCCCTCGGTTCGCTGCGGCCTCCCAGCCTCCGGGCGCGCGCTGCAGCAGCCGCGCCTCGCCGAGGGCACGCGTGGGGATGCCGCCCGGATCGCGCCGCGCGGCCGCCGGAGAGCCGAGCTGTGACCCGCACGCCAAGGGCTCGGGGCTCAGGGGTGGCCCGCCGTCGCGGCCTCGACTGACGCTCCCGGAGCTCCAAGGTATCGAAAATATCGAGACGGAGGTTTTTCGCACGTTTCGGCCCCCAGGGGCCCTCGCTGGGCCTCGGGGCCGTCAGAGAACGACTCAGGACGAAAATCCGGTCCTGGGGAACGGGTCGAGACTTCCAGGGACCCCGTATGGAAAAAAACACGACATCGGATCTCTGGGCTCCTCGCTGTTTCGCATGACTCGACCCAGGCAGCAGCGCCCACTGACCGCCACTAGCGCCAGCACAGCGCGCTGGCCGGTGTCGCAGGGATGGGCTCCGGGGTGGATGCATCGACCCCCAATCATCTCGACCAGCCATCCTCGCTGTCTCCAATGACTAGACCCAGGCAGCAGCGCCCACTGGCCGCGCTACAGCGCCGGCAGCGCGCCGGCCAGTATCAGAGGCAACGTTCGTGGGGGATGAGCTCATGGGTAGATGCATCGACCCCAGGTCACCGTCGTCGCCGATAGGGGCCCGATGGCCCACCCCGCCCAGGAACGTACGGTTTAGCTTTTGGGGGCATATCGGCGATGTATCGCCGATTCCAGGTCGATGTTTCACCGCCTGAGCTGGTCCCCCTCTAGACTCTAGCATTGCCCCTCAGCACCCAGGACGCCCAGATCTCCGACGATGTAATTTCTGTTCGATCTGAGCGTTTTTCCTCGATTTCGGCCACCGGGGGCCCGTTGTTGGGCCGCAGGAGCGCCAGAATTGATCTCAGGCGAAACACTGGCCCCTGTGAAACGGTCGGGGCCTCTGGGGCCGCGGATTGAACAACTCACACGGTCGGACCGAGGTTAAAGATCGAGCTCGGTTCGAGGAGGGTACCCTAGTGTTCTTCGTGTTTGCTGCATGTTCTTGTGTATCCTGGGGGAGGGTACCCTCGAACGTTCTTCAGTTTGGCCGCCAGAAGTCCTCACGTTCTTTAAACATGTTCTTCTGTCTTAGGTTCGGCCGTATCGGCGGGTGGGTGGTCCAACATTGCGCGATCAGACGAAACAAAGGTACCGACACCCTCCGTGTTTTCCCTGCCGGGCTTCCCCTGCCGCAGCGCCCGCCTCGCGCCCTCCCCCTCCTCCTCCTCCTCCTCCTCCTCCTCCTCGTCCTCCTCCTCCTCCTCCTCCTCCTCCTCCTCCTCCTCCTCCTCCTCCTCCTCCCCCTCCTCCCCCTCCTCCTCCTCCCCCTCCTCCTCCTCCTCCTCCTCCTCCTCCTCCTCCTCCTCCTCCTCCTCCTCCTCCTCCTCCTCCTCCTCCTCCTCCTCCTTCTCCCCCTCCCTCTTGCGGGTGGGACTCTCTTGTTTTCTGCTTCCACGGGCGGTGCCCCTCGCCTGAAGCTCGGTGGTGGTTTTGCCCCCTGGAGGCCGCTGCAGGCTGTCCCTGTCGAGGGCCCTTTTGCCGCCGGTGTGCTGCCTTGGAGCGCCGTCTCCCTCGCCCCACCCCCAGAGAGAGAGAGAGATAGAGAGATCGATCGATGGCGAGAGAGAAAGAGAAAGAGAGAGAGAGAGAGAGAGAGAGAGAAAAAGAGAAAGAGAGAAATAAAGAAATAAAGAAATAAAACAAAAAAGGGAGAGATAGAGAGAGAGAGAGGGAGACAGGGAGGTATGGAGGAGGGGGAGGGAAAGAGGGGTAACCTCGGCCGCTCGCCGGTCTTTGCTCTCTCGAGGTCAGGAAGCCGTTTCCGCAGAGCCTCTACGCACAGAAGATCAGCGAGTGGTTGACCAAGCTACAGAACAAGGACTCGGGCCGTCGTTCAGGGGAGGGGGGGACGTTCCCGGGCGATAATGGGCGTTAAAGGAAAGGAAGGACGGGGCCGGTAACGTCACGTTTCGCGCCGGCGCCGTCTGGGAATGCCTAGGGAGAGCCAGAGACAATTCGCAGGTCAGCACGAATCGTGGCGTTATCTCGGCGGGGGTGGGGTGTTCGAGCACAACCGTAATTATGTATCCAACAGGTTCGGAGGTCTGCGCGGACATCCGAAAATTGTTTTTTTGGTAGGCTTGTCGTCTTGTTTCTCTCAGATATCGATGCCGCTGCCCCTCCCTCGTTGCCACGGCCGGATTTGCCTTAAACTCTTTTTCGACTCGCCCGCCCCTTGAGAGGTCCGTGGGGCGGCGGTATCGGTGCCTTTCTGTCCCCCCAGTCTTGCTGCCTTTTTGCCCTGGGCCGTCGGCAAACATGTCGTCGCTTTCTGGTCGGCTTGTGCGCTGTTGGCAGCGGCATCGTCGGCGGCGCTGGCAGCACCAGCAGCGGCATCAGCGGCAGCCTGATGAGGAACGCCACCATACCGAAGACGAGGAGGAGGAGGAGGAGGAGGAGGAGGAGGAGGAGGAGAAGGAGAAGAAGGGGGAGGAGAAGGAGGAGGAGGAGTAGGAGGAGTAGGAATAGGAGTAGGAGTAGCAATAGGAGGAGGAGGAGGAGGAGGAGGAGGAGGAGGAGGAGGAGGAGGAGGAGTATGTCAGCACACACACACACAGGGAGCAGGAGGAGGAGCAGGAGCAGCAGCAGCAGCAGCAGAAGCAGCAGCAGAGTCAAGACCGCAGCGGCTGGTATCGCAGGCGTGCAGACCCGAGCGGCGCGCACCCCCGGCCCGCAGAGCTGGAGCGGAGGCTCGCCCGTCCAGGCCGCGGGAGGAGCTCCCAGCACTCGCTCGGCGGCGCGCGCCCGGGGTGGGAAGCGGAGGAGGCTCAAGGCTCGAGGCTCGAGGCTCGAGGCTCGAGGCTCGAGGGCGACGCTAACTGAGGGGGGGGGATCGGCTCCAAGGGGGGGTTCTCGAGGCTCGAGGCTCGAGGCTCGAGGCTCGAGGCTCGAGGGCGACGCTGACTGAAGGGGGGGGGGCTTGGCTCCAAGGGGGGGGTTCTCGAGGCTCGAGGCGTCCGGCCGCTGCCGTCGGTCCGCGGCGACCTCTTCTTCGGCCTCGGCGCGCTCTCCGGCAGAGCTGCGCAGCGCCGAGAGCGCTCGGGGGGGGCCCGGATGGCCCCAGGAGGCCGCCAGGGAGCCGGGTTACAGTCAGGAGGGAAAGAAACACACAGACACAATTAATCGTCGACTCCCAGGAAAATATGCAAAAATATGGGAAGTGGTGGGGAAGACAAAAACCCAGAAAATATGGGAAAATATGGGGGATAGTTTTATTTGTGTGTATTTATTTGTGTGTTCCAGTTCCCCTACAGTTGGGGGCGGACAGAACCCCCACCCTGACACGTCGATTCGTGAATTGTCCGTTTTCGGTTCTCGAGAGGGCTCCGCGGCCGTCACTTTTCAGGCCTGCGCCCGCCAGGTTTGGGCCGGCCCGAGGTCGTCGTCATTCGACCACGTTTTACTAAAGGGGGCTCTGCCCATCACCGATACAGTCGGGGTCCTGAAGAAGGAGCCCTTTCCGTTGGGGAGGGGCTCCGTGTTCCCTGATTGTTTCACAGCTCGCCTCAGGTTTTCCCCAGGCTTTCGATGGGAAGTCGAAGTTCAACTTCTGGAGAGAAGGGGCCTCGTTCCTTATTCAGGGTTCCTTGGGCCAGCGCCCCGACTGCATCATCCGAAGACCACCAGGCGTCGAGGAAGATCGAAGGCCTCAGAAGGCGGCGGGACCTTCTCAGGGGCCCTCCAGCCCAAAAGCCAGCAGGCGTCCGAGAGGGAGCGGGCCTGCCCGGAGCTTTCCGAGCCTGCTCCGAAGCTGCAGGGGGCTTCTCCGAAGGCTGGGGGGCTTCCAGGAAGCCCCGCGGCCTCCTCAGGGGGGCCTGCCCCCTCGCTGGTCCCCCCCGGTGAACGTTTTCTTGCTCGGCGTTTCGGCACTGGGACACTGGGCGGAAGGGGGGAGGGGGGCGTCTGGCTCCGGCCCCCGCTGAATGCGACCGTCTGCACCAGCGCGTCCCGCGGGGGGAGACTCCACCTGCTCGAGACGGGCGCCAACCCCCCCCCCGCGTCCCCAGCGCCAGAGTGGGACCCCCGCGCCGTGGCTCTCTGCCCCGAGCCCCCTCGCGTCCCCAGCGCCCCAGCGGGAGCCCCGCCCATTGCCACCTCCGCCACGAACGCTTTATTCCGCGTCGCGACGCGCACCACCTTCCCCCCTCCCCCCCCGTCCCCAGCGCCCCAGTTGGACCACCGCCCCGTGGCCCTCTGCCCCAAGCCCCGCCCAGTGCCCCCTCCGTCCCGACCATTTTATTCCGCGTCGCGACGCACACCACCTCCCCCACCCTCCCCCCCCCCGCGTCCCCAGCGCCCTGGTAGGAGCCCAGCCCAGTCACCCCGAGCCCCCCCGCGTCCCCAGCGCTCCAGTAGGAGCCCCGCCCACAGCCCCCTCTGCCACGAACGTTTTCTTCGGCGTCGCACGGCCCCCACCGTCCCGCCCTCACGATCGTTCTCCCCTCCCCACCCGCTCAGTGCACCCCGCACCCCCTCCGCTCCGACCATTTTATTTCTGCGTCGCACCGCCCCCGCCGTCCCGCCCCCCCGAGACTTCTCCGATTTCTCGTCCCCTCTCTCCCCCCCTTTCCTCCTCCTCCTCCTCCTTCTCATCTTCTTCCTCCTCTTCCTCCTACTCCTCATCTTCCTCCTCCTCCTCCTCCTCCTCCTCCTCCTCCTCCTCCTCCTCCTCCTTCGCCTCCTGCTGCGGAGATGAATGAGCCACCTGCGGATAACTAGTGTTCCATGCCCGTGCCGCCGCCAGCCAGAAGAGAGTCTCCCTCCGACCCCTCCTCCTCCTCCTCCTCCTCCTCCTCCTCCTCCTCCTCCTCCTCCTCCTCCTCCTCCTCCTCCTCCTCCTCCCCCTTCTCCTCCTCCTCCTCCTCTTCCTCCTCCTCCTCCTCCTCCTCCTCCTCCTCCTCCTCCGCCTCCCCCGCCTCCTTCATCTCCGCCTCCTCTCAGTGTGCCCCAGAGTGTACATATCCGTTCGTTTTCAGGAGGCTCGACGTCGGCTCCTCCAACGGCAGAGCCAGTTTCGTTCGAATGAAATTGCACTGTCGTAAGCATTTTGCGCGCTCGTGCTTTGCGTATGAGTGCACGACCTTCGCGGCCCTTAGGACTCCATGCCGATTCAGGGCTTGTCGTCGGTGGGCCTAGATCGTGTCACCCCCACAATCATGCATCCACTCCCACCAGGCCGTTCTCCATCATTCGCGACGACTTTCGCTTTGCAAAGGTTGTGGCCGTGAAGCTTGGTCAGCAGAGTCGCCTCGTACGACCCGTCAGGCGTCCCTGGCACAGCGGGCTGAGGCTCCAGAAAAAGAGGGACTCTGAAAGTCGCATGAAGTCACTGATCCAGGTTCCCTGGGCTGCGCGCTCCTTGTTCCTTCTCGCCTCAATTAGCTCAGCCTCTCCCAGACATCAAAACATGTTGAATCCCTACTCGCCACAACATCTCCTTTTGGTGGGATATCAGATCAGCTCTTAAACTGACAGCTTCCTCTGACATCGGGTACAACTCAACACCCTTCCTTGCAACTCTGTCAGCGTGTCTATGCCCTGACCTGTGGACCTCTGTCGTGCGGCCGTTCAGAACATCAGACCTGGTGGCATGGCCCTTGACTTTGTGGGCCCGAAGGCCCACCTCAAACACATGCCAAACCTTGGCCCAGATGTGGGCCCTCAGGTTTTGAAGCGTCAGGCTTTTAGCCCGCTCCCAGATGCACACCAAGGTCCCTTGACAACCCGTGAGGACATCAAGTTCGGGAAGCGGTTCAGCACGCTCAGCCAGCATCTTATGTGCTTCGCCGTCCCTGGCTCGCTGGCTGGCGGCAAAATTGGCACAGCACCGAAATCAGCACCGATGAGGTTACCTGACCCGTTGACTTGCGCCAGGCTCCACCCAGCCCGCCTTGTCGTCTCACACTACTTGGCATGGCTCGGACGTGCCCAGTTTTTTCTCGGCGAGAACCAGCGAGGACCATCCTGGACCATCGAGCAGCAAAAACACGCGCGAAACCGAAAAATGCACGGGAAATGGACGTCCGAGCGATGGCAAGGACCAGGGGCTGCGAGCCGGCCCGCCCGAGCAGAGCTGGCCCTCGAGCCCGCCGGCGGCGCCAGCCAGTCGACCCAGAACAGGAGCACGAACGTTTCGAGGCGCTCTGGGGTGGAAGCAGTTCCCGAGGAGGAGGAGGCGCTCCAGCCGACAAGTTCTCGAGGAGGAGGGGTGGTACCAGTTCCCGAAGAGGAGGAGGCGCTCCAACCGACGATTTCTCGAGGCCCTGGTGAAATGCATGGGCTCCCCTGGCAGCAGGCCTGCACCTCCTCGGCTGGCGCTGCCTCCGATCCGGCTCGAACGCCTCGCGGACGAATCTCCCGTGGAAGAGTGCGCCTCGCTCGGCATGGTTCAGCTGGCAGAGGTCATCCTCAGCGAGTCCGTGGTCCTGGGGGCGAGCCTGGGCCTGGTACACATTGCAGCCACAGTCCTAATACAAGCCCGATGATGTTTCGTCTAGGCCTGGGACAGCTTATTATAGTTCATAAGGGCACTCGCCCCCTCCCACATAACAAGCCTGCACCGAACCTAGTTGAATTTGGGTCGTAGCTGGAGCGCTTTCTTTTCAGACCAGTGTACTGCACCACGCCGTGCTAGTCCCTGGTCATAATTTGAGGCAGCTCCAGATGAGCAATATGTTAAGTTTCGCTGGTGACGATGTGTTTTTTCCGACGTCGGTTCCCAACCAATCTCGGCCAGCGTGAGAAGGTAGACATGCGTTGGGGAAGTAGATACTAGCTAAGGACGCTTCACCTGCCGCAAGTCATCCACAGCCTTCCAAAACAGCGCCTGCTGAATATCTAACCCAGGAGATCCGTCCCAAGCAGCCTTACACCATTGAAACATGACGTTCACGTGGTACATCACATGTGGGCCAATACGAACTCCCAAAGTGTGCGAACGCAGCGTGAATGATTACCATCGCCCCAGATTTGTTCCTCGAGAACCCTAGCGCCCTTGCGGAGGCCATCCTCGCAGCACGCACTTGTCTCGACGTGAGTCGAGCAGTTGCGGAACCCCAGAGCCCACAAGCAAGAGAGTCTGACCTTTCCGTGTTGCCCACAAGAACCCCCGCATTCCTGAGCCTCAGAATCTTCCTGGATTTCCTAGCCAGTCTGATCCTGGCAGTGGGCCTCCTGCGCGCTTTCTTGGCAACTGGTATCGCACCCTAGTGAATGAACGTGCTGCTTGGCAGCGAATCCAAGCTGGCACCAGCTGCTGTTAGGGAGGAGCTCGAGCTCCTTGCACGACGCGATGAAAGTCGTCTTCCCCCCTGGCATGACAAGTAAGAGCTTGCCGCGCCCCTGCTGCAGCGTGATTCATGCCCTGCCAAGCTGATCCGTCATAAACTGCACAGCTCCAAGCGCCTTCATCGAATCATCATCGATCGCTGTCCGGATAGTGAGCGCCAGGCAAGCCGACGCCAACGATTGCAATATTTTGCGCAGCACCACTTTCGCAGACGTGGTGGCCAGGCTGCACCCTGCCAAAATCGTGCCAGTTGCTTTCGTTGCGCGAGGAACAGCCCCCTGGAAAGTCAACGCCCTGTCCTCAGTGTGAAACTGAAGCAACACACGAACCAACCCCAGATGCAGTTCAGTCCCTTTCGTTTCCTCAAACAGAATCCCAGGAGCCACGCGTTCATAGAATTTGCCCAGGTCTGAGCACAGGGTGGCAGATCTAAACTTCTTGATCCTGACAAACTGGTTCAACGCAGCATGTTGCCATCCCGCTCTATTGCAAGCACGGCCACGAGCTCTTCAGAAAAAAAGCGACTATGGTTGCTGATGTTCCCAAACCATAGCTTGAACATGTCGTGCCCGTGCTCAGCACCTAAGAACACTCACAATTAGGGCCAGCGGACGTACACCTGCAATTTCGGGTTTACCTGGAAGCGCAGGCATAGTAGCGTACTGAGCTCGTGACTGTGTCCTCCTTCCCCAAAGCATCAAGTCAATCAACATATCAACATGTAAATGAGCTCTCCTGGCAGCAAAAGCCAACACCTATGATTTATACAGTCCACCCCGAGACCCGCGTCATGCCTGAGTTTGCCCAGCGCCTAACGAACGAGTTGATTCCCAGGCCGAGTTTGCGGTTGGGTAGCATCTGCAAGCGCATGTTGTTGCTCTGGCAGAGGCTTAGCATGGCGCGTCCAATACTTGCTCCATTCATCACAAAGGGCAAACACAGCTTGGTCTCCCTGCAGCGGCCAGCCTTCTTGCACAAGCGGCCCGACCACAGGAAGCTTATCATTTGAAAAAGGGTGCGCAGCTTCTCCTCCCTCAGTGACCGATTTCTGCGCCCAAGACTTCCACTTAGCCCATCTCTCACCGTTGTGATACCTGAGCATCTTATAATTTGTACATGCGGCCGCCGGTAGCCGAGAGCCTAGCTCCGATCCTCTCGAACCCCCAATTACCTCAGTCTTCACTGCTAGGCTAGGCGCCAGACGCAAGAATTTGTTACCAAGTGTGTCTTGATCCAGCGCCAGAACAACAGTGCGAACAGACGGCCACATATCGGAGCCCTCAAGGTCCTCCGTGCACAACTCTGCGTTGCCTGATAGTGTCACCAGGGGACACCATTCTCGGAGTTGTGAAGACGAATGCAAATGCCACTTGGCCTTCAACATCTTCCTTCTGAAACCTCCAGATCTGCCAATGTATTGCTCCTTCTCCTCACCCCGAATGTCGAAAACCTCACATGGTTCATGCTACTGGTCCTCCAATTTCTCGAGCTCCAGCTCCCCCATGTCCCCGACATTCGAAAGAGCGTGTTCTACCGCTGCTGGCGGAAAACCGGGGGGGGTCACTACCGGTTCGAACCCCTCTCCCCCCCCCCCCCCCGGAAAACCGGGGGGGGTCACTACTGGTTCGAACCCCTCCCCCCCCCCCCAGTTCATCATGAAAAGGGGGGGGGTCACTACCGGTTCGAACCCCCCCCCCCCTCGAAAACCGAGTGGGGGTGCGGACAGTGGTGGGGACGGTGTTGGTGGGGACAGTGGTGAGGGGACAGCGGGACAGTGGTGGGGACAGTGGGACAGTGGGACAGTGGTGGGGACGGTAGTGGTGGGGACAGTGGTGGGGACAATGGTGGGAACAGGGGGGACAGTGGACAGTGGTGGGGACGGTGGTGGTGGGGACAGTGGTGGTGAGGACAGTGGGAATGAGGTGGAAACAGTGGGACAGTGGAGGGTACAATGGTGGTGGGGACAGTGGTAAAGGCGGTGGCGAGGACGGCGGTGGGACAATGGGACAGAGGTACAGTGGGGACAGTGGTGGGGACAGTGGGGACAGTGGTGGGAACAGTGGGACAGCTCAGTGGGACAGCGGAGGAGTCAGTGGGACAGTGGGGACAGTGGGGATAGGCAGTGGTTGGGTCCGTGGAGACAGTGGGGAGAGTGGAACCGTGGTGGGAACAGTGGTGGGAACAGTGGGGACAGTGCGACAGTGGTGGGGGCACTGGTGGGGACAATAGGGACGGTGGTGGAACCAGTGGGGACAGTGGTGGTGAGGACAGTGGTGCTGGGAACAACAGTGGGGGATGTGATGCGAGCGGTGGTAGGGACCGGGAGTCGTTTGCTGGCGGTGCGTGGGGGGGGGGGTCGAACCGGTAGTGACCCCCCCGGTTTTTCCGGATCCGGAGGGGGGGGGGGGGGGGGAGGGGTTCGAACCGGTAGTGGCCCCTCCGGTTTTCGAGGGGGGGGGGGGGGCGGGGGAGGGGAGGGGGGGGGGGTTTTTGCCGGGGGGGCAGGGGGGGGGGGGTGGGGGGGGGGGGGGGGGGGGGGGGGATTTTCGGAGGGGGGGGAGGGGAGACCCCCGGGTTCCGGAGGAAAAGGTTGGCAATTTTCCACAGTAAAGCGGCGGTGGATCACGCTTTCTCCGACATTCCAATCTCAGATTTTGCTCCTGTCTTCCAATTGGCATCCCGCAGATAGCTTTGCGGGATACGTTTCCCACGTGCTTCTGACATGTAGTGGGAAGTCCAAGCTCACACCACGTAGCGTCAGTTCCTCCGGAGAATCTTGCGATGTGGGAACTTCGTACTAGACCTTGGCGGAGTCCACGCACGAAACCCAAACCAGCAGAATCTATGACACACATCAACAATTTGCCATGCGCCACGAGCACATTTAACGGCATCTGGTGCGACTGCCGTAGCTCCGGGTTGGGAGCACCAGGCTGAGAGGCCGTCGTCCCAAGGGGAATGTTGGCATCACCTCCAATGACCCTGGGAGCTGGTAACCCACAGGAATTTGCCAAGGCCCATCATGGGAGGTTAGTTGTCCCTTTTGATGTCCTGGGAGCGGTAGAGTACGCCGATTGCCAGACCAATCCTCCAGAAGTCACCCCGTTGGCGTGTTTAGCCAGAGCCCTACCTTTGTCCTCGCAGACCTTCTCCAACTCGTCCATCTTCAGAGAGCCCTGATTGATGTGCGCCATGCCTCCAGCAAGCACGCCCGCTTGCGCAGGCAGGGCCGCATCTCCAGTAGACACTGCAGGAGAGAAGTCCACGTTGGTCCCCCTTCTCCTCAGTGAGCCTGCCTGCTGAGAAGCCCAAGAACTTCCCAACTGACGTGTTTTTGTTGCCCCGTCCAGCATTGTGGCTTAGATCCCCTCGCATCCTCTAATCTCCATTCCAGAACAGTCTCCCATGAGCTCCAGGTGTTGGCATTGCATTGGAAGAACCCCCCAAACTTGCCTCCTTTAGTTGCTCCCCTTGACCCTCGGAGTCCTGGAACGACTACTGGCAGCAGGAAGAGCATCCTGCTCCTGTGAGAGCTCACCGAGTGGCTGCCCATGCCTATCACCTGGCTGTTCTCGACTCTGACCATGAACTTCGACTCCACATTTGGTGCCGCATGGGGATGAGGGAACCTCGTCAGCATACGCTGCCTTGTGGCAATTGAAGGGCTGCTACCAACCTCGGAGCAAACACTAGAAGCCGCCGAACGAGACCCAGTGCTCCTCAGCGCCGGTAGTGTGGTGAGCCTGGCCAGCAGCACGGCGTTGGCAAGCACCTCGCCGTGGTCGAAGCACCAGTTCTCAAGCATGTCATCTTTGCCCAGCAAAGCCGTAGGCGACAGACCCCCCAGTGGTCGGTACCCCTGTCGAGTCTCCTCGGTGAGTGGTGCGTGCCGTTTGGGGGAGACCAGCAAAACTGGGCGACTTCATTCCCAACTCTGTGCTGCTCAACCCGCGGCTTCTTTTTCGCCACCGCTGTCTGCTCCTTGGGGGTACGTTTTGCTGCCCGCAACTTCTCCTCAGCGTCAGGTCCTGCTTCGGGCTTTGAGGTATTCTCACGTGCCTGTGCCACCTCTTTGGCTGCACCTTCCAGCTTGTCGACATCTTCCTCATCATCCAAGTCCATGTCGCCACCGGCATCAGCAGGCACAGCTGGAGGGGAACGACTCGCATTGGTTGCCGCGATCGCCTGGGCCTCCAGCAAGGCCCTGAGCGTCTAGAGTTGTGCTGCTGCTTCCTGGTCTACGTTCTGATTGCCGAGCCAAGCTTTGAACTCCGCACTCGCCGACATGAACTGCTGCTTCCCCATCTTCAGGACTGGCCCACCATCTGGCTGCGACAAGCCCTTGACGAAAGCTTCCTTGGCTTTCTGCTCAGGAGCCTTCGACTGACGCTCGTTGCCTCATCCAAGGCCGTTTGTGCATCCTCCAGCGTCGTGTCGAGGGCCTGCTCGGTCTTGGCAACCTCCTCCGACTTGTCGGCAAGGTTGGTGGTGAGCGTCTCGACCGTCTGCTTCGTCTTCGCCAGCCTGCTCGAGATGGGGTGCTGCTGCACATCGGATGGGCTTGGCCTCCTGCAGCACCTTCTGCTACTTTTCGACCTGCTCCCCTCTGCCATGCTTCTGTCGCCAGCATGCACAGCAAACCTGGCGGCCGTCTGCCAGTGCGCAAGCCTCTCCTCGGTCTCCTGCGTCTCCTTGCTGCCTTCGTCGTGTGACGCCTGAGCCTAGGGATGCTTCGGAGGTGGCGCCGACCGACTTCTCAAGACTATCCAGCCTGTTGATGATCGCCTGCAGCTCGCCCTCCACCTTGGGGCTGCCAGGGCTACCCTGCGACCAGCGCCCTTGGGGAGCACGGTGGTCGCCATTGCCAGCCACGTCCTTCTCGTGTGCCTTCTTTGCCGCACGGGCCACCTCAACGGGCGCCGCACACCCACAACACACACACTTGAGCCTCGACTCCCAATCGCCCTTCCTGAAACATGTCGTGCAACCCCAGTTAGGCTTCCTGGATCCGAGAAGCACATCCTTGGATCCACCGCTGCCCGACATTGCGCATTTCCGAGGGATGAGGTCCAGTGGGGTCGAAGTGTAGAAAACCTGAGGCCTCGAGCCAGCCCTGTGGCTGCGTCCAAGCAAGAGCCGCCAGGACTCGCGGTTCGCACTTGAGCCAAAATGGCTACGGGTCATTACTTCCCCCTCCCTTTCCTCTCTCTCTCGCTCTGCTCCCTCCGCTCTCCCTCCTCCCGGTGCCACCCTCCCCCCAAACTCCACTCCTACGCCTCCTCTTTCACACGGCTGGTACACTGCAGCCAGAGAGGAGGAGGAGGAAGGAGGAGGAGGAGGAGGAGGAGGAGCAGGAGGAGGAGGGGGAGGACCCGTGCAAACCCAAGACGCATCCACGATGTCGCAGTCAAGCCTCCCTCCAAGCTCCCTCTTCGCAGATCCCTGCCAGAGCCAATCCCCCCCAGCTGTGCCTGCGCTGGGGCCTCTTCTTTTCTTCCCGAGGCAGCCGAGCCCGAGTGCCGGCCTGGCCAGCTCGCCGCCGACCGCCGCCGGCCGCCGCCGCCGCCCCTCGCCGCCGCCGCCCCAGTGCTGGTCCGGCCGGGTCGTCGCCGCCCGTCGCCGCCATCCGTCGTCACCGCTCGCACTCGTCCACTCGCGTATATAGCAAAGCATAGCATACCATACCATCCCTGGCTGCGCTGCTTCACGTTGCTGTGCAGTGTCTGGCGTTGCTTGGCCTTGCTCTGCATGGATTTGCATTCCGGTGGTGTGCTCTGCAGTGCTTTGCGTTGCTTGGCATTGCTTTGCACTGCATTGCTTTGTATCGCTTTACATGGCTTTGCATTTCATTGTTTTGCATTGCTGAGCATTGCTTTACATTGCTGTGCATTGCTTTGCATTGCGTGGCATTGCTTGGTATTGTTTTGCGTTGCTTCGCGTTGCTTTTCATACATAGGCATTGCTTTGCACTGCTTCGCACTGCGTTTCATTGCATTGTTTGGCATTGGTTGGCGTTGCGTTGCACTGCTGTGTATCTCATCACATTGTTTTGCTTTACTTTGTCTTGTATTGCCTAGCGTTGCTATGCATTGCTTGGCATTTGTTTGCATTTCTTTGCGCTGCTATGCATCGCTTCGCATTGCTTTGGATCGCATGTCAGTGTTTTGTTCTGTTTGGCGTTGCTTTGCATTGCTTGGTATTCCTTGACATTGTTCAGCATTGTTTCGTATTGCTCTGCGTTGATTGGGACTCGTAGATGCCATCGCCTCACCGAGGCCAAACTTCTCCGTCCAGCCTCGCGTGTTGCAACTTGCATCTGACTTTGCCTCCTCGTTCATTTTCCCGGTACCCGGCCCCCCCGTCATCCCTCTCAAGCAATACCATGGCCGCGCACATCTTCATCTTCAAGAATCATTGTTCAAGAAGCCATCGTAAGCATTACACCGACGTGCACACGCGTGTTTTCACGTCAAAATCACATCAGATATATTGTGCTCGCAAGCATTCGAACATAAAGACACGAATATATTCTGAAACCATATGATTGTGACAATCTCGTTGGAAGTCTACAAGTTTATCTCACCACGCGGTGCAGCCGCATTGATCTAGCATGCGCCCAGTACTCGAGTTGCCATCAGATAATACCACGCGGGCTACTTGCGTGCGCGCGTCGCAATCTTTCCAATACCGTTGTTTCCGTAACGATTCCAGCACAACGCATTCAAAACCTATGTCTTGTTCAACAAAAGTTGTCCAACAGCTCATTACATGCTCTGTTGCGGATTCATACAGGATCGTTATTTGGACATTATTGTCCAAGGAGGCCTCTGCGCAGACATGTCGCGCTTCGTTTTAACTCCCTCGCGCACGTGCCAGAGGCACCATCCCTGTCGCATAATATCATGCGGGGCACACCCTCCTTCTCACACGCTCTCTCTCTCTCTCTCTTTCTCTCTCCCTCCCCCTCCCTCGCTCTCTCCGTCGGGGCACGCCCTCCTCCTCACGCTCCGTCTCACGTTCCTTCTCACCTTCATTCTCACGCTCCTCGGGGGCCATCGGGTCTCCAGCCCCAGGAAGGTTTGGGCAACCAAGTTGCAGGTGGGTGGGAGGTTTGCCCGAGCATTGGGAGGCGGTCACGCGCGGTGCAGCGCAGTCACTCTGCACCGCTTGGATCGCACAGCCTAGACTGAACCACGTTGGTTGCACCACCTGGACCGCGCAGCATCGAGTGCAAGGCATCGTTATTCGGGGGCCCACGCTGGCTGCTAACATGCTTTCAGTGCGGGAGGGAAGTTGACCATCAGAAGGCAACCGCCTTACAACCACCGCTCGTGCCCAAAGCCAGTTCCTGGACTTCAACGCCGCGGATCAGCGTGACTGCTGCGCACTGGCAGTCCTCAGCCGTGCCAGAACACCGTTCCCGGGACAGCACTACCACGAATCAGCGTGATTGTTGCGTCCCGATGGTTCCAAATCGTCCCACAACACCATTCCTGGGATTTCAACCATACGCACCCTTGAAATCATCAAAACATGTGAGACAACTGCGCGCGGCGCTGAGGCGAGAGCACCATTTTGACAGGGAGGCGCCTCCATCCTTGAAGCTGTTGCACATGTTTAAGACGAGTGTGCGCGCCGTTCAGGCGAGAGCCACATTTTGAAGACGACCCGCTATCCATTCGCCAAGTGGTTGTAATCTTTTGAGACTACTTAATGTACGCGGCGCGAAGGCGAGACCCACATTTTGAAAACGACCCGCTCTTCATCGGTGAAGCTGTTGCTAACGTTCAAGACGAACGCTCGCGGCGCGAAGGCGAGAGCCTCATTTTGAAAACGGCCCGCCCTCCAGTCATGAACCTGTTGCGAACTTTTGAGGTGGGAGTGCGCGGCGCCAAGACGAGGGCCACGTTTTGAAAAACACACGCCCTACATCCGTGAAGCTGCTGCAATATGTTCCGGCAGATGTGCGAGGCGCTCAGGCGAGAGCCACATCTTGGAAACGGCGCGCCATCCATCCGTCAAACCATTACAGATGTTTGAGACCAATATATGTGCGCGGCGCGCAGGCGAGAGCGACATGTTGAACATGGCCCGTCCTCCATCTGTGATGTTTTGCCAGACGAGTCTGCCAAGGTCTCTTCCAGGACGGCTGCACTCCCGTTGCAGTCGCCACTTGTTGCTCAATGCGCCCAGGAGGCGCGAGGCTTAGAGGCCAAAACGAGTCCGTGAAGCGGTTGCAAAAGTCAGCCTTACGAATCATGAGTGGTGAGGAAGTGTCAGGCGAAGCGCCCGCCCGCCCTACAGACACGTCAAGGCGGTTGTGACAGGGAGAAGTCATTCATAAATAAAAGGGGTGGGGGAGGAGGAGGAAGGAGGAAGGAACGAAGGAGGAGGAGGAAGGAGGAGGAGAGAAGGAGGAGGAGGAGGAGGAGGAGGAGGAGGAGACGGCGAAGAGAAGGCCGGGAAGGTGGAGCCCTCGTGCAAGAGAGGGGCAGAACCGTTGGAAGGAGCTCGAGCATCTGTATTACGCTTGCAGCCACCCGAACTGCGGCATCGAGAACTGGATACTGCGGTCCGACTTCATCGACGAGAATTGGACTCAGTTTGGGCCGGATCCGCGATCCGACTCTCAGTGGGCGATCGTTGGCGTGACATGTCGCCGACGACCCAGCCAATTGGGCAGAGAGGGAGAGGATGGGCCAGGCAGGGAAAGGAGGCGGGTCGAGGATCATAAGCAGCAGCACGCGTGGCCGCTGGAGCAGCGGGAGCAAGGAGGATGAGGCAGAGGAAGTGGAGGCGGAGGAGGCATAAGAAGCACAGGAGATGGTGAAGGCGGAGTCGGAGGCAGAGGTGACGACGGAACTAGGAGAATGAGGAGGAGGAGGATAAAACGGAGTATAGGAGGAGACGAAGATGGAGGAGGCGGAGATGCAGGAGACGAAGATGGAGGAGGAAGAGGAGGAGAAAGGAGGAGGAGGAGACTGAGTGGAATGAGAGGGAGAAAGCGAAGGAGCAGGAGTATTATCCTGGGAGCGTGCCTAGTCCACACCCAGGGCACGCCAGAACACGCCAGACTGCTCAGCACGCGGGGAACTACCTGCGCATGCGGGCGCCGCCTGCTGATTAGGAGGCCGTGCCACGCCCAAGCATTCTGCGCATCCTGGGGGCACTCGAAGAAGCCTTATATGGGGCCTGCATCTTGCAGGCCATGGCCCGCGAGTCCGCCCTCCGCTGCGCGCTACACTCTCACTGCGCCGGTGGATCCATCATTCGCCAAGGAACTTGGCATCGCTCGAACGTGTGCATTTTTTCTTCGGCGAGGACCATCGAGGAGCATCCTTGATCATTTGACGAAAAAATCACGCACGAAACCGAAAACAAAACAGGGAATGGACGTCCGAGCGATGGCCAGGGAACCGAGCCAGCCCCCCCCCCCGCTCCTCCGGCCGCCGCGCGGCGGGCCGGGCCTTGAGCCAGCACGGCCCTCCCCGGTCGAGCGAAGACAAGCGTAGGAGGAGGAGGAGGAGGGGGAGGAGGAGGAGGAGGAGGGGAGGAGGAGGGAGGGGAGGAGGAGGGGAGGAGGAGGAGGAGGAGGAGGAGGAGGAGGAGGAGGAGGGAGGAGGAGGAGGAAGGGGAGGAGGAGGAGGAGGAGGAGGAGGAGGAGGAGGGGGAGGAGGAGGAGGAGGAGGAGGAGGAAGGGGGAGGAGGAGGAGGAAGGGGAGGAGGAGGAGGAGGAGGAGGAAGGGGAGGAGGAGGAGGAAGGGGGGACAAAATCGTCGGAGGTCTGGGGCCAGAGCGCGCCGACGCAGCTCTGGGCGGCATCGGGCCGGCGCTTCGCCCCCTTTTGGCGGGGCTCTCCTTTCCCGGCCCCTCCGGCGGCCTCGCTCTCGACATCGGGGGCCCCCAGGGGGCGCGGCGACCACGCCGCGTGGCGAGTCGGCGCCGCGTGGGATCGGGGTGGCCGCACACGGCTTTGGGACTTGAGGGCCGCTCCTCGAGGGGCGCCTCTCGGGCGACCGAGGGGCTCCCGAGGTCCTGTAGAGAACCGGGCGTGCGGCGACGGGCCCCGCGCGGTGAGGTCCTTGGCGGGCTTCGGGGTCAGGGCACGGCCCCCGGGCTCCGGTGCCGTTTTTTCCTCTGGTCAGCACGGGGCCCCCGGAGCGTTGGACCGCTTCCCGGAGGCCGGTGTTTGGTCCCGGAGGGCTCCTCGACGGTCCCGGGGCCCGCCCTATACTTCCGTGGATTGCCGCCCTATTTCATGTTGGGTGCAGAAATTTCCGCCCTACTTGTTCGGCTTCTTATAGGTGGATTTCCGACGCAATTTGAAGTTGGAAAATAAGCCAAAGTAGGGCGGATCTGGAGTCAGGGCCCCCACGCCAAAATACCGACGAAGACCTCCGTCGTGAGGTTTTCAGTGCCTCGGGAGGTCTGGAGGCTGTTTCAGGGTCCAGCGATGTACGCTGGGCTGTCGAGCCCGCCTGCGCCCTTCCTCCCCCCCCTGGATTAACCTGACCCTGTCGGTTGCGCCAGTCCGAAGGGGGTGCGCAGGCATACAGTCAAGACGCTGAAATACGAAGCGGTTTGGGCTCGGAAGGGGCTCGATGTTCCGCCGTAGGTCCCTCTATGGTTGTTCCTCTTGCCCTCCTCGTGAACGGAGGCGCTTTTGAGGCCAAAAAGGGGGTTCGTTCCTTACGCATCGTTCCTCACTGCAGCAGCCCGACTGTACGTGGGGTTGCGCCAAGCGAAAAGGTCAGCTGATCGGCCCGCACCTCCCCCGCCCTCACCCCCCTCGGATAACCCAGACTATCGCTGGACCAAAAACAACGATCTCCTGGCCGGGGACCGGTGTTGCATCCCGGATTGTCTTCTGACGGTCCTGGGGCCCAGCGAGGGCTCCCACATGCCGAAGGCGACGACAAGTGTCGTCTTGATGTTTGTCATGGCGAGGGGCGGTCTGGGGTCTGCCATTCGGCCATCGACATGCGATCCATACCCGTGCCGTTGCCACCCCACTCGTGGGCGCCAGGAGGAGACGGATGCGGGTAAACAGCCTGGCGCCTGGGGCAAGACTCTCATCCATGACCCCACTTCGGCCCCACGGTGGGGATGGGGCGTCAGCAGGGACCCCGATATCTGGTGTTTGATTTTTTTGAGACGCGGGCTCCCGTCCTGTCGACCACGTACCCGGGACGGGTTTTTCATCCCGAGCAGTTCTTTTTACGGTCCCACGGCCCAGCGAAGGCTCCCCCAGAGGCCGAAGACGATGAACAATTTTCGTCTCGATTTTTTTGAGACGCCAGATGCCTGTGGGCATGGATAAGATGTCGATCGCCTGGTCCGCTGCGGGACCCCCCCAGCTCTCCTCCTGCGGGGCCCAAACATATACACCACCACCGCCTCCCACCCCCCATCCCGCACACACAGCGCACCTGCAGAAGCCTGGATATCCTGCTCCTCCTTACTTCGAAGAAAAAGGCATCACCATAAAACTTTTGGCGCTCCGCGCGGATTTCTTGGATCGGAAGAGAGGAAGAAGACGCTGGAGGAGCGGAGGGAGGATAGGAGGGGCGGGGCGGGGCTAGGACGAGGATATCTCCGTTCCAGAGCGTTCCTTAACGCTCTGAGAAGGCCGCGGCGCCCGAGACCTCGTCCAGAGCCGCCGGATCTCAGAGATTCCCGATATATCCTCACCCGATGTTCTGCTCGCCCTGGCTTCGCCTTACGGAGTTCTGGGCCCACCTGAGATCCGAAGTTGCCAAAAAGCTGCAGCATCGCAAAACACGACCGGAGCCTTGGGACCCATCTTTCTGTACCATTTCTCGAGCCGGAACGAGGGCCCGAAACGGGGCGAAAACGCCCGTTGTGGCAAACATCGTAACGCCAGGACTTTGTGCAGGGGGTGGCGGTGTCTATCCTCAAGTCGGGCACGTCCCTCTACAGGAGGAGTATTCAGAAATCGAAAAAAATAGTCAGGGGACGATGTTTTGATTATTTTTGACCAGTTTGGTGCATTTTTGGAGGGTATTTTTGATTTTCCTCCAACATCCGCCTGTGGGGGGACATGCCCGACCTCGGTCTATCCTTGGCGCCCGCACCTCCGCCCCGCGGCGCCGCCCGAGGCGGGTGCGCAACGGCGGCTGCACCTGGACGTGCGGCCAGGGCCACAGGCGCCCCGCGCCCGGCGGGGCGGGGCGGAAGAGGAAGGGAGGAGGAGGAGGAGGAGGAGGAGGAGGAGGAGGAGGAGGAGGAGGAGGAGGAGGAGGAGGAGGGCAGGAGGAGGAGGAGGAGGAGGAGGAGGAGGAGGAGGAGGAGGAGGAGGAGGAGGAGGAGGAGGAGGAGGAGGAGGAGGAGGAGGAGGAGGAGGAGGAGGAGGAGGAGGAGGAGGAGGAGGAGGATCCGCTGGGTGGGTCACCGGATCTCATGCCACCAGCGACAGCAACTTGAGCAAGGGAGGAGGAGGAGGAGGAGGAGAAGGAGGGGGTGGGAGGAGGAGGAGGAGGAGGAGGAGGAGGAGGAGGAGGAGGATGTTGCAGGA
This sequence comes from Prorocentrum cordatum, assembly GCA_963575745.1. NCBI lineage: Eukaryota > Dinophyceae > Prorocentrales > Prorocentraceae > Prorocentrum > Prorocentrum cordatum. The sequence continues at coordinate 75,251 of CAUYUJ010015787.1, read as the reverse complement.
TGTTGCAGACCTGATCTCCGCAGTTGCGAGGCACGCGCCGCGGCGACGACTGAAGCCTTACTCACCCCAGGCCGTCCCTGGGCGATGGAGGTCGGCTTTGGTCAAATCGAGACCCCCCTCGCCTGAGGTCTTGAGGGGGCCTCCTGCAAAACGGCGCAGCTGAAACATCAACCACTGCGCTTCGCGCTCCCCCCCGCAGGAGTAGGAGGAGGAGGAAGAGGAGGACAATGCTGCTGCTGCTGCTGCTGATGGTGATGAGGATCAGGATCAGGGTCAGAATCAGGATGATGAGGATGATGAGGATGGCGAGGAGGAGGAGGATGAGGATATTGTTGATGCTGCCATCGATGATGACGGTACTGCCGCTGCTGCGGCTGGTGATGATCATGATGATAATGGTGATGGCGATGATGTTGATGATGATGATGACGATGATGAGGATGGCGATGATGATGTTAGTGATGATGATGATGATGATGATGATGATGATGATGATGATGATGATGATGATGGTGATGGTGATGGTGATGGTGATGGTGATGATGATGATGATGATGATGATGATGATGGTGGTGATGGTGATGGTGATGGTGATGGTGATGGTGATGGTGATGGTGTTGATAATGATGAGATGAGGATGGTAAAGACGATGTTGAGGATGCTGATGGTGACCATGTTGTTGACGATCATGATGATGATGATGAGGATATCGATGACGACGACGACGACGATGATGATAGTGATGATGATGATGATGATGATGATGGCGCTGGTGATGCTGATGAATATGATGCTGATGCTGACTGTGGTGTTGCTACTGATGATGATGAAGAGGGCGACGATGATGAATACAATCGTGCTGATATTTTTAATCATGATGATGAGAATAATGATGATAATGATGATGAGAATAATGATGATAATGATGATGATGATGATGATGATGATGATGATGATGCTGATGATGATGATGATGATGATGATGATGATGATGATGATGCCGACGATCAGGATGCTGATGGTGATGGTGATGATGATACTGCTCAGGGTGAGAATGCTGATCCTGATGCTGCTGATGACGATGTTGAGTTGAAAAAGGATGATGATGATGATGATGATGAGGAGGAGGAGGAGGAGGAGGAGGAGGAGGAGAAGGATAATGATGATGAGGAGGATGATGATGCTGGTGATGATGGTACTGATGGCGATGATGGGGGTTAATCTGATGATGCTGACGATGATGTTGGTGGTGGTGGCTATGATAATGATGACGATGATGATGCTGCATATGATGGTGATTCGTAGTATGGTTGTGGTGCTGATGATGATGGTGCTGCTGATGACGATGGTGATGGCGATGATGATGAGGATGAGGATGAGGATGCTGATGCGGCTGATGATGATAGCGATGATGATTGTGATGATGATGACGATGCTGCTGCTGATGATGATGATGATGATGATGCTGGTGATACTGATGATGATGACGACGACGAGAAGATGGAGGAGAAATAGGAGAAGGAAGAGCACGCCGATCGCGATCTCTAAGCCTGCAACCGGGACGACAACCATATCCATGCCTTGCTGTGGGAGGCCCATGCTGTGCACGCCAATCGGGCCGTCCCCCCCTCGTCTGCCCTCCCCTTGATCCGCGTGCAGGGTGCCACGCCCGATGGGGCTGGGCTCTTGGGGCTCGCGCAGAGCTTAGCGATAGCGTCGTCGGCGATGGTCATGCCACGGCTCCCCGCTGGAAGCGGAGGCCTCCTGAGTCTCCAGGGCTCCGGGAGAGGGGGCGGACCCTCTTGAAATGTCACTGCGCCCAGGCAGGACGCAGACAGTCTTCTCCTCATCAGTGTTCGACCCGCTCTTGGCCTAGTGGTTGGCGGCCGTCCCCTCCGTGACCGGAGGGGCCACACCAATACATGCAGCTAGGCGTCCTTGCTCTCGTCGTCGGTGTCTCTCTGTGCGTCCCCATCCTCTTAGGGTGAGGAGGAGGAGGAGGAGGAGGAGGAGGAGGAGGAGGTGGTGGAGGAGGAGGAGGAGGAGTCTTGCCTTGCGGCTGCGGCACCTGCCTCGTGCCTGCGGCTCTGGAGGAACTCGGTCCTGCCGTCCCAGGAGGAGATCTGCGAGATCAACAGGCGCGCCCGCGGCCCCCGCCTGCCCGCTCTCTCTACCCGTCGCGCCCCTGCTGGCCGCGAAGGGGCGGCATCGGGGCGGGGGGGGACGGCATGAAACGGCAGGGGGCGGGACGGCCATGAGGAAACGGCAGGAAGGGAGTCTGGGCCTCCCAGATGGGTTTGGGCGGAAGGGCTCGGAGGATCGTGCCGCATCCCCGATGAATCGGCGGTGCGGCGTTATGTGGAGCCCGATTTTCTCCGCGCCGACGACGCCGATGCATCGGCGATGCGTCGCCGATGCGTCGCCGATGTATCGGCGATGATCGGCGATGCGGCGCGACCCTCCGACCCCACCTATTCGGACCCCATCCAGGAGGCCTCTAAGGAAAAGTCGGCAACTCGTCAGAGTGACCGTTCGCCCGAGTGACCTCCTGTGTGGGCACACTGGGGTCCCCAGACGGCGGAACGCGATGTAATGGCAGCGGCTTGCGCGCTCCCGCGCCCCGTGAAAGCCGCGCGCCAAAGGTCGCTCTTGCCAAGGGTCGCTCCTGCGTGCAGCCTGAGGGAGGAGGGAAGGCTGCGAGGAGGCGACAGGGGGAAAGGGAGGCACACGGGGTGGAGGAAGGCCGTGAGCAAATGGCAGGGCGCAAGGGCGGGTGCGGGGGGGGGGGGAGGAGGAGGAGGAGGAGGAGGAGGAGGAGGAGGAGGAGGAGGAGGAGGAGGAGGAGGAGGAGGAGGAGGCAGGAGGAGGCAGGAGGAGGTGGACAAGGAGGAGGAGGAGGAGGAGGAGTAGGAGGAGGAGCACGCCGATCACGATCTGCAAGCCTTCACGACGACACCCATGCCCTGCTGAAGGAGGCCCACGCTGTGCGCGCCAATCTGGCCTTCCCCCCCTCATCAGCCCTCCCCTTCCTTCGTCGGCGGCCTGCCTTGGGCGCCAGGCGGGCTAGGTGCGCTTTGTTTGTCTCCTGCTGCTTCTGCGCTCGAGAGCGGCTCTGCCTCTATCCCCTTTCGCGGCCCCCGCGGTGTCGGAGGTCGGCCTGGAGAAGGTGTATGCTACGGGGGGCAGCCCTCAACGGTGGCAGCCCTCGTCACGCCTCGCGCTGGAGGCCCTGCAGCTCGGGCAGGCAGCGGCGCGCCGTGCTGCGCGGACGCGGGCCCAGCGGGCGTGCGAGGCCGCGCTGGATCGTCAAGGGCGTGGGCGGCAGCCAGGATCGTGGCAGGACCGCGAGGCAGCCGCTCGCCCCGCCCTCCGCCCTGCCGTGGCTGGCAAGCGAGCGCCAGGAGTGGCGAGGCAGCGGAGGACCGCCGCCTGGCAGGCTGCCCTGGCCCCGAGCGGCGGCTTCACCGCAGCGTCGCTGGAGGAGTTGTCGGAGGCGGCCGCTGGACCTCGCCTTGGAGGCGCCTCGCGCGCTGCAGGGGTCCGGGGGCTGGACTTGGCCACGACAGTTCCGGCATGCGGCCTGGCCCCGGGCTGCTGGAACCTCCTGCCAGCCTCAAGGTCGGGCCTGAGGCGCGACGCTCCCGCGGCTGCCCGGACGCCAACGATGAGATCGCCCATTACCTTACCTGTCGTGGCGCTTGGTGGGCAGTTTGCCAGGCGACGCGATCATTCGCACACTCTCCTGTGCTACACAGAATCGGCCTCGGCGAATGAGCGGCGTACCAGCTGAATGACGACAGGGAGAACGATCTTCCGCAGACCGTGGCGCGGCTGGAATGGCTCTACCACATCCACAACATCCTTCGCCATCGGCCTGGCGCGCATACCCAGCCGCCTTGCGCGGCTGTGACTGCAGCGAGGATCGCGGCCCACCGTGTTCAAGTACCACCCGCATGTACGACTGGAACAACTTCCAGAACTCCCAGAACTCCGCCTGCAACGACTCTCAGACTTTCCAGAACTACGACTGAGAGGCCCCGCCGGCCGCGAGGCTAGCGAGCCATTCTGACCCGCCATCTGCGGGCGCTCCTCCTCCTCCTCCTCCTCCTCCTCCTCCTCCACCCCCTCCTCCTCCTCCTCCACCCCTCCCCCTCCTCCTCCTCCTCATCCTCTCCTCCTCCTCCTCCACCCCCTCCTCCTCCTCCTACTCCTCCTCCTCCTCTCCTCCTCCTCCTCCTCCTCCTCCTCTTCCTCCTCCCTCCTCCTCCTCCTCCTCCTCCTCCTCCTCTCCTCCTCCTCTCCTCTCCTCCTCCTCCTTCCTTCCTCCTCCTCCTCCTCCTCCTCCTCTCACCTCCTCCTCCTCCTCCTCCTCCTCCTCCTCCTCCTCCTCCTCCTTCCCCCTCCTCCTCCCTGTCCTCCTCCCGTTGCGTTGCCCAGTCCTGTTCGCGCCGTCCCGCTGGGGCTGGACGGGGTGATGCAGGGTGATGCGCGCCGCTGCGCTGGCGTGTTTTTGCCCACTCCTGTCAGCGCCTTCTCCGACTTTGCCGACGCGTCATCCTCCTCGCCCTCCCTCCCCCACCTCCTCTTCCACCCCTTTTCATTACAACGAGTCCTTCCCTGTCAGTCCCCCGGACGAGTCGGTAGGGCGGGCTGGGCGTTTCGCCTGAGATTCGCTCACCGTTTATGATCATGGAGCGTGAAATTCTGCAACTGCTTCAAGGATGCATGGGGGTCCTTTTCAAAATGCCTCTCGCTTTAGCGCCGCGCACACTCGTCTTCTCAAGTTTGCAGCAGCTTCAAGGATGGATGGCGGTTCCTTTTCAAAACCTTGCTCTCGTTTTAGCGCCGCGCGCAATCGTTGTCACAGTGGTCAACAGCTTCAAAAGTAGATGGCGGCTCCTTTGCAACATGTTGTTTTCGCAATATCACCGCGCGCATTATTCTTACAAACTTACCACGGTTTCTAGGGCCCGTAGGGCTCAAACCCCAGGAATGGTGTTTTGCCACGGTTTCGGATTGTCAGGACGCAAAAACCACGTCGATCCGCCGCTCTGAAGAAGTCCCAGGCGCATTTCGGGATGGTCAGGACGCAACAGTCACATTGATTCGCGGCGTTGAAGTCCCATGAATTGCATGTTGGCACGATTGGGAATTCTCTAATGGTTGTCTTTCAGCGGGATACTTCCGCAATGGATGCTCGCGCGGAGTGTGCTTGCAGATGGGTACGGTTTGAGGGGCCAAGTGGGAGATTGAATTTTATGGTCCGCTCCATCTCGGTCAAGGCTTCACCCGGCTCGCGCGCGTGGGCCCCAGGCGCGGCCTTGTCCACGGCTCTCGCGGTAGCTGGGCGTCACGGGTTGGTGACGCTGGGGCTCTGGGCTGCAGCGCCGACGCCCGCAGTGCCCCGAGGTCCACTGCCCAGCGCTGGGCGACCTCTTGGCCGTGGCGGGCCTCTATGCGGCGCCTGACCCGGGGCCGCCCGGGGAACCCGCGGGTCGTTTCCTCCTGGACGTGCCAGAGGAAGTCGTGAAGATGGCTGGAGCACGTAGACAAGCAGATCGACGCGCTGGTGCGGGAGGCGCGATCCAGTCAGCCTTTGTCACCGTTTTGGCAGAAGCGTCGTCCGGTTGCGGTCAAATCGGAAACCCCACGTGTTCGGGGCGGACGGGGCAATGGTGGAGGAGGCGGGCTCGCACCCAGGCGCAAGTTGTCTCAATGGTACAAGGATGAAATTCGACCGGGAAACACACGACACCACCCCACCTACGGCGCGCCGTGTTGGATGTTTGCGACTTTTCCTCGCTGTCTTTCGCGCGGTGCTTCCTGGCCGACGACAGCATGATGGAGACGTGGTGGGCAGTCGTGGTTCGTCATGTCTTCGAAACTTGCTGGTGCAGACGGGCGGTGCTCGCCATCCCGCGCAACGGAGCGTGGGTGGTCATTGCGCCGGGCGACGACCGCTACGTCGGAAACAGTCAGTGTCGGCGTAGCACAAGCGGAGCGGGGCAAGCATTACTATACTGCCCTCCCCGGGCGTGGTCTCCCAAGAGGAGCTCCAAGGCAGGTTTGATCGGTCCCCGGAGCAGATCAAGGTGGCGGAGGCCGAGGCCTCCGCGAGGACGCGCCGCCGCTCGACCCAGCGATTCTGCGGGATGGTGAGTTGTCAAGCATCGGGGGCTGGTGGAGCCAGGGGGTCGCGACGTCGTCCCCCGCGGTGACGGGGCGGCTCTGGCTCGTCTTGGTGGCCAGGCCCCGGCGGCTCCACCTCTCGCTCGCCCCGATGGTCAAGCTCCAGATGCTCCGCCTCTCCCTCCGCCAGTGCTGGGCCCCTAGCCAGGCGCGGCTCATCGTCGATCCTCAGCATGGCGACTTGGGTCGGGGGCGCCATCCGCCGCGCTGGGCCGCGGGCTCGGGCGACTGCGCCCTTGCCTTGGGCGCGGCGGGCCGCGCGGCGGCGGCGGGGGTCGATGAGTCCGAGGCCCCGCGTTTCCTGGCGGACGCCCGTGTTCGGATCGACAAGGCCCCGACAGGCGAGAAGGCCCCCGCTCGGGGGGCAGTTGGGGCGCGTCTCGACGGGGCCCTCGACGGCGGCGCGAAGACGCCTCCGCCCGGCGAGGACGCCCGCGCGCTGACTGTCGACTACGACGAGCAGGGAGTGCGGTCCAAGACTTGGCGGGCCGCGCGCGCAGAGATCTCCTTCAATCACTGCGACGACTGGGAGGGGCACCGCGAGGGCCCGGCCACTAGCTTGCCCTTGTTCAAGAACATCAAACGCCAGCGGGGATATCCCCCTAAGTCTCAAGGCGGCGCCCTATCAGGCGAGGCACTCAGGCGCCTCCTTTGATGCTGCCGTGAAATATCGAAGGCGAGCCGAGATCAAAACTCAGTCGGGGGCGCTGGCGAGCTGACAAATCAGTTCTGCGGCTCGACAGCATGGCCAAGATCGTCGAGAGTGTCGATAGGATGCCAGATTACATGGCGGCCCACGCGAGGGCGCGCGAACGCCGTCTCGAGGCTTTTTTGCGCGGCCTGGTCGACCCCTCGACCGTCGCGCCGCCCGTCGCCCCGAACTGCCCCCAACGGGAGCGACTCCGCGACTGGCCGACCTCTTTGGCAGTGCTGGCGGGGCGGGGCGGGCGCAAGGCGAGCGCGGCATGCGATCTCGATTGTCTGACTTTTCAGTTTCGCCAGCCCTTGACCCGACGAGTGCGAAGAACGTCAGGCATCGACATTGAGGCGCTTGGGCCGGCAAGGTCGCGACGGCCACGCGAGCCGTGGCGCGCTTGTCCTGGGGCGTCGCGCGGCGCAGTGCCACTGCGATTCGCTCGCGGACTGAATTGCAGGGCGCTGCCAAGCCCAGCACGCCTTTTTTATGGCCGGCGCGCGCTGGACAATGGCAGTGCGCGGGCAAGAAGCACGACGCCGTTGATTCGTCTCTGCCGCCGCCTGCGGATGCCGTAGACCGGCGAGAACCCAGCGCCGGGCACCCGCGGCGCGCTCCAGAGTTCCTCTTGTCGTCAAATTGCGGCGTCGAGACCAAGAATATTGACCAGTGCCCCTCTAGACCTTCGCGACGGAAACGCATTCGTCTTGCGTTCGGAAAAGTGTGATCCGACGGACGTGGCCTTCTGTGGCCAACATGTACGTCGTGGGCGTCTGTGGTCATTTTGGCTCAAGCTGTTGCCCAGGGCCTTCGCCCCCCTGGGTCGGGGCCCGAAGTGGTCCAGGACGACCCGCGAGATCCTCCTTCATGGGGCCCTGCCAAGGGTGGGGATCGTCTTCCCTTTCGGCGCCGCCCCTTCACGGATTGCCCCGGGTTCGCCCGCCGCCGAGGGCGGCGCCGGCCGTGGCGCTCGCCAGTCCGACAAGAAGGCCCGCAGGGCCACGCATGACCCAGCCCCGCCCTCTCGGCCCCCGCGCCGGGAGCGCCCTGCGAGGTGCGGCGCCGGCCCGAGGCGCCGCCGCTCGCCCCGCCCCGCCCAGTTCGGACCGCCGCGGGCCGGGTCGAACTCGGACTGGGAGCCGCGCCAGCGACGCGATCAGCAGCGGCCCCCCCGTCCGACGTCCTCGCCTTCGCGGGCGACGCGACTCATCGGCGACATTCGGGAATCGAGCGCCAGGATCGTGTTTCTCAGGGGCAGAACCCATCCCGGGAAGTCCAGGCGCCGCGGTCGTCGGCTGCCGCGGCGGATCGCAAAGCGCAAGCCCCCAACCGCAGATTGGCAACCCTTGAAGAGAATAAGGCAGAGGCCATCCAGAACGCGGCCCTGGCGGCGGTGGAGGCCTAGCTGAAGAATGTTGAAACTGCGATTGTTGGAACTCGGAGCTCTCCGAGGCCGTCTTTTCGGCCTCGTCCCCCCCTGGCCAATGTCGGCGTGCTGAGCGCCAGACTGCGACTGGATCGCGCCGCGAGGCCATGGGACGTGCTCCGCGTCGCCGTCGTTGGCTTCCCGCGGAAAATGATGCAGACCTCGCTGAAGCGCGCGGCGGAGCTCTTGATCCAAGCTGGCGTTCCACGGGATCGCGCGCGCCCAACAACGCGCGCCGTCGACGCGACCGAGCAGAGCAAACCGCCCTCGACTTCGCGGACGCCCCGAAGGCCGCTGACTTCCTCGACGCGCTCAACCCCGGGCCGCCCGCCGTTTTTCCTGACCCGATCTACCTCCAGCAGCAGTTCACTCTGCGTGCGAAGCGAGGCCTTGAGCCAGATACCCGTTTGCTGTTCCTGGCCATGGGGAAGATCCGCGGAGCTCTCGTTGCGGCCGCGCAAAAAAACTCACATAAGTTGTTGTAGGGACTTGTGAAGAGGGAAAGTTGGACGGATTGTGTTTTGCAACATCGTTTGGGCGTCTTGGGCTTGGAATTGTCTTCGTCCTTCGTCCTCCCCCTCCTCGTCCATTTCCGCCCCTCTCCCTCGCACCACCTCCTCTGTTCCCCCGCGCCCGACCACCACCACCACCCCTCCCCCTCCCGCGGCCCTGTCCAGCCCCTCCCCCGCTCGACGAGGGCCGCCGCGGGAGCGGGTGGCCTGGCGGCCCGCGACCTCCCTTTTCATCGGGCGCTTCGTAGGGGGGGGGGTCGGGCCGAGGGTGCACGACAGGCGTACCCCTCTTCGCCCCCAGTGGCGGCCGGGAACTGTGGCCTCGCGCGTCGTTCCGCCGGCTCTGGCCCACCGCGCTGCGGCGCGACGCGCTATCCTTAAATCGGGCCTGTCCCCCTAATTACAGGGGGATTTGGGATGAAAAACAATCAATACCCCAAACATATTCCAAACATAGTCCAAAAATAGTCTGGGGACTATGTTTTGATTTTTTTTACCATTTTGGAGAATTTGTTGTGAATATGTTGTATTTTTCATCGAAAATCCCCCTGTAGGGGGACACGCCCTACTTGACGCTGTCCACATTCTGGTCCCCAGGCATCAGCGCCTCGAGCCTTTCCCGACCCCCCGCCCCGTGCAGCGGAGCGACACGCCATCCGGTCGAAATCCACACCCCTTTCATCGGGCGCTTTTGTATTAGGGGTGCGATCGGCGGGGGGAATACACGCCGGTCGTTGAAAGTAGGTATTTTTGGATTCCCAGATCCCAATCTACTTCAAGCGCCTTCCTACTTCAAGAATCGGCATGCTTTTGCTGTGCTCTGTTACTCTCTGGGAGGACCTGGGCCCAATCCAGTTGATCCGCCTTCCTGCTTCATGTCTTTACCTACTTCTTCCGACCGACGTGCAGAGGATTCCACCACAGGGGTCTCAAAGGGGCCCCCACTTGACCTCGGATCCGCCGTGCTTTGGGCGATCCCCCGTAGGTAGGGCGGAGGTGCCCGCCCTACTTTTCAAGCTCCTTCGGTGTCGAACTTCCCCCCCCATCACCCTCCTCCCTCCTCCCTCCTCCCTCCTCCCTCCTCCCTCCTCGCCACACCCGACCCCAGGAACATCCTCCTGCACCCGGAGTACTACACCGACAGTTGCGGGCACGACCGCATGCGGCTGCGGCGGTACCGTCTCTGCCCCGAGTGCGTGCAGGCGGGGCTGCTGACCTTCGCCGTGCACGACGAAGGAGCGCGGTTTCCTCCGAAGAAGACGACACGACATAACCATAATTTTGTTGACGGTCCGCGCGGATTTCTTGGATCTGCGCTGGCCCCCCCCCGTCCCTGGCGCGCGGAGCGCGCCAGGGGCGGCGCCGGAGGCGCAGCCAGGGGGGCCAGCGCAGATCCAACAAATCCGCTTTGGCCATGGGCGGTTCATGTTTCTGCCGTTTCGTCTTCCTGTGTTCCTCTTCTGCTCTGGCGGGGCGGCGCCTTGCTTTGTTCATAGGCCCCGCCGCCGCCGCCGCCGCCGCCGCTGCTGCTGCTGCTGCTGCTGCTGCTGCTGCTGCTGCTGCTGCTGCTGCTTGGGAGCTCGCTCCGGCCGCGCGAGCCTGCGTCGAGTGGCAGCTCCTTGGGTCCAGGAGGCGGGCCCCCCCGGTGGGGGGGCTCGTGGGCCCCAGGGAGCAGCTGAGGACCACCACGCCCATCATGGAAGCGTTGCCCTCTTTGCACCAGGCGCGGCACCCCTCGTCCTCCTCGCCCTTCTCCTCCTCCTCCTCCTCCTCCTCCTCCTCCTCCTCCTCCTCCTCCTCCCCTCCTCCTCCTCCTCCTCCTTCTCCTTCCTCCCCCTCCTCCTCCTCCTCCTCCTCCTCCTCCTCCTCCTCCTCCTCCTCCTCCTCCTCCTCCTCCTCCTCCTCCTCCTCCTCCTCCCCCTACTCCTCCACTCCTTTTCTTTATAAGTAACTTCTCCTTGTCGCACCCCGAGTCCAGTTTAGGGCGGGCCGGGCGTTTCGCCTGAGACTTCCTCACCATCTGAGGTTTAAAAGATGGCAAAAGTTTCACAGATGGAGGGTGGGTGGTTTCAAAATGTGGCTCTCGCCTTAGCGCCGCGTACATTCGTTTTTAAATAATTGCAAAAGCTCCACGGGGTGGGGGAGGGGGGGGGGTCAAAATGTGGCTCTCACCTTAGCGCCGCGCGCATTCGTCGTGAACAAGTGCAATCATTGCACGGGTTGAGGACGGTTCCTTTCCAAAATGTGGCTCTCGCCATAGCGCCGCGCACATCTGTTTATAGAATGTGCAAGAATTTCGCGAATTCCCATGATCAACGCACCTGAAATGGTGTTTTGGAAGGACTCAGGAATTTGGGGATGCAGCAATTACGGTGATTCGCGGTGTTGATCTCCCAAGAATGGCGTTCTGGCACGATCCAGGATCGTCAAGGCGCAACAGTCAGGTTGATCCGTGGCGTTGGAATCCCGAGAAACATGTTTTGGCATGCTTCAGGGTCTTGAAACGGTTTTCTTCCAACGAGGCAGTTCCCCCAATGGAAATGAACCGTTGTTAGGGCCTATGAAGAGGGAGCTTGGAGGGAGGGTATATTCGAACATCGTTGATGGCTCTTGGGTTTACACTGGTCCTCCTCCTCCTCCCTCTCCTCCTGCTCCTCCTGCTCCTCCTCCTCCTCCTCCTCCTCCTCCTGCTCCTGCTTCCTCCTCCTGCCTCTCCTCCTCCTCCTCCTCCTCCTCATCATCATCATCGTCGTCCTCCTCCTCCTATTCCTCTTCCTCGTCCTCCTCCTCCTCCTCCTCGTCTTCCTGTTATTCCTCCTCCCATCATCTTCCTCTTCCCCCTCCCCTCCTCCTCTCCTCCTCCTCCTCCTCCTCGTCCTCCTCCTCCTCCTTCTCCTCCTCCTCTTCCTCCTCCTCCTCCCCTCCTCCCCGTCCTCGTCCTCCTCCTCCTCTTCTCCTCCTCCTCCTCATCATCATCATCGTCGTCCTCCTCCTCCTATTCCTCTTCCTCGTCCTCCTCTTTCTCCTCCTCCTCCTCCTCCTCAACCTCCTCCTCCTCCTCCGTTTCCTCCTCGTTCTCCTCTTCCTCCTGCTCCTCCTCCTCCTTCTTCTTATCCCCCTCTTCTTCCTCCTTTTCCTCTGGCGGTGCAAGTGAAGCGAGGGCAGCTCCGCGGGCGGCAGCCGGCGGAAGGCTGGCGGGGGTTCAGATTCTGCCGCGCCCCCCAAGAGCTGCCAGTTTTTTCTTGGGGGGGGTCAGGCGTTCCAGAGTCGGCCAAGTAGCAATCCACCAAGAGGGCGGATTATGTGGAGCAGAAGCAGAACGCCCAATGCCAGTGGCGTACAGTTGGTTTCTCAGTCGCCTCTTGCACTGCGGAGGGCTGGGATGGAGGAGGGATGGGGAGACTAACTTTCATGGTGCAGTAGCGTTCTTCAGACCTCGTCGAGGCACAGCTGGTTGGAGGCTGCCCCAGCGCCCCTCGAGCTCGCTGGAGCCCTCGGAGGGCAGCGTTGCAGATCAGGAGTTCTGTCTCTGTCGAATCGTCGGTCAGGAACTTTTGCTTGGCGTGTCGCGCCGCTGTCTCTGGCCCACCACGTCTCGGCGCGATGCGCTAACCACGACCCAGCCCCCACAGGCGTCAACGTCCTGAGCCTTTTCCAGCCTCCCGCCCTGCGAAGCGGCGCGACACGCAATCAGCTCGCATGGCATGGCATGGCGCCGGGGCCGCCGCTGCGACACGCTGAGCAAAAGTTCCCGACCGTACATCGAGAGCCGTGGCAGTGCGAGCCAGAACAGCGGCGCCAAGGCTGCAAGCAGCGCCCCGCTCAGCGGCCACCACGACGAAGCCGCCGCCTCAGAGGAGGAGGAGGAGGAGGAGGAAAATACACCGATGCCGCTGCTCGCACTGGAGAGCCCTCATCATCACGGCTGGACTCCCCTCGAAGTTTTGGCCGAAACGCGCCCAGGTAAAGGTCCAGAGAGTAGCGGCATTAGTACAGCAGGCGCACACGATAAATAATCCTGCTACAAGACACCCTGGGGCGAATTTGGCGACGATCTCTGAGCTCCGTGGGGCGCGGCGAAGCTTCCATGGGTCCCCCAGGCCATCGAGGGGTGCGATAGGGCAGCGGGGCACCCGCTGGCAGGCTGGTTTCGTGTTTGCTGTGCCTGCTGTACCCCTTTGCTTCCCGATGCCTCGCCTGCCGCATGCAGTTCCCTTGGCGTCACAGAGGCCGCCTGCGCTCTCCCCCGTGCAGCCTCCAGGCCCGGCTGCCGCGCCAGGGCGGGGACGGGGATGGGTGAGCGGAGCGGTGCGAAGGTGTTCGAGACAGGCCAGCCACAACTGGGGGAGCTGTGTTCCTCACCCCCCTCTGGGGGACCCATCGATCTCGACACCCCTCTCGAGAGATCGTCGATGCGATGGGTTCCTGCAGGGGGGTGAGGACCACAGCTCCCCCAGTTATGGCTGGTCGGTGAGATCGCGGGATACGGCGCCATGTGGTCTTGGGCGGCTCAGGAACTGAGCGCCGAGCCTCGAGGCGAAGCACCAATGAGCATCCTGGAGGCTTACGCGCCATTCCCCTGGCCCCCAGACGCGGGGATTCGTGACGACTTCCTGGGGTTGCTCGGGTGCCCCAGGAATGGCAAAATGCAGGCGGGGGAGGAGGAGGAGGAGGAGGAGGAGGAGGAGGAGGAGGAGGAGGAGGAGGGGAGGATGATGCAGAGCAATAAGATGAGGAGTGGGTGAGGAGAGCCCTGGAATCGTCTTGAGCCTTTCTTGGGGTGCTCTTGGGTTCGTTGCTCTCTATGTGCTTGCCGTCTTATCTTGGGGTCCTTGGCGGGAGCCTCCCAGAAGCTTGTAGGGGGTCTTCTCGGAACTTTCGCTTTGGACCAGTTGGGTCCCTGTTGGGCCCCTCTCGGAGCAACGTGTTTTTGGAGAATCGGGCTTATCGGATGCTTACTTGTGCGGCTCCAGAGCCATGATGGAGCCATCGCGGAGCCCATTGAGGCAATCGTGGAGGCCATCTTGAGCAGTTCTGCAGACCATGTTGGGCTAAGTTCCCCAAGCAGTGCTTGTAGTGAGTTTTGTTGTTGTTGTTGTTGTTGTTGTTGTTGTGGTTGTTGTTGTTGTTGTTGTTGTTGTTGTTGTTGTTGTTGTTGTTGTTGTTGTTGAACATTATTAATTCTAAAGAATAATTATTGTTGGGCCCCCTGCGCGCCTAGGCCGCGTTTTCATCATTTTCGTGAGGAAGCCTCGAGGTGATCAAGATCCGGTTGTTTTGTTCCCCCCCGCTTTCCCTTGCAAAAAACACTATAAAATGAAATTTCTTGTTCAAATATAATCAAATTTCAAGAATCCCTTGTAAAAAATAAGGTAAAGTGGACATTCGCGCGCGCAAGACGAAATCCTTCCAAAAGCTTAGTGTTCGGAGCGATTTTAACATAAAAACATCAAAAAACCAATGGTTTTTCAACAAAAAAATGTCAAAATCTCATCCCGCGCGCTCTTGCGGATTCGTAGGAAACCCAACACTTTTTAAACATTTCTGTCAAACGGGCTTTTGCGAGCAACTTTTTCGAACTTCTGCGACAACGGTTGCGCACCTGCCAGGGCCATCATCCCTGTCAAATAATACCATGCGGGACACATTCGTTTTTTCTTCGCGCGCGCACGCCGAAATCTCCAAAAACCATTGGGTTCTTAAGAATTTTAGCACCGCGCATCATAAAATCACACGAATCGTCTGCTTAAGTGTATTCCCATCATCCCAGGAACTTGACCCAAAAATGTGACCAACTCCGCTCTCTCTGTCTCTCTCTCTGTCTGCTCTCTGTCTCTCTCTCTGTCTCTCTGTATTATGTATTGTATGGCACAATTGCACCATGCTGGGCACATGCGCGCCCCGAATAAGTGACCAAGTTCTGTGGGTGTGTACCCCACGCCAGTGTAGTAGCCACGGTCGTCCGCACGCCACGAAGTGAAGTGTCCCAACGTCATAGGGCGGGAAGCTGGGTTTGGGTGGTCGCGAAGAGTCGTTTGGATATTTGGTAGAGCTTGTAATGCCCCCCCACGAAGTGGGGGTATTGCCTGGTGTCGTATGAAAACCCTGGCACTGGGGAGAACACCACGCGTTCGGGTAAAATGATTGTCGTTGTTGTCGTTGTCGTTGTCGTTGTTGTTGTCGTTGTCGTTGTCGTTGTTGTTGTCGTTGCTGCTGCTGTTGTTGCTGTTGTTGCTGTTGTTGTTGCTGCTGTTGTTGTTGGTGATGATGATGATGCTGATGATGATGATGATGATGATGATGATGATGATGATGATGATGTTGTTGTTGTTGCTGTTGTTGATGATTTCTGGCTGAAGGAACTGGATGGGTACGCCGGGGTTTCGCCACGTCGCGGGCCCGTGCCGCCTCGTGGGCGCCTCGTGCGTGCCCCGCGTGCGCCATGCAGTGCGCGCCGCATGGCTTGCACCGCGCACCTGCACCACATATCCTCCTCCTCCTCCTCTTCCTCCTCCTCCTCCTCCTCCTCCTCCTCCTCCTCCTCCTCCTGCCTCCTCCTCCTGGCTGCGGTGCGCGCAGCGTTGCTGTTTTGGCCGCCCTGGCCGAAAGGGTGGGCCGCCTAGAGCACTTCGTTGCTACGCTGTCTCGCACCATAGACTCTATTAACTTTATAGTTTGTTGTATTGGCTTTTCACCCAGTTTGCCTGCGTGAATCGTCGTCATCGCCGAACCTCGCCGAACCTCCTGCCTCCTCCTCCTCCTCCTCCTCCTCCTCCTCCTCCTCCGCACCACATCATCGTGCACCGCGTGGATTGCACCACCCAGCCTTCCTGCAGCACGTGGCTTCCACCACGCAGCCCGCACCGCGCAGATTCTCCTCCCGAGGGGAGGATCGACTCGACCACTTTCTCCCCCCCCCCCCCGACTTATCGCCCCCCCCACCGGGAAATTGCAACTTGCACATGATTCTGCCTCATCGTTCATTTTAGAAATAATCTCGTACCATGCCCGGCAGGCTGGGTATCGCCCCCCCCCCCTCCCCCGGCCCCCCTCTCATCCCTGTCAAAAAAGATGCGCGCGCAGTCGGCTATCGCAAAAAATGAGGTGCTTGTTCAATAATCCCGTGCGGCAAAAACGTACAAAGTCTACACGCGCGCGCACATGTCGAAATCACACCACCAAAACGCCAGGCTTGCAAGCACTGCAATACACAATCACCAAAGCCCCGCAGGTTTCAAATCACAGACTGTGCGAAGTTCCTGCCCGTGCGACTCGTGCAACATTGTGGGAAGACCGAATGATGTGAGCAATCTCTCCCAGAACCCGTACAGTCGGCCCAGATTAGTAGGTCGACCTTGCCAGCTCAAGGGTGCCCTTGTGTCCTGTGCCTCGCGACGCGTGCCTTCTTACAGTCCTATGACGATGTGGCCCTCGGAAGGGTCTTGTGTCCTCTCGCGTGTCCTGTCCAATCAAGGGCGACTGTACTGTATTCTGACCTCACGACGCGGTGCATCCGCGCGGATCCAGCAGGCGCACATTGCGCGAACTTGTAGCACATATTAATGTTATGAGGGCCACGCACGCCGCCACGCGAGCGTGTCGAAAATCCTTCCAAAACCATCGCATCTTCGAAGCAGCTCGAAATAAAGCTTTCGACAACGATTTTTGTTGATTTGTTGTTTCTTCTTTAAAACAGGGTTCTTGGACTTCCGCGGGCGCGAATTTCCTCACCATCACCCTCGTCAGCGCCGCCGCATGACGTCGTCGTCATCGGCAATCGCTGCCACTGCCGCCATTGCCACTCAACCGTCTTCATCATCGATGGGCGGACATGATCATCGTCATTGGCGTTAACAGCATGGGCGCTGTAATTGGCCTTGCCGTCGCCACTCATCGTTTACATCATCATCAGCAGCATCAGCATCGTCATCATCATCATCATCATCTTCATCATCATCAACCGCATCCTCAATCCCATCATCATCATCATCATCATCATCATCATCATCATCATCATCATCGTCATCGTCATCGTCATCGTCATCGTCATCGTCATCGTCAGCATCGTCATCGTCATCGTCATCGTCATCGTCATCGTCATCGTCGTCATCATCATCATCGTCATCGTCATCGTCATCGTCATCATCATCATCATCATCATCCTCATCATCATCATCATCATCCTCATCAACATCGTCGTCGTCATCGTCATCGTCATCATGATCCCCACCACCTTCGCTACTAGTAGCATCGTTGCCGCCGTTGTCGATGTCATCTTTGTGCCGCGCGCTTCCCCGAGCCACCGACCCGCATTTGAAGTGCCCGCGCACCAGCGCGGCTTTTGAGATGCGCTGGGGCGTTGCCCATCGGTAAGCGCCATCGCGCAGAGCTGGACCTGAACGGTGTTTTTGGTGATTTCGTGGGCCGTTTTCGTTTCGATTTCGTTTTGCGTGAAAGGCGGATTGAAGACAAAACGAGGGAAAACGAGAACACAACGAAAACGACAAACACCGTTTAGGTTCAGCCCTGCTATCGCGGCCGCATCGGTTGTGCCAGGCCAGCTGGCCGCTCTGCGCCCAAGCTTGCGCGCGCCAACGCAGCCGCAGAGATGCGCCGGCCAGGGCCGAGCAGCCACCACAATCGCCGCCGCATGAGTTTTGCAGAACAGGTTGCGGGCGGGAGGGTGGGATGGTTACACGAGCAGTGGAGTTGCCAAATCATTAGTTGGCAAATATTGTTTTCACCGCGTAGCATGCCCCACATAGTTTGCAAAGCATAGCTTGCGCCACAGTTTGCACCACACATCTTGCGCCACTCAAATTGCACATAGCTTGCACCACGTAGCTTGCGCCACATTGTTAGCACCCAGCGACTGCACTACAAAGCTTGCACATCCACGGTGCAACACTTCACTGTTTGGGGTCCACGCCGGCTAACGTGCCGTTTCCCGCATTCAAGCCATCTCGGGCAATTCGGGGAGGCCTCTGGTGACAGGATGTTTTCCCCCCAAAGCATTCGCCCCGCGAGGTGCGCTGACGAGTTCATCCCGCACCCGTCCCCAACCCCACCGCTCAAACGAGAGTCTGCCCTCTTTGGCGAAGGAGAGCAGTTGGACAGGGGCGGCCAAACAGCATATCCCACCCGCCCCGCCAGCTTCGAGGGCCGGCGGATGTCTGCCACGCGACTTCTCGGCCAGGGGCGCCCGTTCCGTCTCCTGCGAGCACGGATCCCGTCTAGTGTGTGTTTCGAGGGCGCGTTGATGTCTTTGCCTAATTCAAGTTTCGCGTGGCCCGCTTAGCCTCGACCGGAAGAGGTGCGCTCTCGACCCGCGGATCAAAAAAAAGTTTCGAGGGCGCGCCAGGCTCCGACGCCGCCGGGCATTCTGCCTGGCTGGCTCCTGCGCTGGGAGCGCTTCGCCGAACCGCCGGCTCGAGGCCCTCGTCGGGCTCCCGCCGGCCAGGAGCGGCCCCCGCCCGCTTCTCAAGGGGGGCCGCCGCGGCGCTGCCTGGCCGCGCGCCCGCCGCGCCGGCGGAGGGCATCCCCGCCGGAGCCGCCCCGACTCCGGCTCCGCCGTCCTCGTGCGCGATGTCGCAAGAGGGGCGGCAGCATCCGCAAGCGGGGCCGGGTGGCTCACACCCCGCGGCCGCGCCCTCGCCCAGTGAGCTTTCGCCGCTCGTTGTGCGCAGCGGTCTTTTCCCTCCTCGCCCCCCCTCCTCCCCTCCTTTCCTCCCGCCCCTCCCACCCGTCCAGCCCCCTCCGAGGTGGTGACGTTAACCTGGCTGGTCGCGCAAAGGAAGGGACCCAGTCACCGGAAGTCTCGGACAGAAAAAAAAATACACCTTTCGAGCTCCTCTGAAGCCGATGTCCGCCCCGCTTCGCCGCCGCCGTCTCCGCCAGGCCTCTGCGGAGGCGTTCCGCCCCACGACTTCTCGGAGGCGCCAACTTCCGCCAGACTTTTTCGCACCAGGGGGGGGGTCGCAGGCCTAGAGGTTGACACCAACACCAATATCGGCGGTGTGCCTCTACCGAGGGAAGAAGATCCCGATCTCGGCGATGGTGGTAATATTCTGGCTGCCGAGGTGACCGAAATACTACCACCAACGCCGAAACCTAGGATCATCTCCCCCCTGTGGAGGCGGCCCCCTGTCTGGGTGTTGACCCCGATTTCCAGGCCTCCAAAGTTTCCAGCGGCAGCTCTCGAGGAGAGGACGACGATGCCGAGGAGGTCCTCCTCCTCCTCCCCGTCCTCCTCCTCCTCCTCAGCGTCCTCCCCTCCTCCTCCTCCTCCTCCTCCTCCTCCTCCTCCTCCTCCTCCTCTTCGTCGTCCTCGTCCTCCTTCTCGTCCGCGTCCTCCTCTCCTCGGGGCGGGCCGGGCACCCTCCCGACGCACGGCGCCCTCCGGCTGGGCGGGCCGCGGGCGGGCCGCCGAGGTGGCCGGGCACCGCCAGCCAGCACACCCACTGCTTCTGCTTCCACTGCACCAGGCCCGCCGCCGGCCGCCTCGCCGCCTCGGCCGCGGCCCCGGGCCGCGCCCTGCCGCCCCAGACCCCCATCGAGCAACGAAGAATTCACGAAGGGCGGGTTCTCGCCACTTTCGGCCTCCGGGGGCCCTCGGCAGGCCTCGGGGGCGTCCAAAAACGACTCAGGAGGACAGACCGGTCCTGGGGAAGGGGTCGAGAACTCTGGGGTCGGCGTATTGAAAAAGTCATGACGTCGGGGGTCTGGGTCGGAGGCCTAGAGGCTGACACCAACACTGGTATCGGCGGTGTGCTTCCACCGGGGGAAGATGGTCCCGATCTCGGTGATGGTGGCAATATTCGGGCTTTCTAGGTGGCCGAAAGATTACCACCAACACCAAAATCCAGGGTCATCTTCCTCCCGTGGAGGCAACCCCTGGTGTTGGTATTGGTGCCCATATCTCCAATCTTCCAACTCCCCTCGCTCGCGGACCCTGTCGAGACTGAGCCGGGAGGGGTCCTCTGAACAGCTGGTCGAGGTGCGGCCATTTGCGCTCCCAGCAGGCGGATGTGATTCGTAAAGGTGGGTGTGCAGGAGACGACTTTTCCCGGATAGCGTTTCCAAGAGGGCTCTAAACAACAGAAGAGTCCTTCGGGGCGGACAGGTAGCCCTAGACCGCCCGGTGCGGCAGTTGTTTCGCTTGAGATTTCAGCACCGTGTGTTCAGGAATCGTGCTTTCCACAATGCTGGCTACATTTTGTCATAGCTGTGGTCTCCGGATAGCAGAAAGAAGTGGTTAACCAATTTTTGAAATAAACAAAGGCTGCGCAAAAACACACACACACAACAAGCATCAAGAACACGCGCAACAAAAAGCGCAACAAGAAGTGAAGCACACATTTGACCCACCTTTTTCGTGTGGAAACACCAAGGGGTCCGCGCCGACAAATACTGCAACCAAAAGTGTTCCCCCGAGACGCGCAACTGGGCATAGCTCTTTGTTGCGCACTTTGTCCTTGTGTGTTTGTATGTTTGTGTGTGTCGCTTTTTCCTTGTGGATTCTGCTGCAAGGGATCCCAGTCGTGATTATGGTCCGGACGGCGACGGTCCCTGGTAAGAACACATGGAGGTGCAGATGGCCGCGCTCTTGCCTGCTCTCAGGGTGCTTTGCTGGGCTACCTTGGTCCCCTGGCGATGAGGGTTGTGACGGGGCAGCGGGGGGGAGGGGGCCAGTCACGTCACGATTCGCGTCGGCGCCGTTTGGGGGAATGCTCAAGACGGCGCCGGCGCGAAGCGTGACGCGACGACCAGGGGGCGGGCAGCGGAGGGGGGGCGTGGCCAGTCACGGGCGTCATCGCGATTTGGACATGGTAACGCGCTGGCACCACCTGGGCAAATCCAGGCGTGCGCCTGGATGTGCAGCCAAAGTTGGGCTTGGTTGCGGTATGCCAAGCGAGGCTGAGCTACGTTGAGGTGAGCTGAAGTCAGAGATGTGAAGCCAGGTTGTGTCAGCCCAAGACACAGCAAGCCAAGCTGAGCCAGGCAAAGCCAAATTGAAGCAACGTGAGCTAGGCATAGCGAAAGATCGCTGATACAATGGCGCGAATGTGGCGTAATTCACGCGGGATCGTGGCCTCGGGGGCGCAAATGTGGCGTAACTTACGAGGGATCGTGGCCTGGGGCCTGGGGGGGTGAATGTGGAACCCACCGCAGAATTTTCCAGAAACGGAGGTGGGGCAAAAGAATACCAGCGGAGCACATATCCCAATACAGAGAATTGCCGTTTTTTTGTTTTGGAGAGGGGAGGCGCCTTTTCGGCGCCTCGGGGGCGCGCCCGCTGCATAATTTACAAGGGATCGTGGCGTCAGGGGCGCGAATTTGTAGTAATTTACAAGGGATCGTGGCCTCGGGGGCGCGACAAGTATGTAAATTACGTGGGATCGTGGCTTCGGGGGGGGCGCGAATGTGGCGTAAATGAAAAGGAATCGTGGCCTCGAGGGCGCGAATATGAAGTAATTTACAAGGGATCGTGGCCTCGGAGACGCAAGTGTGGTGTAAATTACGAAGGTCGTGGCCTCGGAGACGCGAATGTGGTGTGATTTGCTAGGGATCGTGGCCTCGGGGGCGCGAGTACAGCGTAATTTGCAAGGGATCATGGCTTGGGGGGCACGAAACTCCCGTATTTTTATGTGCCCCGCGCCCCCCCAGAAATTCTGAGAACCCTCCCGGGGTACGCTAACCAGGGCCCTTTTCGGCCCCCCCCCTCGCGCGGACAGTAACAATCTACAGTAGGAAGCAGAAAGCAGCACTGTAACAATGGAAACTGGAAACTGGAACTGGTGCAGGGAGCAGCAACCTTAATCCTCGCAGCTTGATGGCCCCGCAAGGGGGCCGGCGGATTCTGGTGTGCTGGTGGCTGGAATCTTACCGCGACACAAATGTCCAAGCTGAGGGGGTTGCAGCAGTCGATATTGCGGAATATGTTTCCGCTCCGTGCGATCCCCGGGGAGACGCCGAGCAGCACATGCATCGTTGGGGGGTGAAGCTCCAGCACCTTGAAGGTCAGTTCGGTGTCTGTGGATGGGATGCCGATTACAAGGTCAACGTCTTCAGATGGACGGGGCACATGGCCAGGATGAGGCAGCACGGCCCGTTACGTCTCAGCTACTTGGTGTTCAAACACCGCGATTGGCAATGGGTCCAACGAAGGGCTTCGATAATGAGGGTAATCAGAAGCACGGGCGCAAGCTCAGGGCGTGGAGGTGGGAGAAAGCGATGTACGTGCTCTTCCGGAACAAGTCGTGGCAAGATGCCGCCCAGGACAAACATTCTAGGGGATCTCAGCTTGAATCCATGGTGACTGGCCAATGGCCTGCGCAACAGTGACATCTTCGAGTTCACGCGCAAGTGAGCTGCAGGTCGCCACGCGGCGCGGCCCCGGCCGACACCTGCCATCCCGATCCCGATCCCGATCCCTCCTCCTCCTCCTCCTCCTCCTCCTCAGGCCCCCTCGGGTCATGAAGAAACCATGACGGGAGGTTTTTCGTTCTTTTCGGCCTCTGGGGGCCCTGAACGGCCGTCGGGGCCGTCCACAAGAACGGCTCGGGATGAAAAACTGCTCCCAGGGAGACCGCTTGGGGTAATGGAAAAATCACAACGTCGGAGGTCTGGGACCACCGCCTTGGGGGTCGACCTTCGGGGGCCCCGGCGGGCGGTGGCTACCAGGCGTTGCAGAGTAACGCCTCGCCTCCGTGGACCGAAGGAGTTGGCATCTCTTCCTCGGTGGAGGGCGCCGGAAGGATGGCGGCAGGCGGCGGACGTAAAACGAGGCCGCCTCCGCCGGCGGAAGGCCGGCGGAAGGCCAGCGGCAGTAGAAAGTGGGCCCTCTTAACAGATGGCAGCAGGTATGGGCTCAGGGTTTCTGGAACCCGCCATGCGACTACGGCCAGGAACGGTTGCTCAGCGTGTGGCTCCCCAGGCCCGAGGAAGCGCAAGCATGGATCCAGGCGTGTGGATCCGCGGCGGGCCCCGCTTCCGCACCAGATCGGCGCGCCCCGTGGCAGCATCCGGCGGCGCTGGCGCCGTGGCTCGGGGGCGCTGCGTGGCCCAATCCGTGCCGGCGTGTGCCCGGCAGGCGGCGAGTGTGGAGGAGGCTGCGCCTCGCAATCCCGGAGCGGGAAGGCGGGCCAGCGTGGCCACCGGCGCGCGCCAGCCAGCGCCGTGTCGGTCGGAGGAGCGGGCGGGCAGCGCGGCGTTGCCTCGCCTCGGCTCGTGCCCGCTCGCTCCTCCGGCGCCGCCGCTTGCTTCGGCCGCCGCGCGCGGGCCCCGACCGACGACGCTGTGGGCCAGCGTGTTCCCCAGAGACTGAGCGTGTTCCCGGCCTGGGCGAGGGCGGGGTTGGGCGGGCGCTCCTGGAGCGGCGCCTCCTCCTGTGTCCTGCTCCTCCTGCGCCCTCAGGGAGCCCCCGATCGGTGCGGTGACCACACCGTTTGGCCTGGCAGACTGCGCAAGAAACTATCAAGGGAGGGAAAACCACCAAGACCGGACAATTGGCGTTTACGGAACGGCCCTGGGCGTTTCCTAAGCAGCCTTGCCCTGTTCGATCCCTTCGTCGGGCGCGTTTGCTCCAAGGCTTCGCGCGTCGGGGCGCTTCTTTTTGTGGTGGCTTGTCTGCCCTCTATACTAGACACCTCTTGGATGGGGTCGGAGCAGGTGGGGTCGGAGGACCGCGACGCATCGCCAATACACTAGGAGCACGTCCCTGTGGCCGCAGGCCTTGCCCAGAGCGGCTGGCCCCGGGCCTGCCTCGGAGAGCCCCGAGGCGGCACGCCCAGCGGCGCCCGTCCGCGTCGGGCCTCCGCGGCCGAGGCGTCGGCGGGCAGGGCGGCCTCGCCGGGCGGCGTCGTCGTGCTCGGCGCGGGCGCGGCCAGGCCGCCAGCGCAGCTCTCCCACGCCTCCCCGTTGGACCTCCTCTCTCCCCGCGCCTCGTCGCTCGCCACACTGCGCCGAGCGCCGCGGAGGTGCGGGGGCAAGCCTGGGCAGCCTGACGCAGTTCACGATGGAGAGGCCCACGATGGGGGGCCACGAGCGGTCACCGGTGTCGGGGGCCTGGGTTCCCTCGCCTGGCATGAGACAAGGCAGATGGAACCCTGCAGACGAGCCGTTGAGGGAAAGATGGGGCCGACTCATGGGCCCACATCGGTCTGAGCCCCGTGTGCCGCAGCTCTCGCAGCTGACCTCGAAGCGTCCCAGCCTTCCAGAGCCAAGCTGACGACGTCCTCGCTTGCCCTCTAGAGGACACGCACTCCAAACCCCCCCAGAGGGCGCAACTGCCTTCCAGGGGGCGAGGGCGCGCAGGCATTCGGGCTCGGGCTGTTTAGGCTATAAGGACACCTGCCGAGCCGGATTCGGGCAAGCTCCCACGGCTGCCCCGGGAGCCGCCTCTGGGAAGCACGGCCGCACCGATGGCAGCCGCACCCGGGAGGGCGACGAGGGCTCTGGGCGAGGCCCGCGCCGAGGCGCGCTCTCCCGGCGAGGGCGGGCGGCTCGTCATCTGGAACACCTTCTTCCACTACGAGGATCCGGGGCAACGATGGGCGGGGGGATCGGCTCAGAGGGGGGACGCCTCGAGCCCCCATCGCCCATGCATCGCTGCCAGGGCGCTGACAGCCCCGCCCCGCCCCGGGAACGCGTGGATTCGCTCTCTGCGGGCCCATCGCAGATGCCTCGGCGATGCATCGCCGATGTAGGCGCGATGTTTCCCCCCCCCCCCCCCCCGAGCTGGTCCCCCCTTGATCTTTGCCCCTCGAGGAGGAGGCGGAGCGCGGCCGCATCGAGCGGCTGTTCCGCTGCCGGTCTGCCCCCGCGCCGCTGTGGGCCCAGCGGCCCGGCCGCACCTGCCCGGGCCCAGCGGCTGGCGCTGAGGCCCGCCATGCCCAGCCCCGCGTCGCGGCCACCCTCGGTGCGGGGCCACCCGGCGCCGTGGAGTGGCGCACCACGGTGCTGCTGCGGAACGTGCCGTACCTGCTCTCCCGGGGCATGCTCGTGGAGCTGTTGGACTCTCAGGTTGGCACGATCGAAACGGGTACGTAGGGAGAAGCTGGGCACGAAGACCGACAGCAGGTCCTCGCTGTCGGTGTCGCCGCGGACGTTATGCACTTATGTCGCCGCGGACGTTGCATACTCAAGAAAGAAGGAAAGAAAGAAGGCCGCCTGTACAGCATCGGCCGCTGTCCGTTTGGGACAACGTTTAGTTTTTGGAATCAATGAACGGGCCGATGACGGCCGTCATCTGGAGGGGGGGAGGGGAGGGGGCCGATGACGTCACGTTTCGCGCCGTCGGCGCCTGGGAATGCCTGGGACTGACTGGGGACGGGTAGCAGCAGCATGTAGGTGGCGATCTGCGCCACAACGCTTGTGTACACCACACTGCCTGCGTGCACCACAGCGCCTGTGTACACCACACCGCCTATGTACACCACGGCAACCGCGTGCAACACAGCGCCAGCGTGTGCCACAGTGCCTGCGTGCACCACAGCGCCTGTGTACACCACAGCGCCTGCGTACACCACATCAGCCGTCTGCAACACATAACCAGTGTACACCACAGTGCTTGCGTGCACCACAGCGCCTGTGTGCACCACGATGCCAGTGTGCACCACAGCAACCATGTGCAACAGAGCACCGTTGTTGCATATATAATTTCAGAAGGAAGCTGCATGACAAAATGGAGCGCATGTGGATTCCACAGAAAACGATTCTTTATATAGGGTGTCGAAGTATGGCAAAAGGAACGCCACTGGAATATACGAATCCTCCCGAATATACGAATCCTCCCGAGTCCTCCCGCATCATCCTAACTCCCCGCATCTGCGTCCAGGAAACTCCCGCAGAATTGGCCGTCCGAGGACCAAGTGTAATGATTCAGTCGACGAATCTGCGGGGCACAGTGAGATGCGCACGTGCCTTGTAGCGCCGATCCGCACGACGGGGGGAAGGGTGAGGGAAGAGGAGGAGGAAGAGGAGTATGAGGAAGAGCAGGAGGAAGAGAGGAGGAGGTTGAGGAGAAGGACGGAGGAGGGAAAAACATCGCGTTCTACTGCGCCGATTTTAAAATTTCCTCAATTTCGCCACCATGCTCGCCGGGGCCATCTGGGATGGCGCGCGCAGGATAAGACTCGCGGGGCCCGAGGGCGGACGGGGGCGATGTCGCGAGGGCAGAGTCGGCGCGCCGATGGGCAGCCCAGCACCCCGTTTGGCCGGAGGGGCCCAGTACAATGCAAGGGCAGAGCTCAACCCCCGCCCGGGGTCGCGGGATCGGGCTCCCCTTCCTTTTTTAAAGTTTTCAATCCCAAACGGTGTACTGACCCGAAAATGGGCACATGGCATAGGACTTCCTCGAAAAAAACTTTCGGGTTCGGTCATGCGACGACCCGAAAAGTTGATCGACCTATCTGAAAGTGGCCAAATCAATAGGACGTGTGCCCCCCCAAAAAAAATCGGGCCCACTTCAAACGACCCGAACATGCGCGAACCGCCTAGGACTCTTCGCAAAAACATCGATCTCGAGGTCTTCGGGTCCACGCCGAAGAAACCGAACATGGGCAAACCGCCTAGAACATCCTATGGCAAACGGTTTCTCGGTGGTTCTGGGTCTCGTCCGAAGGAGCCGCCGATGGGCCGACCGTTCAGGACTTCCTGCGCAAAACGGTTTCCCGGGTGAGCCACTGTCAAACGGGAGCGCGCTCCGCGCGGGATCGGGGTTCGCACAGGGGCGCGGCTGCTCGCGCCTGTCCAGGAGGCACGCGTTGCCGCGCCCTTCCAGCATAGCGTTTGCTCTGCAGTCGCGCGCCGCCGTGCCTTTCAAATCGGAATAAACTTTCGGAGCGCCGATATATTATCAGCACTTCCCTAGCGTGGCGTTTAGCTGTCCGCAGCACGTCCTCACCTACATGTTCCATCTACCTGTCCTGTGCACCCAGACGTTGTGGTGTACACCAGCGCTGCGTTGCACGCGGATGTGTGGTGTACGCAGGCGCTGTGGTGTGCACGTGCGCTGCGGTGCACGCAAGCACTGTGGTGCACACAGGCGCTGTGTTGCACATGGTTGCTGCGGTGTGCACATTGGCCGTAGTTGCACAGGCGTTGTGGTGCACGTAAGCACTGTGGTGTACACAGGCGCTGCGTTGCACACGGCTGTTGCGGTGTACGGAGGCGTTGGTGTACACAGGCGCTGTGGTGTACACGCGCGCTGTGGTGCACGCGAGTACAGTGGTGTACACAGGCGCTGTGATGCAGATCGCCACCTACATGCTGTTCCTATTTGGCCCCGGTCATACTTAGGCATTACTGGACGCCGCTGGCGCGGAACATGAAGTCATCTCGGGGGGGGGGGCGATGACGCCCGCTATCCCGGAAAATAGGAACATCTTGCTTTTGATGGGGGCATCGACGACGCCCCATCGTGCCCAATTTTCCCGTACCCATTCGGGCGTCAAAATCAGGGCTTGAAGGGGCAGTATGACTTGGTGTACATGCCCCGTGACTTTAACAGGGCGCAGACGTTGGGGTACGCCGTGGTGAACGCCGTGGACCCCCAGATTGCTCTGCGCCTTTTTCGCGTCCTCAATGGATTCCAGTCGTGGCCGCTAAAGTGCAGGAGGAAGGTCTGCGCCGTGGACTGGTGCCATCGCCAAGGCCTGCAGAGTAACCTCGGCTTCCTTCGCAACAGCTCTATCATGCACGAGTCGGTCCCTGAAGACTTCAAGCCGATGTTCTTCTTGCAGGGCAATCAGGTGCCCTTTCCCGCGTCCACGAAGAGACTCAGGAACTGGAAACGTCTGCGCCACAGGGCGGGTCGCTAAGAGCCCTAAAGGTGCCAGGAGTCTTGGTCGGAGGCTGCACAGCATAGGGATGGGCGCTGTAGAGGCGAAAAATACCCCAGGTGATCCCACCAACGTCAGTTGACACATCGGCCGGTCCTGCGCTATCACATTCTCACTGCCGCTTCTCCCCACCCTCTCGTCGTGTGTGTTGGGCCCTGATCGCCTTGGGAGGGTGCAAACAGAGCGCCCAGCTGCCGCTGCTTTTCGACAGTTGCCGCGCCCAGGCAGCAGTGGTCCTCTTATAATATCTGGAGCCGCTTTGAATCTGGCGCGGTTTTGCTTGTATCTGGCTGGCTAAATCTGGGCTGTGGGCGAGTTTGTGGACCACGTGTTCACGACCTTCGCCTCCAGAGAGCCAGGAATTTGCAGAATCGTGGCCGATAATTAACTTGTTACTCGTAGAATGTCTCTCGCAACATTTTTCCAAAAGCCCCTCTTACACCCACCAATCCAAGCGTCGCCCAGAAACCTGCAGTCTGCTGCGGCTTCTTCGGGCATCGGTTTGCGAGACGCTGGGTCACTATTCTGACGCGGTGCGCTGACACCTTTTTTTCCATCGTGTATACAATGATCTGTGGACGGAGTCAGCGATCACGCTGTCTTTCTGCACGTCTAGTGCACCGTTTCAATGAGAGAGCGAATGGCGTCGCTTATTGGCGTCGCTTATTAGGCACGTTCATTTCACTCAATCGAATTTATGCTGTGCGTATGCGGCAGCTCATTTCTCTTCGTTCTCATTGTGCCTGAAATTCCGTCCGCTGGTTGCACCGTACAGGTGATCCCGTGGCAGCGTCGCATGGTCGACATATACTGGCCTTGCGCGCTTCGGAGAGTGCGTTCTGTCTCTGTGCCTTTTGGTGAGCATGCGAACTGTCAGGGGCAGTGCGGGTTGCGCATCAAGCACGGGGGCAAACCAATTGAGTCGTCGCATGGAGCTCAGCTCATAGGTCCAATCGTCTTCAGCTTCCAGTCGTGCTGGCTGAGAAGGCATCCAGCCGCTCGGCGCCGAGATGCGCCATGCACTGCGGTGATGGAGGAGGGGGGATGATTAGAACGGACAGGTGTTTGAAGGGCAGTTGCAAGCGGCCCAGCGCCTTTCTAGATGCTTCTGAGGCAGCGAGTGTTTGCTTGCACTCAGGGTCTGGATTGCGGACCTTTTTTTCTGGCTGTGAATCGGTGGCGACCTTCTTGCACAAGTGATGGTCGGTTGGCGGAAAGGGTACAAGATCGATGGGGGAGGTGCAGAAGCGATCCACCCTAGTCCAGAGGCTGTCACTAGTCGTGTCCGCTGCTGCTGCTTAGCCCAGCCCCCACACCTATGGCTGACACTGGCCAGGTCGTGCTGCGGGATGGTATGGAGGAGGAGGAGGAGGAGGAGGAGGAGGAGGAGGTTCTTCCTGGTCCATGGGGCAATATAAAATGTTCCTCCGAATTGGATGAAGCTCGCATGTTGACGCTTTGCCAGCAAGGCCTCAGCAGACCCGCACGCGAAGAGCTCCCCTTGCCGACGAGACACTTGGGGCTGCATGGGCGAACGTCAGCCTTCACGTGAGAAGGGCCGCCAGCTAGTACAACTACTTCAGTTGGTTGATGTGTAGAGCCAGTCCAGATGAGCACGGCGATGACGCTGGCAGTGAAGGAGCAGATGGCCCCAATCAGTCCGTCCCACCCTTTCACCAATCTAGTGGTCTTCTCTTTGCGAATTATGTGTACATGGAATAAACACGCGTGCATATGGTTTACTATTTCCAATTCATCTGAGTGATTTCAACGCGCACTGGTTTCCCATATCTAGCTCGATGCATACCTCTGGCGGCAACATGAGTATCCTGATCTATATATATATACATACATACATACATATATACATATACATATCTGTACATATATATTTATACACATACATATTCCCCAATCAGTGCTTGCACTGAAGGGGTCCTAGCGGATGTTGAAGGAGTTGGCGAAAGTTTCCCGCCGATTTTGGTGGCAGGCTGGGTTCCCGGGTTCCCGGTTCTGGGTTCCCGGGTTCCCGGTTCCGGGTTCTGGGCCGATTTCGGAGGGCGGCGAGGTTCCCGGGTTCCCAGGTTCTTGGTCGATCTTCGTATCGATCGGTCTCACCATCGATCTCATTACCGACTTCTCGATCGATCTCACCATCGATCTCACAATCGATCTCACTATCAATCTCACAAGCGATCTCACTAGAGATCGCATGAGCGATCTCGCGATCAATCTCCCTATCGATCTCATTGAGTCGATTGCACTATGAAATCGTCCTCTATCGATTCCACCATCGATCTCATCATCGATCTCACAGTCGATCTCAAGATCCATATCACGGGTTGATTTTCAAATCATCCGCTGCTTGGGGTTCTCTCGGGTGCAGTTCTTTGCTTGCCAGATCTTGCATCACGTCTCTGTCACGGCCTTCGCTCCAAGCAGTGCCAGCACCTTGGGGCGTCCTCCTCACGCCCTGGGCACAGTCGGGTCCGTCGCTGTCTCGCCTGGTGGGCGCCCGCGCCACTGGGCGCCTCCTGCGCTGGCAGGCACCCCCGCGCTCTCGCGCGGCGGGCGCCCGCTGCCGCCTCGCCGCCGCCGCCCCGCGCGGGCCTCTGGCGCTTCCAAGGCTCCCCGCGCGCTGGGCGCCCGCCGCCGCCTCGGGCGCTCGCTGGCCGCTGCTGCTCTGCAGACGCGGTGGGCGCGCCCGCCGCCGCCATCGTACGCTCGCTGGCCGCTGCTGCTCTGCAGACGCGGTGGGCGCCCGTCCCGTCGCCGCCATCGTATGCTCGCTGGCCGCTGCTGCTCTGCAGACGACGACTGCGGCTGCTGCCCGGGGCAGGGCGTGGCTCGAGCGGCGCACGAAGACGGGGGCCGGCTTCGCCGACGCTGGCGCGCGTAGGCTGCCTTGCGCAGGGGTGCGCGCGAGCGCCCGCGTCTCTCCGATGCAGCGTGCTGCGCCGGCGGCCCGCGCGAGCTGCGGCCTATCGGGTCGTTGCGTCATCTCGCGCCAGACTCGTTTTGGATCGTCGCTCACTTGGCATCGCTCGGACGTGTGCATTTTTCCTTCGGCGAGGACCATCGAGGAGCATCCTTGATCATTAGGCGAAAAAGCCACGCACGAAACTGAAAAATGCACACGGAATTGACGTCCGAGCGATGGCCAGCTCATGTATCTTACCCGATTGCAGTGGCCTCTGGCCCGTGCCGCCGATCCGGGGCGTTCCCGACGCTGTCGAAGTCTTCGACCACGAAGACGAAGACGACGAGCGAATGTCGACGGAATGTCGACGACGACCGTTGACGAGGACCGACGACAGCGACGACGGCGATCGACGACGACGACGGACCATTCACGGTGAGCGATGACCGACGAGCGACGACCAGCGACGACGACCGATGACGACGATGACGATGTGGAACGACGAGCGACGTGGGCCGGGCCCGGGCCCGGAGCCCCAGCCGGGGTACAATGCCCAACAGCAGTTCCTGTTCATTTTGAACAGGACTCGCTGTCCGCGCCGCCGCGGCCTGTGTCCATTCGAGACAGAAGGCCGCCTGCCAAACAGCGGCTGCTGTTGGTTTGGGACAACATTTGTCGTTGGGCATTGTACCCATTCTTTCGGTACACATTTCGGGCGTCCAAAGGGGCCAGAGCCGGAGGCGAGGATGGGGCGGCGGCCACCCTGGAAGAAACATCTAAAGATCTATGTTGGTTGCTCATTTCCCCAGCGGCAGCTGCATTCGGAAGGACCGGATGGTATCTAAAATTCCTCCCTTAATCCTCTGTGTTTTACGGCGTTTCATGAAGAAGCATAAGTACACTTGTTTCACACATAGATACGTTTAGATACGATTTCTTACTTTTGCAGATACGGTAGGTCTGTTTTCTTCAAGATTTTAGATACGGGGTCATTGTTGGATATGTTTAGATACGGTTCAGTATGGTGCCCATCTCTGGGAAACATGTTTACCAAAAGTAAATACGAAGAGATACGGCGCCACGTCTCCACTGCCAGGCCTAGACCGTTCAATTACCACGAACAGGAAAGACAATTCACATGCCAGTCAGGACGACGATGAT
Organism: Prorocentrum cordatum; assembly: GCA_963575745.1. Lineage (NCBI taxonomy): Eukaryota > Dinophyceae > Prorocentrales > Prorocentraceae > Prorocentrum > Prorocentrum cordatum. The sequence continues at coordinate 43,507 of CAUYUJ010015787.1, read as the reverse complement.
AATGATGAGGAGGAGGAGAAGGAGGAGGAGGAAGTGACGTGGGAAATCACGGACGGCGGGCGAACCGAGCGATCATGAGGACGAGGAGGAAGAAGCAGAAGAGCCATCTTCTTCAATCGTTGATCGACTTCATCCCCGTCCTGACTCCCCCTCCTCCACGTTCTCCGTCTGACGCTCCCTCCAACTTTACCTCGCTCCTCTTGCCTCCTCGCCGCGCGTCCTCCTCCTCCTCCTCCTCCTCCTCCTCCTCCTCCTCCTCCTCTTCGTCCGTGCTCATCGTCCGAATCACTCTTCCTCCCTCCTCTTCCTCCTCCTCCTCCTCCTCCTCCTCCTCCTCCTCCTCCAGCCCCCGAAGCTCATGTCGCTGTTTCGAGCGGGACCAACACCTCACTATGCAGTTTCGTACGGAAGCCCCACCGTCCCCGCCACACTCGCAGCCCGCGGCGGGGGCTTTTCCCATGTTGCGATTCTTGGGCTTCAGCCCGCTTTCAGCGGGGTTTTTCCGGATTGAGGAGATCGCCTAGGAGGTGAGAAATTTCGACGCGGTCGGCTTGGCAGGGACCAAGAACGGCTCCGACCGCGACACGAAGGGGGACCCGCTCAAGAGGACCGTGCTGAACAGGCTGGTGCTCGAGTCCCCCTACGGCAAGGCGCCGTATTCTAACAATTCTTGCGGGTGTGCGACTGTACTTCCACACGGGGCTACGGAGCAGCACGTCCAGCGGATCTGGGGGAGCCCTTCGCAGGCGCTAGGTCGGGGGATCGCTGCCAGGATCAAGACGGGGGCCCTCGACATTTTCTTGTGAGCGTCTACTTCCCCCCGCAGCCAGTTTCCCGACGAACGAGGGGCGCCTACTTCAGCGGGCATCTGGATTAAGTAGATACAAAAAAACATCTTGGACTCCCTTCCAGCCAGTACGGTGCACCCCGCTGATCTACGCGGATCTCAATGACGGGATGGGCCTCGAGTTCTGGGAGGGGCAGTGGGTATCTTGTGATTCGGATGCGATAGGTTCGGGCAACCGCGAACGGCTTCGCCAAGGAACTGGACATCAATTTCGGGAGTTTTTGGAACAACACCATCTTTGGGCCGCTAACACTGCAGGGGCTGCAGTTGCCTCCGCTTTCTTCGGGAACAATTCGAACTCCAGGATTGACTACGTATGCTGTCCTCGCGGGATGCGGCATCTTATCAAAACCTGTGGGTGTCTTCGGCGCCTTGGGACCTCTACCTAGGGACCACCTACCAGCAGTTCTTCAGCTGTACTACAACAAAGGACAGCAGCGGGAGGAGGAGGAGCTAGACTCGATCTCGAGGGATCAGGACGCGATGATGCACTCTCTCCGCTCTGGACAACGTAGACTAGAGTTTCTCGAAGTTGCGCAGGCACAACTTCAGCAAATACACCCGCAGTGGCTTCAGGATCACGCCTCTCCCGATGAAATCTTTGAAACGATCGAGACGATGTTACGCAATGCATGAGAACATGTTCTTTCAAAGCAGCAGACAGCAGATCCAGAGTTCCAGAAGTATTCGAAATGGCGTAGGCAGCTTCCCAGTGACAGATGTGACCTTCGCGAGTTCAAGCTGTGGTCCGGCTCTAGTGATATTGGGCCGTCCGATGAAGCTATTCGTGATATTTCTGTTCGTCTCTGTAAGCTCCGTCGGCAGGCAACAAGGAGGAGGAGGGCACGGATGGCGGCGGATGCATCAGAGCATTGGCAAGCGCGCCGCATCACGGAGGCCATGGCCACTGCTCGACGAGCAGCCGCGTATCGGCACGGCCCCAAAAAGAGGGACGGGAGACTCGCAAGTTCGTGCATGCCTTTTGCTGGCGAATGGTTTGAGACGTGGAAGTTGGATGGGAAGGACGGAGGCATGCTGTGTACGGAATTGGGTTGGGCACGGAGGAGGGAGGAACACGACGAGGATGACAATGTCAAGGAGAAGGAGGAGTTGAATGACATTGTGAAGGAGGATATGTTTCAGATGCGCAGGTACGTTCGCGCCGCGGTTCCAACTTTTTGCGCGCCTCTGGAACTTTGGCATATGATAGTGTTCCCGAACTGGCGTCGGAAGGCTGTGCAGGGTTTCGGAGCTCCCTTGAAGGCCCCAGCCTTGAAGGAGTTTCGGTTTCTCTTGGGCGTGCGATTACACAATATGCGGTCACATGGAGTGGTGCCGAAGTTCTGGAACTGTAGTCTTGGGGCGCCTCTGCACAAAAGTCATAAGCGGTGATCTCTTGGGCAGCGAGTGGTGCATATTCTCCCTGTCCCTGGAAAGGCGCTTTTTGTGTGCAAATTTCACTGCATCCCAGGTGGCAGTGACCATGGCTTCGCGCGGGGCCGAAGACGGGAAACAACCATCGTGACTTCGAAAATTGTTTCGCAGCGCTTGCGACGACCTCGCAGGACACGCAGTTTGTGTTTCAAGGACATGCGTAATGCCTTCGCGAGTGGGAAATGGGACTGCGTGGATGACGCTGTGCAGACGTTTTGCTCGCCCGAGGACCGCGGCTTGTGCCGACTCCGATACCGCGAGGCAGCGGTGGCCTTACCTGCTGGGGAAGGTGGGAGATTAACATTAAAACTTCAGCCGGGAGGGTTGATGGAGGATCCGTTCGTCGTTCAGGCTTTTAACGGAACCTTTAACTTTAAGCCGCCGATAGAGGAGTGGCGCCAGGATGTGCGTGCGCAGGACCTGTGCCACGGCGAACTGCTCGCTACTTTCAACGATCGCCAGGTCGATTTGAGCTATTTCAAGTACGCGGACGATGTCCACAACTTCGTTTTAGCCGATCTAGACTCGACCTTGCCAGAATTGCTCCAGCATATTAAGCATCACGACGTCCTCCTGAATCAGAGACTGGGACCCTGCGTGCTCAAGCAGAACATGTCGAAACAGGAGTTTATGATGTACTTCGGGATCCACCAAGTGCACCCCCAAACACATCCTACGGCGCGGGGGACATGACCTGGAAGGCTCCATTAAGGATCAAGCACGCTATTTGGGACCCCACTTGGCCCTCAAAGATAGTGCTCACCATGAAATCGAACGGCGCGTCTCGGCATCTTGGGTATCTTTCAAATCTCTGGGAGCTGTCCAGCAACTGGAACCCCCCTGGAAATTCAGGCGTCTACTACTACAGGGCCTCGCCTACCATGCACTTCTCAGCGGGCTGGAGGCCTGCACGCTCACAGAGAGCGACTACAGGAAGCTGGAGGCCATTCTCGCGCGTTTCTGCCGTATTGCTATGGCGGGTAAGGCCACGGACTGACGTGGTAGTCATCCCCATACGATGTCGGGGCCCGGGCCAGGGGCAGGACCCCGAGCCCAGGAAAACGCAGCACGGGGACCTCCCTTGCAGAGCTGAGCTCGAGCGAAGCTCGAGACCACGCTCTCTAATAACTCACGCGCCGGATCGGCGGATTTCGGGAGAGGGGCCCTCAATGGGTTCCCCAGCACGCCGAATGACGTGACATTCGGGAGGTGTGTCCGGAGGCCCAGTGGTGTAGCGGCGCTTCTTCGCCCCCTCCCCCTTCCCCCCTGATGTTTCTCCCGACCCCCTCCTCCTCCTCCTCCTCCTCCTCCTCCTCCTCCTCCTCCTCCTCCTCCTCCTCCTCCTCCTTTTTTTTGACGTTGCGCAGGCATGGATCGGACATCGTTGTGTTGTTTGTGACGTTGAAAAAGAATCGCCGACTTGGGCGAAGTAGCAAACAAGTTGAGCAGGTGGCGGGCGCTGCGGGCAAAGACGGGCAAAAAAGAAAGGCAGCTGAAGGAGGCTAATAACGGCGCAGAGTAAACGCCCACCACCGGCAGGAGGAGGCACTTGAGGAGTACATGATGACGATGCCCTCTTCCTCCTCCTCCTCCTCCTCCTCCTCCTCCTCCTCCTCCTCCTCCTCCTCTTCCGCCTCCTGGAGCAAGCTGTGAGGAGTTCTAGTCTCACCCGCAATGACGGGCCAGGAGCCTCGAGGCGGACAGCTCATGCAACGCTGGGCCCTCCATGTCTTTGGCCGACGGCCGTTCGGAACGATTCGGGCACCCCCGGAACGCCCTCGGCGAGGCGCAGCTGCTGGAGAGCACCCCGAGGCTGGAAAACCGCTCAGAGAACCGACGAAGTCGCCCGAAAACCTCGCTCCTGGAACCCGAAGCCGGGCCGACCTCCTAGTAGAGGCCGATGGCCTGCTCGATCCTCGATGCCGTTCCGGCCGGGGATCGATGGCCCAGCGCCCGCGGCGCCGCCAGGCAGTGGGGCGGCCACGACGGCGGCTCAGGCGGCGCGAGGGGGCGTCGCAAGCTTGTCTCGAGAAGAACAAGCTGCATCAACAGAAGTTCTCGGAGGTCCGCGCGGATTTCCTGGATCGGCGCTGGGCCCCTGGCGCGCTCTGGTCCCAGCGCCGATCCAGGAAATCCGTGCGGAGCTCCGGAGGTTTATGCTCATGCAGTTTGTTCTTCCTCCGATGCCAGTCCGTTTTGCTTCCCTTCGGACCCGAGCGGCCTGAGGAAGGGGGAGAACTCCCTGGGAGATCGATGCAGCGTTTGAACCCCCCCCCCCGGCCATGGGGAGTTACAGTCGGGGCCCTGAAGAAGGAACCCTTTTCGTTGGGGAGGGGCTCCGTGTTCCTTAATAGTTTCGCAGCTCGCCTTAGGTTTTCCTGAGGTTTTCGATGTGAAATCGAAGTTTAACTTATGGAAAATAGGGGCCTCGTTCCTTATTTAGGGTTCCTTAGGTCAACGCCCCGACTGTACAGTTTTGTCCACCCAGTCCAGATCGGCGCCAGCAGCCCATGGAGGGGTGCAGGATCGGCTGATCGGGGTTGCTGGGCACACTGGAAGGTAAAGTTGTCTTGCGGGGCTGATGAGGAGGAGATCGAGAGGGAAGAGGGGGCCATCGAGAAGGGGGGAGGATGAGATCGGGGGGTGGAGGAGGAGAGCGAGGAGGGAGGGGGCGCCGCGAGGAGGAGAGGAGTGGGGGCAGAAAGATCAGAGAAGGGGGCGAGGAGGCGGGCGAAGACGAGGAGGACGGATCCAGACATCGCCCGTGGGCGGGGTGGCACCGAGGTTGTGCGGCGGTCTTGGCCTGTTGTGGTGTTGGGGCGCAGGCCCATGGGTGCTCGTCCCTGCAAGGGTCTCCTGGGGGAAGCCCGTACCCGGGAAAAAGGAGGAGGCACATGAGGGGGAGGAGGAGAAGGAGGAGGACAAGCTAGGTGCGCTCGCGTCATATCTGACATCCTACCCCTCCCTCCCATCCCTTACCATGGCGCAGATCCCCTCTCTACTCGCACAGTCGGATGTCGAGCAGGGCAATGATCCCGAAAGGGTACGCGATGCATTGTAGAGCACGGCATGGCATGGCGTAGAAGAGCACCGCAAAGCGTAGTATCAACCTAGGATTGCATTGCATGCCGTGGCATGGCACGGGAAATGACGCCAGCGCTGCAGCGGGAGCACGAGTCAAAACAAGCGGAAGCGCGGAAATGAGGCCAGCGCTGCAGCGGGAGCACGATTCAGAACGAGCGGAAGCACAGAAATGAGGCCAGCGCTGCAGCGGGAGCACGATTCGGAACGAGCGGGGCCCGAAAATGAGGCCGGCGCCTCAGCGAGCAGCATATTGAAAAAATGCAGGCGAAAACCCAACTCCGGGGAAACCTGTGTGTAAAAAAACAATAAGCGGGGGAGGGTCGGACACTTTCAAACCGTCATCAGGGGAAGAGGGAGAGTAGTATTCATATTGAGTAACTGTGGAGGAGGAGGAGGAGGAGGATCTGGAGGAGGAGGAGGAGGAGGAGGAGGAGGAGGAGGAGGAGGAGGAGCAGAGGGGAGAGGCGTCAGCTGAGTGGTATTGTGCCCGTGCACCTTGGGCAGGGTCGTTGGCCATCTCGCGGGCTTTGGGGTCCTTTCACTGGTGCGGGAGGAGGAGGTGGGCGACGATGGGGAGGAGGAGGAGGAGGAGGAGGAGGAGGAGGAGGAGGACCAGTGTAAACCCAAGAGTCATCAACGATG
>CAUYUJ010015787.1:25000-35000 GCA_963575745.1 Prorocentrum cordatum | reverse complement strand
TGCCCCATGGGAAGACAGCCATTTGAGAATCTTCAATCGCACCAAAACGCAATTCTCCACGCTTTGCGTATCCCCACCAGTTTCACACCGCCCTCTGGACTTTTCCTTGCGGGCCGCGAATCAAAAAATATGCGAATCAAAAAAGTATCCCCACCAGCCTGCGACACCGCTCAGTCCCTCGCGCTTGGTGGTTTTCATTCTGGTCCCGTGGAGCCTGGTGAGGCACCCTGGCGTTCAGGTGACGTGCGCGCTGACCAGCTCTGGCTAGAGTGCTTGCACTTCCCTGACCTCTGGTTTCCAGACACCGCCACAGCCTGGCCGTGTCTGCCGTTGCCGCCGGCTTGGTGGGACGCTGCCGCACTGGTTTATTCAGGAGTGGTCCAGCTTTCTTGGTCTGCCATGTGTGATCGTCCCCGTTGGCCTGCAGCCTAGCACATTGGACTGTTTATGCAGCCCCGCGCTTCGCCACGCTTGTGGCGTGTCGACCTCTGGCGCCTGGTGCGACAAGGTTCAATTCATGCTCATCCCTGTGGCCCCGCCTCTGGGTTCCCCGCACGCCGGCTGCCTGGCGTTCCTGGCAGCCTTCGCAGTCTGCCTGCAGCCCCCGGCGCCCCCCCAGCTTCCCTCGGCGGCAGCCTCGGCAGCCGTGAGCGCCCGCTGGGCAATTCGGCCTCGCCCGTGGCCCGGGTTGACCTCTGACGCTGCGTGCGCCTTCGTTCGCGGCTGCGACGGAAAAAAGTACCCCCACCAGCCCGTTAAGAAGCGTTGCCCATGAGAGCCGACATGACAAAGGGCGAAGAGACAGATTTAGTGAAGCATAGCGGGCAACCAGCCTCAACAGAGGATCTCTGGGAACCCCTGGGGCCATCCTCGGGCCCCGAGGGGGGGAGAGAGGAGGAGGAGGAGGAGGAGGAGGAGGAGGAGGAGGAGGAGGAGGAGGAGGAGGAGGAGGAGGAGGAGGAGGAGGAGGAGGAGACAAACCGCCTCTTGGGGCCCTCGCGGGACGCTCTTGGGCGCTCCTGGGGCCCTCTTGCGAGCCCTAGAGGGCCTGTTGGGGCTATCGTGGAGGGCGTCGGTGAAAAGTTAGGGGTCGTAACGTTTGCCCCCCCCCCCCCCCTCTCTGGGGCCCTCGATATCGCTTCTTGGGGCCCTCTTGGGGTGCTCGTGGGCCGCTCTTGGGCGCTCTTGGGGCCGTCTGGGGAACCTCTTGGGCCCCCCCTTGGACCTCTCTTGGGCCATCTTGCGGCCATCTTGAGGCCTCAAGATCGCATCGGGAGCGAAGCGGCGACAAGGCAACGGCCATTGATGTACCCTGGGTGTTTGAAGGAGTTGGACCTCTTGGGGGTCCTGAGGGGGCTCCGACAGCGCTTGGAACCGTCTTGTGGCCCTCGTCGGGCCTTTCGGAGGTATGGCGGAAGCTATCTTGAACATTCGTCGGATATCTTGAGCCACCGTTTTTTGCGCGGCCTGGAGGAGGAGGAAGAGGAGGAGGAGGAGGAGGAGGAGGAGGAGCGCGAGCAGGAGGAGCAGGATGAGGATTAGCAGACGGCGGAGGAGGAACAGGGGGAGAGCGAGGAGGAATACTGAGGGGGACTAGTAGTAGTAGTAGTAGTAGTAGTAGTAGTAGTAGTAGTAGTAGTAGTAGTAGTAGTAGTAGTAGTAGTAGTAGTAGTAGTAGTAGTAGTAGTAGTAGTAGTAGTAGTAGTAGTAGTAGTAGTAGTAGTAGTAGTAGTAGTAGTAGTAGTAGTAGTAGTAGTAGTAGTAGTAGTAGTAGTAGTAGTAGTAGTAGTAGTAGTAAGTAGTAGTAGTAGTAGTAGTAGTAGTAGTAGTAGTAGTAGTAGTAGTAGTAGTCGTATAGTAGTCGTAGTCGTAGTCGTAGTCGTAGTCGTAGTCGTAGTAGTAGTCGTAGTAGTAGTAGTAGTAGTAGTAGTAGTAGTAGTAGTAGTAGTAGTAGTAGTAGTAGTAGTAGTAGTAGTAGTAGTAGTAGTAGTAGTAGTAGTAGTAGTAGTAGTAGTAGTAGTAGTAGTAGTAGTAGTAGTAGTAGTAGTAGTAGTAGTAGTAGTAGTAGTAGTAGTAGTAGTAGTAGTAGTAGTAGTAATAGTAGTAGTAGTAGTAGTAGTAGTACTACTACTACTAATAATAATAGGAGGAGGAGGAGGAGAAGGAGGAGGAGGAGGCGGAGGACGAGAAGGAGGAGGATAAGGAGGAAGAGGAGGAGGAGGAGGATAAGGAGGAGGAGGACGAGGAGGAGGAGGAGCAGGAGGAGGAGGAGACGGAAGAGGAGCAGGAGGAGGATGAGGAGGAGGAGTAGGAGCCATCACCGCGCCAAGCGTGTTGTGGCAGCGCTTTGCCTATCTGCCCACGGGGCAACCGCGAAGGAAAACAATCGGCTTGGACATGCTGCTCGCAAGCACAATGTCTCTCGTTCGTTTTGCACGATGTATATCTTGTTGCGGACTTGCCACGCAACATCAGAATGCACCACGCAGATAAGGTTGATCCGTTTGCGACGCCCGCCGGAGATGTTCAATCTAGCAAGTTGACATCTCCAGCCATAACACCAAGCGCACGTATTCGTGCCCCGCCGCCTGCTCACACACCACACTTCGTTGTTACTGGCCAGCCAGACACAACTGTTGACACAGCGGTGGCGAAGGCAGATACAGCAGAGGCGGCTCATGCCCAGACGGACTGTGCGGATGTGCTGGGCAACGCTGGCAACGACGGTCAGACAACACAACCTCCAACATCTTGCGCTTCAGTCGCCTCTCTGGTGTGGGAGGGGGTAACCGCGCTACCGCCTACGGGCCCCGCTCCCGACGTCGAGGACCGTTCGGATTTGTAGGGCCATGATTGTCAGACAACACAAAGTCAAACATCTTGCACTTCAGTCGCTTCTCGGGAGTGGGAAGGGGTTACTGCGTTACCGCCTACGGGCCCCGCTCCCGACGTCGAGGACCGTTCAGATGAGTTGGGCAATGATGGTCACACAACACAAACAAGCATCTTGCACTTCAGTCGCCTCTCGGGTGTGGGAGGGGGTTGCCGCGCTACCGCCTACGGGCCCCGCTCCCGACGTCGAGGACCGTTCAGATGAGTTGGGCAATGATGGTCACACAACACAAACAAGCATCTTGCACTTCAGTTGCCTCCCGGGTGTGGGAGGGGGTTGCCGCGCTACCGCCTACGGGCCCCGCTCCCGACGTCGAGGACCGTTCGGATTTGTAAGGCAATGACGGTCAGACAACTCAAAGTCAAACATCTTGCGTTTAGTCGCTTCAAGGGAGTGGTGGGAAGGGGTTACCGCGCTAGACACAACTCTTGCCACAGCGGTAGCGAAGGCGGATACAGCAGAGGCGGCTCATGCCCAGACGGACCGTTCGGATGTGTGTGGCAACGACGGTCGGACAACACAAACTTAAACATATTGCGCTACCGCCTACGGGCCCCGCCCCGACGTCGAGGACCGTTCGGGCGTGTTGGGCAATGACGGTCAGACAACACAAAGTCAAACATCTTGCACTTCAGTCGCCTCTCGGGAGTGGGAAAGGGGTGCCGCCTTGTTTTTGGGCCTCTGGATGCTTTCCGACATCTGCGCCTTGTTGAGAACTTTCTGGGGGTGCCCAGATTGTCCCGAACGGCCGCCGGAGGCCCGGTTTATGACCCGAAAACTAGGCGTCCAGATGGGGTCGGAGGATCGCGCCGCATCGCCGATGCATCCCCTTTGAACGATGAGATCGTTGAGGCCTCCCAGGATGGGGTCCGAAGGGGCCACGTCAGGGGGGGATAGGCTCCAGGGGCTTCGAGGTCCGAGGCCCGATTTTGGCGTGCGTTCTCGTCGGTGCTCGTCGGCTTCCCAGCCTGGGGGTGCTCTCCTGCAGCTGCGCCTCGCCGAGGGCGTTCCAGGGGTGCCCAGATCGTCCCGAACGGTCGGCGGAGGTCCGAGCTGTGGACCGGTAAGCCCGGAGGCCCTCCGTGCCTCCTCGATGGGGTCCTGGCAGAGGGGGATCGGAGGATCGCGCCGCATTGCCGATGCATCTGTGATGCGGCTTGAATGTGGAGCCCCATTTTTTCCACGCCGACGGCGCCGATGCAGTCCTGACGTCGCCGGTGCATCGCCGAAGCACTGCCGATACACTGGCAATGCGGCGCGATCCTACGCTCCCATCTTCTCGGAACCCATGTAGGAGGCCTCTAGGTCCACGACCAGCGCGGAGGTGACTCCCAAGAGTGACCTCAAAGAGGAATGACATTTCAACTGCAGAGGCTCGCAAGTGCCAAGCCACTCGAGTGTGCGCCGATCCCTGGAAGAGATCATGTTGAGCACCAGCCGAAAGCAGCACGCCTGCCCGCCTGCCTGCCCCTTCCCGCCTCCCCGCCCGCCTGCTTCGCCCCGCCTGCCCTGGCCTCCCTCCTGCGCGTTCGGCGTGGTCTGTTTGCTTCTCGTTTCCTTTTTCCCGCTCCATCGCCGCGCAGCGCAGATTGCCGGAAGCCGGCGGCGAACATCTGGAAAGCAGCAGGGGTGCCCAGGGGGGAGGGGGAGCGGGGCACCGTGCCCCGCTCCCCCTCCCCCCCGGCCTCCGGTCGCTCCGCAGGATACTCTCGCCAAGCGGGGAGGAGAAGCTGGAGATCGGCTTCGTGAACCCGCAGGCGCGGGGGCCTGCCTGCTGGGAGTCGCCAGACTGGGCCGCCTCGCCTCCAGCCCGATTCTTCCTCCTGCTGCTGTTGCTGCTGGCATTGGGATCCTGTGATGCCGGAGGAAAGCCCCAATCATAATCTTTTTAGGGCTATAGGGCTATGGGGCTATAAGGCTATAGGGCTATAGGGCTATAAGGCTATAGGGCTACAGGGCTACAGGGCTATAGGGCTATTAGGGCTATAGGGCTATAGGGCTATAGGGTCATAAGGGCTACAGGGCTTTAGGGCTATAGGGCTATTAGTGCTATAGGGCTATAAGGCTATAAGGCCATAGGGCTAATAGGGCTATAGGGCTATAGGGCTATAGGGCTATTAGGGCTATAGGGCTATAGGGCTATAGGGGTCATAGGGCTATAGGGCTTTAGGGCTATAGGGCTATTAGGGCTATGGGGCTATAGGGCTACAAGGCTATAAGGCCATAGGGCTAATAGGGCTATAGGGCTATAGGGCTATAGGGCTATTAGGGCTATAGGGCTATAGGGCTATATAGGGCTACCTGGCACCTGGGCACCCGGGCACCTGGGCATGCCCACCCAGGCACCCAGGCACCCAGGCACCCGGGCACCGGGGCACCCGGGCACTTGGGCACCTGGGCGCCTGGGCGTGCCGCCGAAAACGGCGCCATACTTCACCTAACAATATGAATCCGCTAGGACCCCTACAGAGGCAAGCTCTGATTGGGGAATACAATACAACTACTTAGTGACATAGTAGAACTGCATACATACACACATACACACATACATACATACATACATACATACATACATACATACATACATACATACATACATACATATATACAAACATACATACATACATACATACACATACACATACATACATACATACATACATACATACATACATACATACATACATACATACATACACACATACACACATGCACACACATACCTACCTACCGACCTACCTACCTACCTACCTACCTACATACAAACATACATACATACATACATACATACATACATACACAAACACATACACATACACACATACACACATTCATGAACGCATACATGCATACATACATGTTCACATACATACATACGTACACACATACAAGCATGCATGCATCAATGCATGCAGACATACACATACATTCATCCATACATACATGCAGACAGGCATACATGCATACATGGCGTTGTGGAGATAGTTGCATGTGTATAGACAGACACGTATGTGTGTATGTGTACGTTCGCGCTGATGTACACTTACATATATATATATATATATATGCATACATATATGTGTGTGTAGGCTCGCCCCCTCTGATCATACGATTTGTATTGGCTTCGATGCTCTCCTGTGTTTGATTATTCCGTCCTCACCCTCATCTGTTCCCCGCTCTTTGTCGCTCCTCCTCATCCCCTAATCCTCCTTCAGCGGGGCAGTGCAAACTCGGGCTGGGGGCGGCGGGGCAGCGCAAGGCTCTTTATTGTCTTCCCACGCTGGATCCAAGTCCCTCTCTACCTTCGGGAGGGGGCTGATGAGGGGGAGCAGGGGAAGGAGGAGAAGGAATAACTATTAATCTGAGTCAGGAGGACGAGGAGCTAGATAAGACGAGTGCGATCCCGACGACGATGACGACGATGATGATGACGATGAGGATGATGATGAGGAGGAGGGGGGCTCCTTAATAAGGAATCCGTATTAAGGAATCCGTAATATGGGGTCCTGTATAAGGGGTCCTTACGATGGTATCTTTACAAAAAGAATCCAGCATGAGGAATCTTAACTAAGGAGCCCTTAACAAGGAATGTTTGCCAAGGAATCCTTACCAAGGAATAGTTACGGAGGAATCGCAACTGAGAAACAGTTACCGAGGAATATTTAATCAGGACCCTTAATTGCGAAATCCATAAAAAGGAATATTAGTTAGGGAACCCTTTTCATAAGGAGTCTTAAATTCAGGAGCTCTTGAACGGAATCTTGACTAAGAGACCCATACCCAGGAATCATATGCGATGAACCTGCCATAAGGAGTCGCCGAGGCATCCTGCATAAGTAGCCCTTCAGGAGCATGCACCAAGGAATCTGTGTTAAGGACTAGTTACTACGGTAATCTTCCTTAGGGATCAGTAGTGATGGATCCTTCATAAGGAATTCTCGCCAGTGGTTCCCTAATAAGGATTATGACCCAAGGAATCTTTCATAAGGAATATTTGCTCGAAGGTCCGTCTGAAGGAACCCTGCATAAGGAATCTTGACTAATGAATCCGTAATAAGGAGTGAATATTAAGCTATCCGTATTGAGGGATATTTAGCAAGGAATCCGTAATAAGGAATCGGAACATTTTGAAATCGTTAACAAGGAACCTTCAATACGGACTTCTTCAGAGGGGATCAAAATTATGGAAACCTGAATAAGGAATCCGTAGTAATAATAATTTCATATGGAATATTCAACAAGAGATCCTTCATAAGGAATATTGCTGAAGGCATCCCTAACCAGAACCCCTTTAATAAGGAATATTTCCTCCCTAATCCTTCATGCGGAATATTCCAAGCGGAATCTTAATTAAGGTGCCCTAGAGAAGGATTCCGTCATAAGGAATAGTTATGAGGAATATTGGCTGAGGAATCCTTCACAAAGAATCTCTGTTTAGAAAATCTGAGTAACACATCCGATGTAAGGACTCTGCAATGGGGAGACGCGAGGAAACCCTTAGCAAATAATCTCAACTAAGGGGCCCTTACTAAGGAATCTGTTTTAAGGAATCCTTATTAAAGAATATGTATTAATAACCCTCACGAAGGAGTCCTTATTAAAGAATCATTCATACGGAATCTGAACGCAGGAATCTCTAACAGCCAGGCGTCTTCACCCTCGATTCGAGAAAATACGGTGCATTTGTTGTTTATTTTGGCTGCTTTGGTTTGGGATGCATGGAAACACTGATTTTTTTTTGTGTGTGTGTGTGGGATCTTGGGTTTTGCAAGCTCAGAGAGAAGTGCTGCGAGGGAGGCCGCGGCGAGCACCGGTGCCTGCAAAACCAAAAAAACAAAACATTCAAATTATGCTCAGTATTTCGTAGCCTCACAAGCTGAAGGAACAAAGACAACACAAATACACAGCGCTTCCTTACACCAAGGGCGCCAACTACTGCGCGTGAGGCGCCATCAGGTTGTGCAGCTGGGTTTATCCTGGGCAATTGTGTGTTGATACTCATGAAAGATCCCAAAGGTCGCACTCGGCTTGCCGCGCCCGACCAATTGAGTGCGGACCAACAGGTCGAGGCTATCAACGGGTCCCTCCTCGCCTTGCTGCTCATGAAGGGGTTTGGCTTCGAGTGGAATGAGATAGTCTTGATCAGTAAAGTCACTTCGCGGCGTTTGACGGTCAATATTGGGAGCAACGAGTACACATCCACAGTCTCTACCAAACCTTCTCAGATCCACCACAAGAAATGGGCGATGCTCAACAATTTGGTGAGGATGGGTTGCGACTCTGATGATGAAGCCCGCGAGCACCTCCAACATTTAACGCACATATGGTACTTATCGAGTGGCATCGCAGAGGCTATCCTTGGTTGCCAGACCATTTACGATGATGGGCGTATCCTGAGGCGGAATGCCGGCATGGGATCTGGCCCTGCCGGGCATTCGTTGGCTATGACTATTCACAGCGCCGCTCACATCGTGATGGAGTACGACAAGGCTTGCCTGGAGCCGACTGCCAAGTCTGAAAAGAAGCGCAGAAAGCTCCGCGACGGCGATGTGGCCAACGATGTGATTACCAACATGTGGACTCCAATTACATACAAGAAATGGAAAACGAGCGGAATCCTTCAGTTCAAAGAAGGCAGCGTGGACTTGGTTAACGCCCCATCCAAGCTTGGCTTTTGCAACTTTCACCTGAAGGAGTGGGTAGCGCTGAAGGACTTGAATCCAGAGCTGACCTTCGTTGATGAGGACGGCGACGAGGTGGCCCTCATCGTGCCCGTCATCGACATCCATACTGCGGTGTCGAGGCTTGACTATCCAAGGGATGTCAAGGAAAACAAAGAGGCAGCGATGAAGACACGAGCTATCTCTTTCCTTTTGCTTGGAATGATGATTGAGGACCACATGCGTGCTACCCTGCTCTCTCTGATCAGCCGCCAGTACAACAGCGAGAGTGACATGGAGGACATCGTAGATGCGATCATGGACTCGATGGGCTTACAGCTTATCGATGACGAGATAAAGGCGAAAATCATGACCTTTGCCTTCGACCCGACGTTCGCGAACTACGCCAGGTTCGCGTTCCCGCAGGTCGCCTGGTCAAACCTTTACGTGAAATGGCCGGACGACTTCCCCGAGTATTCGCGGGTGTCCGTCAGTGCCAAGGCAGTCCGTGAGGAGGTATCTGCTGGCGACCAAGCTTTCGATGCGGATTTGTGAATCTGTAGTATAAGGTCAGGCTTGTGGTCTTGATAGTCTTGATCCTCTCTTCATTCTCGGGCCCATGGTACGCATTTTGTGTGCCAGCTCACGCAAGGTGTGTTTCACGTTCTCGTGTACATGCATCTGTGCTCGACGACTGAAGCATAACTGTAGCGTTTTCGACGGGATGATAGAGGAAGAGGATGGAGTGAGAGGAAGCAAGTGATAGCAGTGAAGAGAAACCGGAAACGGAAGTATGCGGAAGTCGCAGTTTTCTTTGCTTGCGAAGCTTCAACATGAAGGATCGTCGCATGTTGGCGTTATCATTCAGCGACGCAGTCAATCGAATATCGGAAGCCTGTGGTGTTCGTCTGAGGCGCTGGCAAAGCAACAAAAAGGGCGCCAACTACTGCGCATGTTTGGTGTTGTTGATTCTTTTCGTTTGGGATGCAAGGAAACACTGCGTTGTTTTTGTTGTTTTGTGGTTTTGCTTTTGTTTTGCAGGCTCAGAGAAAAGTGCTGCGAGGGAGGCCGCGGTGAGCACTGGAGCTTGCAGAACCAAGCAAAAAAACGCAATGTTTCGTGGCTTCGCAAATTCAGAGAAAAACAACTAACATACACAGCGTTTTCTTGCAACAAGGGCGCCAATTCCTGCGTACGTTTTCGTTTTGCAGGCTCAGAGAGAAGTGCTGCGAGGGAGGCCGCGGCGAGCACCGGGGCCTGCATTTTTTTTTATAAAAACATCTTGAAAACAATAATACACAACGTTTCGTGGATGTACAAACAGAAAACACACAAACATACAGTGCTTCCTTGCACTGACTGCGCCAAGCGTTGTCTGACATGGGTTTTGCATTGCTACAGAAAGAGGGGGAGGAGGAGGAGGAGGAGGAGGACGAGCAGGAGGAGG
>CAUYUJ010015787.1:0-20000 GCA_963575745.1 Prorocentrum cordatum | reverse complement strand
GATGATGATGGTGGTGGTGGTGGTGATGAAGATGATTATGATGATGATGCTGATGATGATGATGACGACGATGCTGATGATGATGATGATGCTGATGATGATGATGATGAATCTGATGATACTGACGCTGATGATGCTGATGATAATGCTGATGCTGATGATGCTGATGATGCTGATGCTGATGCTGATGATGCTGATGATGATGGTAATTGCTGATGATGCTGATGATGGTAATGATGGTGATGAGGATGGTGATGATGATGATGATGATGATGATGATGTTGATGATGAATGCTGATGAATGCTGATGCTGATGCTGAAGATGAAGATGATGAGGCTGAAGATTATGATGATGACGCTGACGATGATGACGATAATGATGATGATGATGTTGATGATGATGTTGTTGTTGATGATGATGGTGATGATGATGATGGTGATGATGATGATGATGATGATGACGATGATCATGATGATGACAATGATGATGATGATGAGGAGGAGGAGGAGGAGGAGGAGGAGGAGAAGGAGGATTTTTGAGATTCTGGCAAACAGGGGTTACGAGTGCAAGCTCGGTTCTGGCACCAGACAGTTACGGGGCTGGGAAGGTCATGCCGTACTTTTGGGGCTTACCTTCCGCCGGCTTGTCCTTCCGCCGGCCTGTCAAGGTTGCGCCTGCCAGTCGCAGACGGCTCAGATCGCAGACCGCAGACGGCTCAGGGGGGGATGGCTGGGCAGTCCTTGTGCAATGCTGACCGCGAAGCTCCCACATGCCCGACACCAAGAAAAAACTTGTGGATTCAGCCAGAAAGTGCGTCGAATGTGCACGCCCAAAGCATGGATGCCCTCTCGGATTCCCCAGGGTCGGGCCCGGCAGCCGACGAGGAGCCCAACGCAGCCGACGCAGATGACCCTAGCACGAAGTCGGGCGTGTCCCTCTGCAGAAGGAAGATTCAAAAGTAGTCAAAAAATTAGATGGGGACGACTTTTCTAGTATTTTTTACCATGTGGGAGTATTATTTGAGCATTTTTCATTTCTTCTCCAAAATCCGCCTGTAAGGGGGACACGCCCGACCTAACCCTAGCACACGCGCCCAGGACACTGACGGGACCAGAAGCTAGTTAGTTTGCATCTGACAGCAGGGAGCTCACACAAACAACGTGCACATTGAAAAGAGTCACCAACTTTGGGGATGGAGCTAAGTCGAGCCTGTCCCTCTACAGGAGAAAGATTCGAAAATAGTCAAACATCGTCTGGGGACTATTGTTTGATTCTTTTGGGCCATTTGGGGAGCATGTTTTGAGTATTTTTTATTGTTCGTCGAAAATCCCCCTGTAGGGGGACACGCCCGATTGAAGGATGGAGTGACCTTGCACGGTTAGCCTTTGCTTACGAGCATTCATCGAGCTGGCCCCCCACTCCTTGTGGTGCCCTCTGCCTATTCGATCCTCGCGCGTCCTCGGGCACGCGAGGTAGACGTGCCGAGAAACGGCAGGGAGCCTCCTCATCACAGAGAGGCAGTTCTCATCTGCATTCTTTACGTCATGATGCCTTTCCTCGGGTAGGGCCTCCCCGCTTGGCAGCTTCCCCCACGAGTAATCAGCAAAATCGTTGGCGACCAATCCTTGGGGGGCCAGGGAGGAGTAAGAGGAGGAGGAGGAGCCAGAGGAAGAGGCGGACCCCTGGCCACTGTTACTGCTGGCGCTGGCCTGGTCCTGCCCGATGCGTTCGCTGGGCGTGTCTTCTCCTCCTCGTCCTCCTCCTCCTCCACATGTTACATTCCTTTCATTATAGGTATCTCCTCCCTGTTGCACCCCGAGGCGTGTCGGTAGGGCGGGGCGGACGTTTCGCCTGAGACGTCCTCACCACTTCTGATCCTGAAGCTCAGAGTTTGCGAAAGTTTCACGGATAGAGGGCGGTCTGTTTTCAACATTTGGTCATCGCTTTAACGCCGCGCACATTCGCAACGTAATTTACAAGAGCTTCACGGATGGAAGGCGGTCCGCTTTCAAAATGTGTTTCTCGCCGTAGCGCCGTGCAGATTCGTTTTAAAAGATGGAGAGATTTCGTTGATGGAGGGCGGTCCGCTTTCAAAATGTGGCTCTCGCTATGGCGCTGCGCGCATTCGTTTTAAGAGTTTACAGCAGCTCCAAGGGTTCCCATGACTAACGTCCCAGAAATTGTGTTTCGGCACAATGTCGGAATGTCCAGGTGCAACATTTACGTTGATTCGCGATGCAGGATCGTCAAGACGCAACAGTAAGGGTGATTCGTGACGTTGGATCCTCATCCTCCTGCTCCTCCTGCTCTTCCTCCTCCTCCTCCTCCTCCTCCTCCTCCTCCTCCTCCTCCTCCTCCTCCTCCTCTTCCCCCCCGTAGCCATTGTGGCTCAAGATGACGACCTGGGGGGCTGTCCAGCTTCCAGGCCGTAGGGAGACCTCTGGACCGAGGACAGTTCCCAGACGGGCGTCGGGCGCGCTCGGCACCGCTGCAGCCATGGGGAGTGGCGGCGGCGGACGCGGGGCGGGCAGCGCCTGGTCGGGGACCCCGAATCGCCAGAGGGTTCCCCCGTGGAAGAGGGAGCAGCAGTCGGCAGCAGCTACGTGGTGTGTGACGGGTGCAGCAGATGGCGCTACTGCAAGAATATCACCAGCAGGGGCGACCTCTGCATCTGCGGCAAGAACCTCGCCTGCCTCGTCCCCGACGGCCATGTCTTCCGTGACGACGATGGTGGGTGGCTGGCAGCACAGCCCCAAGGAGGAACCTCGCCCAGGATCAGTTGGGCAGATGGTTGGCAGCCAGGTGGTGGTGCAGGCGGGAAAGGACAAGGAGGCCAACGCCAGCCACCACCTCACGACAAGACTGTCGACCTCAAGGCTGCCGCCGCAGCAGCTTACAGCAAGCTCAGCAAGGACGACCCGCTCAGGCAGCACTACGAGGCCCTCTGGCCAGAGCTCGCCGCAGCCAAGCCACCAGCAGATCAACCAGTCGTTGGATTCAAGGCAGTGGAGGCAGCTGCTCGACGCTTGGGCAAACTCCAGAAGAAAGTACGATCGGCAGGGGAGCAAGTTGAGAGTGCCCAGCAGTACTTGGCTGAGAGTGAACGCAAGCTTCGTGAAGCCATGGAAGCCTCCATTGCAGCCGAAGATGAGTTCGACAAGCTCAAGGCCACAGTCGGCAAGCAAGAGGCACCAGCTGAACCTGCAGCCGAGAAGCCAACTCTGGCAGCCCTCCTGGAGCAGTTCGAGCATGAGCCTGACGACTTCCACAAGTGGTCCGAGCCTGACAACGAGGCCTGGCGGGCAGCAAAGGCCACAGGCGAGCGCATGGCCCAGACGGTCAAGGAGCACGAGGAGGAGACGGCGAAGCACCTGCGACTACTGGAGGAAGAAACGGCCAGGCACCAGGAGCAGCTGCGCCAGCTCGAGCAGGCCCGCACCAAGCGCCTGTCAAAGAGCGAAGAGCAAGACCCAGCAGCAGCAGAAGCCCCACCAGGCAAGCGAGTCTGCGCCGCCAGCCCAGCCCCTCAGCGAGGCGCCACCACATGCACTGAGGCAGCAGGGACAGCCGCCGCGGCTGCGCCCACCGGCGCCGCAGCAGCTGCCCAACCAGAAGCAGGCGCAGCAGAACATGACAAAGCAGAAGAACGCCGAGCCAGAGTGGAGGCCCACACCCAGGAGGCGCGAGAGAAGGTCTCGCAGGCTAGGCGCGCCGAGACAGTCGTCGACGCAGAAGGGCAAGGTGACCACTCAGCAGGGTAGCCGCCCCAAGGCGAGCGCGAAGAAGGCTCGCCGCCCGTGCCGCATTGACTTCTTCAACGTCATGACCTGGGGCCCCCAGGCACAGGGCTACCTCGTGGAGGCCAACAATACCAAGGACAGGGGCATCATTGGCATCGCGGAGCACCACCTCCGCCATCCTGCGCAGATTAGCAAGGCAAGAGCGGCGCTCAGGAGGAATGGCATGCACAGCTACTGGACCAAGGCACGGCCAGGAGAAGGAGAAGGCACTCGAGGAGGCACGTGTGCCATCACGCGAGGATCCTTGGACATCCAGGACAGGATCGCGGGTTTCGATGAGCACTACCTGCACGAGGACGGCAGTGACGTCACGGTGGTGATCTCCAACCTGCACAAGGTCCGTTTCGCAGTGGCTTTCGTCTACCTTGAGTGTGGGACGGGCTTTGGAGAGAGGAACGTCGACATCCTCTGCGACCTGCGGGAGAAGATGGCCGTCTGGGGAGGGCCCTGGGCAGCGCTTGGGGACTTCAACATGACGCCGTCGGAGCTCAACAACAGCATTTGGCCCAGGGTGCTGAATGCTCAGGTAGCTGCGGCGGAGGATGGCGCCCCCACATGTTCCCCAGCAGTAGGTGAGGCCAGGTGCATCGACTTCGCGCTGATATCGCAGGGCCTGGCGCCGTATTTCGACCAGCTGGAGCTGCTCAGGACCGCGCCGTGGAAGCCGCACATCGGCATCCGCTTGAAGCTGAAGGGGCGGCCTCTCATGCTCAAGGGCGGGGTACTTCGCAGGCCAGCAGCCATTAAGCCGCCAGTCACAGTCGAGAGAACGCCGAAGTCCAGAGCCGCTTGCAGACGAGCGGCGCGCGGAGGCCAGGAGGCCATGCGCCGACGTCAGCAAGCGTTGGCAGAGGCAGGACGCGACCTGGACGAGAACGACATGGAGCCAGTGCCGCAGCTGCACTACGACAAGGAGGTCCAGCACGTCATCCCTGACGAGCTGTGGCAGGCCACCTCCGAGCGGGTCAGCGCGCGCGCCTACGACGAGTTGCCCCAGCACTTGCAGCACACAGTCGTCGGCAAGATGATGGAGCGGGACATGCTGGACCTGGGGCAACAGTACGACCGCTTCGCAAGCACCCTCGAGCTCAGCCTGCGCGAGAGCATCGGCATCCCAGAGGAAGAGCGTGGACGACATCTCGGGCACAGCAGGCCCCCGAGCTACAAGAGCGCGAGCATCAAGGACACCGTCACCTCTACGCCATGGGCAGGGGTCGAAAGGAAGATCCACGCGTGGTGGGCGGAGATCTCCTCCTTGGCGCGGCAGCTCTCGCACCATGATGCCCGAGCGCAGGAGGCAGCAGCAAGTCGACAGGGCAAGACCCAGGCACTTCCCGATGAGGACTCAGGAGGTGGACAGGGCCCGTCGGCGTCGGAGCTTGGCCCCGTCATGTCTGGCAGCCAGGTAGGCCACGAAGACGGGGTTCCCGCACCAGCCATGAGCCCATCGAAGAGCTCGGGAGGAAGCTCGGGGGATCGCGCCCCCACCGAGCGGGGCGAGGGCCCCCCCGAGCTGCAGCAGCGGCGTGCAGGCAGTGGAGGCGCAGCAGGAGGCGGCGGCAGTAGCACCAAGGACATCGCGAATCAGCCAGCACTTGAGGAGGTCCCCCCTCCTCAGGCTGAGGTCCAGGAGCTCACAGAGGGGCCAGCCCAAGAGAGCCCAGAGCGACCCTGCCTCAGCCCAGCATCGCCGCCAAAGGACGCGTCCTGGACCTCCGAGACGGGCACAGCTTGCCAAGAGACGAGGGCGAGGCGGCCTGGCCCAGAGAAAGAGGTAGGCCCCTCCACACTCTCCTCGGGGTACCCATCCCCCACACAGGCGAGCGCAGCGGACCATGGGAAGGCAGTTGGCCCCTGCTCTGAGATGGGTCAGGGGTTCCCGTCCCCCAAGTGCGCCGCCGCGGGGCGCGCCCCAGACCTCGACGTGGGACCAACCCACAGCAGCGCAGACAGCTGCACATAAGGAATGCAGAGGGGTGCCCTTCCCCCACCAGCAGGACGCAACACCATGGACATCCAAGATCACGACCCCTTCGAGGACGAGGAGGACTACTTGGAGTACCGCCAGGAGATCGCAGACCAGGAGAACAGCGACGGGTACCACCAGCACATCGAGGGGCAGCAGGACAGGCTTGAGTTCGGCCAGACCGTCCGCCGACGTGCAGCTGGATCTGCCTTTCCCCCACCAGCAGGACGCAGCACCATGGGCGCCCAAGACCACGACCCCTTCGAGGAGGAGGAGGACTGCCTGCAGCATCGCCAGGAGACCGCAGATCAGGAGGACTGCGACGGGCATCACCAGCTCATCGAGGGGCAGCAGGACAGCATCGACTACGGCCAGACCGTTCGTCGTCATGCAGCTGGATCAGGTAAAACTGCCCCAGGTGACACGCACTGCTCACCTCCTCAGCCAGCTGGCACTCTGGAGGCAGAGGGTACCGATCACCTGGGGAGTCAGAACCAAGCGCCGCCAGGCCCAGAGGCAGAGGAGCCACGCGATATGGGCCTGCCCCCACCAGACCTCTGGAATGATGACCAGCACCAGCGGGAGCGGGAAGACTACGTGGCCATGAGAGACGACTTGGAGCACTGGGCGGCCATCTGGATGGATAACTCGGTGCAGCTCCCCACGGACAACAGCAACTGGATGCAGATCTGTGTGCCGTTCCTGGAGACCATCTTGGGTGGCGGAGGCAACAATGGCATGGTGAGGCTGCTCAGGCGCAGGTACCAGCAGGCCGGCCTCAGCCACATCATCAGGGACCTCTGCGAGCGAGCATGGAGACATGCAGAACCACGACGCCGAGGCTTTCTCCAAGGTCTTACGCGAGAGGAGCCGACGAGGAGGCACGAATTGGAAATGATGCATTGGAGGGAGCTTGCTAACATGCGGAGGTTTATGCGAGAAGCCATAGGCGAACGAGCACCAGAAGGAGCAGCTCGAAGACAACTACATGATGCTCTAGGAGCAGGCAGTGGCCCGAGTAGCCGCCGAGAGCTGCAGGTCCGCACCCACAGCGGCCACCAGACGCAGCAGCAGATCAACACAAGACGGCAGCTCGCGCAGCAGCTCAACCAGCTTGACCCAGGCAGGCTGAGCGAAGAAGGTGCAGCCAAGGACCAGCAGCAGGCCCTCCTCACAGACCTGCACGCGATAGCAGAGGGCGCCCTCGTGGACCCAGGGACGATCAGCAGGGTAGCAGAGGAGGTTAAGAGCATGGCCAAGCTACTCACAAAGGCGGTGAAGAAGGCGTACAGCCACTGGGTGCACGACGCCACGGCAGGCAGTGCGAAGATGGCCCACGCCTACACCAAGGCAGCGGAGCGCAGCCACCTGGAGGACATCCTTGAGCACGAGGGCCAGGTCATCAACCACCCGCAGCAGCTGGTGGACTTGCGCAAAGAGGCATGGCAACGCAGGTGGACACGAGATGCGCAGAAGGCCGAGAGGAGCCAAGAGGCGCTGGCCAAGCTGAGGCAGGCGGCCTTGGCCCAAGAGAATGCCCCCGAGCCCATCAGCAAGGACATCATCGGCTCCATCACCCAGCACCTGAAGCGCAATGCTGGCCAAGGAGCGGACTGGTGGAGGGCTCCAGAGCTCAAGGCCATGGGCGCCCAGGGGCTGGAAGACTTCGTGCAGTGCCTGACCAGCTGTGAGCAACGGGCAGCGTGGCCGTGGCAATTCTACTTGGTGCTGGAGCTGCTGCTGGGCAAGAAGCCAGGAATCGGCGGTGAGCGCCCCATCGGCCTCATGCCCATGCCGTACCGCATCTGGAGCGCAGCCAGGAGGCCCATAGTAGCCACCTAGAGCAAGACAACAGCGGGCTTCTGGGACACGGCAGTAGCTGGCTCCTCAGCGCTACGAGTGGCAATGCACAGACTGATGAGGGCAGAAGCCGCCACGGAGATGGGCTTTCATGCAGCAGGAGTCTTCTACGACGCGGCAAACTTCTACGACAACATAGGCCTCGACCAGCTGATCGAGAAGGCCAGCGCCCTCCAGTACCCGTTGCTGCCGCTGGCAATGGCCGTGCAGATGTACCTTGCGCCCAGGGCCATCATGGCCCACAGCCTCTTCTCGGACATCTTCGAGCCTGCCAACAGCATGGTAGCTGGCTGTGGCCAAGCGGTCGACCTCACCAGACCGCTCTTGTATGGCATCCTGGATGCAGCGCACAGGCACCACATCTTCGTCGTCATGCAGCAGTACCTGGACGACTTGGCCCTGCAGGTAGAGGGTGCGCGGCGGCAGGTCATTGACCAGATCAAGCACGTGGCAGCGCTGGTGCACGATGGATTCAAGCAGCTCTCGATACCCATCTCCGTCAAGACGGCAGTGGTGGCCTCGGACAAGGACCTCCAGGCAGAAGTCGCCAGCATCCTGGACAGCCTGGGCACCCCCAACAAGCAACCAGGTGTAGTGCGCGACCTCGGCGTGGACACCAGCCTCGGCAAGCAGCTGCGGCGACCCACCCATGCCGCGCGCCAGGCCAAGGCCAAGCAGAGGGTGGCCAAGCTCAAGGACCTAGCGAAGACGGACGCCAGAGGCGCGGCAAAGGTCTATTCAGCAGGGGCCTACTGCCAGCAGGCCTGGGACTTGCCAGCGCACGGCATCACGCCCACGGAGGCGAAGTCGGTCAGGGCTACGGGGGCAGCGCTCCTCACAGGCGGACACAAGGCTGGACGCTGCACGTCCACCATCCTCCTGATCCAGAGGGGGACGCAAGAGGCAGTAACCCGAGCCATCGGCGGCCAGATCAAGCAGTTCTGGCTCACCATAGTCGACCACCCGACGGAGCTCAAGAGGTACCAGAGAGGTTGGCTCCTGCTCTACGCCAAGCTGGACGCCCTGGAACCCAACCGCCGGTGGCAGCAGGTCAAGGGGCCTATGGCAGGGGTCATCGCGCAGCTGCTTGGGTTAGGCTGGATACCGCGACGCCTGGACAGCTGGATCAGCCCAGCAGGAGACGAGTGGGCCTACAAGCCAGATGACATTCCTCACTTCGGCGCGCTCCTGCATGAGGTCCAGCAGAGCGCGCAGCAGCAGCTCTGGCAGCAGGCAGCTGGCCATCGCAGTGGAGAAGGACTTCAGGCTGGAGGCGACCTCTATCAGCTGCAGCGCCACCTGAGGAGGAGGAGGCGCAAAGGACAGCATGCAGAGGCAGCCATGCTGGAGACCATAGCGGTGGCGGGTATCTGGACCAGGGAGCGTCGCAGGGCGGCCAACCTCAACCAAGAAGGCGACGACACCTGCGCGAGATGCGGCGAGGCGATCGAGACAGAGGAACACCGCTACTACGCATGCCCTGCCAACGCAGAGATAGGGCACAGCAATGACACCGACCTGGCGAAGAAGGCGAAAGACGCGCTGGACCAGCGGCAAGACCTGCACTTCTGGCTCCGCGGCACCCCGCCAGCGGCCTGGGCAGCCAAGGTCGACCCAGACGAGGACGCGGCGAAGGCGGCGCAGATCTTCTGCACCAGCGAAGAGGCTCAGGCGGCAGCCCAGTCAGGGTACAAGGTTCGAGCAGACTATGTCTTCACGGACGGCTCAGGTGGTGCAGGGGAAACGGCCAAGGACCCCCGCCTCAGACGCTGCGGCTGGGCAGTGGTGGCCTCCAGGTTCGACGAGCAAGGACGCCCGCAGGAAGTGGCCGCCTGGTACGGCACGATCAGGGCACCGCACACGGTGCCGCGGGCAGAGCTCACCGCCATGAGCAAAGCCGTCGGGTACACCACGGCGGCGACGGCCAGGGGGCTCAACATAGTCAGCGATTGCAAGTACGCCCTGGACGCACTCAAGCAGATCCAGGATCCTGAGGACCTGGACTACAGGAGCACGAACTACGACCTCTGGCTCCAGACGAAGCAGCAGCTGCAGAACAGCACGGACACCATCATGGGCCACCACATCCCAAGCCACCTGATTGAGCACCCAGCCGAGCTGGAGAGGTGGAATGGTCCCACCTGGTGGGTCATTGGAAACGAGATGGCAGACAAGTACGCAGGCTGGGGAGCGGAGCATGGAGCACTGGATCCAGCCATCATCGCGCAGCAGCAGATCAGGGACCATATCACCATGGCGGTGCAAAACCGGCTGCTGGCCATCAACATGGCGGTGGCGGTGGAGGACCCCAATAAGGCCCCTCAGCGTCCCAAGGCCAAGCGCCGAAAGCCGCAGGCGGCAAGGGACAGGGCAGCCCAGCTGGGACACGACTTGCGCAAGCTACATCCGCGATGGTGGTGTGCAACGTGTCGCAGTGGCCCAGCCAAAGGACAAAACATCAAAGACTGGCTGGCAGAGACGGGAGAATGCCTCGGGAAGTACGGCGGCCACCAGGACCAACACGGCAACGTCGGGCTCGACTTCAAGGCGGTGCAGATCGGCACGCAGGTGGTGCACGTCTCCCACAAGACGCAGTTCACCCATGGCTGGCTCTGGTGCGAGAAATGTGGCGGCACCAGCTACCTTGGGGACCACAAGAGCAGGATCGTGGCAGGAGTGGCAAGGAAGCTGGCCAGGCCATGTCAGCCCCCAACAGCAGCAGGGAGGCGGGTCTTGGCGGACACGCAGAGGGGGCAAGCTGCCAAGAGGAGCGAAGCCAGCAGCAGACCCAGCTGATGAGGTTCTCAACGAGATCACCATGCCTGGTGATTTCAAGCTCGGCCTGAGTAACCACGAGGCGATCGACCTGGACGGGGGCAGCTCAGAGGCAGGGGACCCGCAGCCAGCTCCACAGCTGCCACCCAGCCATCCGCACTCTGTCGTCCAAGCCAGCTGGAGGCTCGTGGACCACATGGAGGGCTACGCGGAGCAGTGGATGAACATGGTCGACCAAGAGGTCTGGGACGACATGGACGACTGGATGGAGCACTGCGTACCGTACCTCCTGGCCATCACCAATGTGGGCGGCAGAACGGACACGCAAGAGCAGACCAGGGCCGTCACCGTGCAGGAGCTTCAGCAGATCAAGGACTTCTGCGAAGAAGTCTGGCGCAACACGCACCGCACGCGACGGAGGCTCATGACCAGGATGCTTACCCTCCCGTACGGTACAAGGCAGCAGGCAGCAAGAGTGCACATGGACGCTTTCCAGAACAGAAGGAACAACATCCTAGCGCACAGCATCTCCAGCAGCGAGCGCAGGCCGCTGCCGAGAACAGCGGAGGCCAGCCGAGAGTGGTCACCAGAAAACCTGGACGATGATGACTCGACCCCAGACAGTGGAGCCCCAGAGCTGGAGGGTGAGCCGAGCAACCAGGAGATGGAGACCATGGCAGGACCTGATCAGAGGAACGACGCCAACAGCCTGATGCAGACGGTCGTGCAGGTGGCAGTAGCGCTAACCAAGCCAGTGGGGCCCGACCTGATGAAGTTCGTGAGCGAAGCCGATGAAGCCGGCCTGCTCCACCCAAGGCTTCGACACAACAAAGGAGAAGCTGACCAGGACCCAGAGCAGGAGGTGGCGTGGCTCGAGAGGAACAGGCTCGAGCAGCTCATGCAGTCGCTGGCAGGCAGCTGGATCCAGAAAGAGGGCGAACAGGGCTGGCCATCGTGGCAGGCTGCGTGCGTGCCCCATGTGCTGAGGGCGCTGCGGACTGGCGTCTACCAGAGGCTGTTCAGCAACGTGTCAGGGCTGAGCCGCCAGCGCAGCCAGCGCCGAGCGGCGGAGGAGATCTGCCGCATGGCATGGCTCAACAGCGGAGAGGCGCGCAGGCAGAGCCAGCAGCAGGACCCGAAGGAGGCAGAGCGGCGCAGAGCAATGGCTGAGCAGTTCCTGGGCGTGACTGAGCCAGTGGTGAGGAGCCGCAGCCCGCGACCGCAAGCGGCAGTGCGAGTGCCAAGCAGGGCTCCAGCCAGACAGCCGAGGAGGAACCCAGAGGCCAGGGCCGCCAGCAGCCCCGCCGAGCTGCGCACGGCAACGCCAGCGCCCGAGCTCGAGAGGCCCAAGGGACCCAGGGTACCGCAGCCAGAGCGGCCCCTGGAGGCGGGAAGGGCGGAGGAGCAGCAGAAACCCTCCAGCAGGCCCCTGTGCGGAGAGGGGACAGGCCAGCATGGACCCCTGCGCGGCGAGGGGGTAGGCCGCAGAGAGCCCCAGCGTGGCGAGGGGTTAGGCCACAGCCCTGCGCCAGACGGGATGCAGAGGGGTGCCCGTCCCCCACCAGCAGGACGGAGCACCATGGACATGGCAGACCTCGACCACTTCCTTGAAGAGGAGAACAGCGAGGATTGCCTCCAGCAGCCCGTAGACAAGCAGGACAGCGACGACAACCACCAGCAGATCCCAGATGTACAGCACAGCATAGGGTACCACCTGGCAGACCGCAGAGGACCCCAGCGTGGCGAGGGGTTAGGCCACGGAGGACCCCAGCGCGGTGAGGGGTTAGACCGCAGTGCCAAAGGCAAGCAGAGGCTCGAGGCGGAGGTCCCTGACGAGCCCAGTGAGCATGACGCGAACTTTTTGACCAACAGTGTGGTAGACAGGACCTCGCAACTAACAGAGCGGACCCATACCCTGGGAAACCGACAGACTGAACGCGAGGGGGAGGGCTTGGCCCGTGGATACCACGTGAATCGCGAACACAGCGAGTGGCATAGTCGGGGGACCTCGCCTGAGCTAGTGGGCAGTAGCACCGAGGACGGGGACAGTGCGAGACTCGGCGTTCCCCCGCGTGGCGAGGGGTTAGGCCACAAAACTGCGCAGCCCGAGACGACGGCAGACTACGACGACACAGACCTGCAGCGGGACCTGGATAAGTTTTCCGGAGACTTTCCCCAGCGCGGTGAGGGGTTAGACCGCATGGAACCCTTGCGCGGCGAGGGGCTAGGCCACGGCAATCCCCAGCGCGGTGAGGGGGTATACCGCAGTGCCAAAGGCAAGCAGAGGCTCGAGGCGGAGGTCCCTGACGAGCCCAGTGAGCATGACGCGGACCTTTTGACCAGCAGTGTGGTAGACAGGACGTCGCAACTAACAGAGCGGACCCATACCTTGGGAAGCCGACAGACTGAACGCGAGGGGGAGGGCATGGCCCGCGGATACCACGTGAACCGCGAACACAGCGAGTGGCATAGTCGGGGGACCCCGCCCGAGCCAGTGGGCAGTAGCACCGAGGATGGGGACAGTGCGAGACTCGGCGATCCCCCGCGCGGTGAGGGGTTAGACCGCAGCAGGCCCCAGCGTGGCGAGGGGTTAGGCCACGGAGTACCCCAGCGCGGTGAGGGGTTAGACCGCAACGATCCCCAGCGTGGCGAGGGGTTAGGCCACGGCGGACCCCATAGTGGTGAGGGGTTAGACCGCAGCAGGCCCCTGCGTGGCGAGGGGTTAGGCCACATGGGACCCCAGCGCGGTGAGGGGTTAGACCGCAATAGGCAGGCCACGGAGCACCCCAGCGCGGTGAAGGGTTAGACCGCAGCAGCCCCCAGCGTGGCGAGGGGTTCGGCCACGATTTCCCCCAGCGCGGTGAGGGGTTAGACCGCACCGACCCCCAGTGTGGCGAGGGGTCAGGCCACGACGGACCCCAGCGCGGTGAGGGTTTAGACCGCAACAGACCCCTGCGTGGCGAGGGGTTAGGCCACCACGGAGCACCCCAGCGCGGTGAGGGGCCAGACCGCAGCAGGCCCCAGCGCGGCGAGGGGTTAGGCCGCGGAGGACCCCTGCGCGGCGAGGGGCTAGGCCGCAATGCACCCCAGCGTGGCGAGGGGTTAGGCCACAGCCCTGCGCCAGGCAAGGCGGCCGTGAAGGCCCACGAGTCCAGGGACCAGCGGCCAGGGCGGTCCCTGGAAGAGCGCAGAGCGGAGGAGCGGCTGCGGCCGTCCATCAGGCTGCTCCTCAAGCTCTGAGAGGGCGGCGGCAGCATATCTTCAGACTGCCGCCGCTCACGGGGCGACTCCATGAGTCATTGAGCGGCGGCAGTACGACGCCGTGAGATGAGGCCGCTGGCCCACCCCGCCTCGGGCCGTTCTGCCTGCGCGGGGTGCCGAGACCAGGGGCGCCCACTCACGGGCGGGAGCACGCGGGTTTAAACTCCTCCTCTTCCCCCACTCGCCCTTAAGGGGCCCGGGCGCATGCCCGCACAGGCGATCCGATCCGATCCGATCCTCTTCCCCCGCTCCTCCTTGGCTTCTTCCTTTCTCTCCTCCTCCTTCTCCTCCTCCTTGTTCTCATCCTCCTCCTCCTTGCTCTCCTCCTCCTCCTCCTCCTCCTCCTCCTCCTCGTCGTCCTCCCCCTCCATCTCCCTCCCTCCCTGTCCTGCGAGTGGGGAGGGCGCGGGACGCCCAAGCGCCACAGCGCCCAAAAGCGCCGGGCTTCGGGGCCGGCCCAGCGGCTTTGATTCGCAACCGAGACAGGCGGGCGGGGCGGCGAGGCAGAGGGAGCTCGGCCTCGAGGACCAGGACTACCTGAGGAGGCAGATGGAGGAAGGCGCCAGACGCTGCAACGGGGACGATCGCGAGGAGCAGGCGGAGGAGGAGGAGGAGGAGGAGGGAGAGAGGAGGGGGATGGGAGAATGGGGAGGAGGGGGAGGAGGGAGGAGGAAGAGGAGAGGAGGAGGAGGAGGAGGAGGAGGAGGACGGGGAGGGGGCGGAGGAGGAGGAGGACCAAGAGGAGGAGGAGGAGGAGGAGGAAGAGGAGGATGGGGAGGACCAGTGCAAACCCAAGGCGCAACAAAGATGTTGCAATACACCTTTCCTCCTAGCTCCATCTTCAGAGGCCCCTACAAGAATAAATGCTCATCGCAGGAAGTGGCCTATTGAAAGGCAGCCGTCCGAACATTTGCTTATGAAAAATAAGTCGGATTTTATCCACTAGGACTGCAAAAAGGGGTGTGTCTCGCCAGGACAAGAAACAGTACAGCACATCACAAAGTTTATTTGATACAGTTGACAGGGTTCAGTCACGCAGTTCCAGACATTGTCTAAGATTTCCAGATCGTGCCCAAACAGAATTCCTTGAATTTCAACGCCACGAATCAACATGACACTTGCGCCCTTGCAATCTTCAGCCGTGCCAGAACAAGATTCCTGGGACTTCAGCATTGCGAATCCACGTGGCCGCTGCGTCCTGCCAGTCCGCAGCCGTGCCAGAACACCATTCCTGGGACTTCAGCATTGCGAATTTCTTTCACCTGTTGCAAACAGTTAACAACGAATGTGCGCGGTGTTAAGGCGAGAGCCACAGTTTGAAAAGGAAGATTTCCAGATCGTGCCCAAACAGAATTCCTTGAATTTCAACGCCACGAATCAACATGACACTTGCGCCCTTGCAATCTTCAGCCGTGCCAGAACAAGATTCCTGGGACTTCAGCATTGCGAATCCACGTGGCCGCTGCGTCCTGCCAGTCCGCAGCCGTGCCAGAACACCATTCCTGGGACTTCAGCATTGCGAATTTCTTTCACCTGTTGCAAACAGTTAACAACGAATGTGCGCGGTGTTAAGGCGAGAGCCACAGTTTGAAAAGGAGCTGGCTTCCATCCGTGAAACTGTTGCAAGCCTTGGCGACGAGTGCGAGCGGCGCTAAGGCGAGAGCACCATTTCGAAAGCGACCCGCCCTTAATCGTTGACGCTGCTGCAGATTTCGAGCAGCAGGACCACAACTGGTGAGGAAGTCTTGGGCGAGACGCCCAGCCCAGCCCACAGACACGTCTGGGCACGCGGCAGGGGGAGTTCTTTGAGAGGAAAAGGACAAGGAATGGAGCAGGAGGAGGAGGTGGAAGAGTGGGAGGAGGAGGAGGAGGAGGAGGAGGAGGAGGAGGAGGAGGAGGAGGAGGGGGGGAGGAGGAGGAGGCAGCAGGAGGAGGAGGAGGAGGAGGAGGAGGAGGAGGAGGAGGAGGAGATCGGCGGCGTCGCCGAAGGGGGAAGTGAGAGACGGGGGCAGGCTTTCTCAGAAGGCGCCAGAGTTCCGAAGAATGCTCAGCAGGCTCCGCAAAAGGCTGGAGGCCTTCGAAGCCTCCTGAGGAGGCTTCCCCCCTGGGCCTCCCGCTGTTCAGACTTTCTTCCCCCCCTGGGCGCGTCGCTGACGCCAGGCACTCGGTGAGCGCAGCTGCCGCGGCCGCGAGGTGAGCTATCGCGCCGCGCGCGCGGTGCCGCGCCAGAGGGGCCACCTGCTTGCTGCGAGCCACGGGTCGGCCAGCGTGCGGTGCACAGGCGACGTGGCCTGGCCGCCTCGCCTCGCGGCCGGACCCCCTCGGGTCGTGAACAGAATCGCGGCGGGAGGTGTTCGACTAGACGTAAGAGTGACCTTTCGCCGGAGTGACCCTTAGTGCGGGCACAGATGGGTCCCCAGATGGCTAAAAAGCGAGGCAGTAGCAGCTGCTTGCGCGCCCAGGTTTGGTCCCCCCGCGGCCCCCCAAAAGGTCGCGCACCAGAGGTCACTCTTGCCGAGGTGTGGGATCACTTTCGGCCCCTCCGGGCCCCTCGCTGGGCCCCGGGGCCGGCCAAGAGCGACTCGGGGCGAAAAGCCCCGGCGAAGGCGTCCCAACATCCGGGGGCTTACTTCGTGAGGAAGTGACGCCGGGGGGTTGGGAGGCTTGGGGGGGAGGCGGCAGGGGCGGATGGCCAGGGGGGGGAGGCAGCAGGGGCGGAGACAGCCGAGGGGGGGGGGGCATTGCACGTACGCGCCCCCCTGGGAGCCTCACACATGGACGATCGGCGCCCCATGGGTGCACGGAGTGGTGCTCTCCCATGAGCTGTCCGCGCCTGTTGCAGCCGCCGAGAGGCGGGGACGCCGTGGAAGGCCGCTCGGCACGAAACAGCGGGGTAGTTGGAGTTTGGACGAGGGTGCCTTGAGAGGCAGCAGGTCTGGAGCGGGCGAGGGTATGGGGGAGGGAAGGAGGGAGAGATAGAGAGCGAGAGAGAGAGAAGGGGAAAGGGAAGTTAATGATGAAGTGCTATGCATGTAAACATTCGTGCGCATGTGCAGACATGTGTATGTTTACATTCGTTCATTCATACATATATGTACTACATGTGTACGTATGCGCTTGTAGGTGAAAGCGCATATGGTGGGTACATGGAAAAGGTGGAAGGAGAAGAGAGGGGCAGGTGGAGAGATGGCGCAGTGAGTCAGAGAGAGGGAGAGGGAGAGGGAGAGGAAGAGGGGGGGAACGAAAGAGAGAGAGAGAGAGAGAGAAACAACAAAAACGAGAGCGAGAGAGAGAGAGAGAGAGCCGTTATGAATAGGAATTGCCGTACACTTTCCTAGCCCAGTGTTTAAGCAAGAGTGCGAAAAGGTATGAGCATGCAGTTCACCAGGGGTGTCCAGAGATATCCTCATGTTGAAAAACACCGCCCTCCCATCCGTGCAAGTGGCGCATAGGTTCACATGTCTGGTCATGAGCTTCGAGGAGGTCTCATCGGAGAGCCCCAATTTGATAAGGAGCCGTCCTCCAGCCGTGCAATTGCTACATCAGCTGAAGCATCTGGCCTGTTCCAGGATGTTTCAAGCGATAGCCCCATTTGGAAAATGAGTCGCCTTCCAGTCTTGCAGCGGCTGCAAGCTTTTCAGACGAATGCGCGCGCTAAGGCGAGCTCGCCATTTTGAAAAGGAGCCACCCTCGATAAAGGTAGCTGCTGCAAAGCTGAAAGACAAAAGTCAAAGCGCACAGCGCTAAGGCGAGAGCTCCATTTTGAAAACGACCTCATCCCTCCGTGTAACTGCTGCGAGTTTCAATCTTCATGTTTAATACATTGTGGCGAAGTCTCAGGTGAAACGCCTGGCCCGCCCTACGGGTACGTCCGGGGGTGCGACAGGAAGAAGTCATCGATATGGAAGAGGGATGCAGGCGGAGGAGGAGGATCATGGTGGAGGGAGAAGGGAGGAGGTAGGAAAAGGGATGAGGGAAGAGGGATGAGTCATTTATAAGAGTCAGAGTATGGCGTTGCGCTGATTCGAAAACCAGCGCTACCCGCTGAATTCCTTGAAGCTCCATTGCGCCCGATCAGCATGATGGGCTGTCGCAGCGCCTTTAGACTGTTTGCGCCTTCTTCCTTCTCTTCGCCTCCCCTTGTTCCTTCCACTCCTCCTCCTCCTCCTCCTCCTCCTCCTCCTCCTCCTCTTCCTCCTCCTCCTTCTCCTCCCTCGTCATCCTCCTCGTCCTCGTCCTCCACGTCCTCCTCCTCGCTCTCGTCGCTTTCCTTCTCCCCCCACACGCCTCCCCGTGCTCCCGCTCTTCGCCCTCGCCCGCGCCCCTCTCCTCCGCCTCCGCCTCCTCCCCCGCCTCGGGCCGCCCCGCCGCGCGCTCCTCCCCCCGTGCTCCTCCGCCGTGCTGCTCCTCCTGCTCCCCTGCGGCGCACGGGCTCCCCGCTCTCTTCCTGCAAGGGGACAGCGCGGCGGCGGCCTCCTTTGAGGGGCTGGAGGCTCCGCCCTGCCCCGGGCGGGGCCTCGGGCAGCGGCCTCGGGAGAGCGCGCCCCTGGCCCTCGGCGAGGTGCTGCCAGAAGGTGCCCTGGGCCCCACTGGCCGATTTACTCCCCTAGATGGGGATATCGGTCGTTCCCTTCAGGTTTCTAGGGGTGTATCCCCAACTGGGGTGGTAGTTTGGTGGGGGTCTCGAAGGGGATGGGGATGGGGATGGGGATTGGTGAAGCGATACCGAGGGAAGACCGTATTAGCAGCCGCGGATTTGCCAGCCCTCGCCCAGCTTCTGGATGGCGCCAGAGGCCAGGGGGCCCTGACTCCAGATCCGCCCTACTTTGGCTTTGTTCCCCACTTAAAATTGCGTCGGAAATCCACCTGTAAGAAGCCGAAAAAATAGGGCGGGAACTTGTTGCGCCCAACACAAAAGAGGGCGGAACTCCACAGAAGTAGGGCGGAAACAGCCACAGAAACGTGGGGCGGAAACTGGCATCAGCGGGGCTTGAAAAGTCAGGCGGGAATTCCAAGCCCTGCTTACGCATCTCCCCAAAGCAGGGCGGATCCGGAGTCGGGGCTGGCCGAAGGGGGCCTCCGGGTGCCGCCAGAGGGTGCCCCCCAGGGAGGCCCCGCGGCCTCTGCAGGGCACCCCTCTCGCGATGCACAGAGGGCCTCGAGAGAAGGCGAACAGCAAAAAAGGCACACAGGTTTGAGCGATCGCGCGCGATCGCCCCCTCCCCTCATGTCCCCTCCTGCTTCTGCCAGAAATGGGCGCTGAACGCATGCAATCCGCAAACATGGGGGAAGTAGGTGGAGCCCGCGCGACCCCATATGGGGGGCCCTTTTCGCAAGTGGCATTGCTTTGTATTGCGGTGCCTTGCATTGCTTCGCAGTGCTTCGCATTGCTGTGCATTGCTTGGCATTGCATGGCATTGCTTGGCACTGCTTGGCGTTGATTCTCGTTGCTTGACGTTACTTGTCATTGCTTGGTATTGCTTTGCATTGCTTGGCATTGCTTGGCACTGCCTGGCACTGCTTGGCAGAATCTAGATGAAGGAACCCGGGGAACCCGAGGTAATGCAACAAGACCCAGGAACCAGGAAAACGCGAGAAAAGCGTATTTCAATACAATATGGAAACAAGACTCCGGAACCCGGGGAACCCGAGAAAGGCCTGCTTCAAAAACAGTAAGGAAACAAGACCAATATACCCAGGGAGCCAGAGCAAGGCTTCTTCAAAAACAGCACGGAAACAAGACCAGGGAACCCAGGTAACGCAAGGCGATCTTTCGAAAGCAGTAGGGAAACGAGACCAAGGAACTTGGGGAACCAGAGGAAGGCATCAGGGGAGGCGGAACAGTAGGGTGGAACTCTCCGCCCCTGCTCAGGAAAATTGTCCAATGAACGGCGGATTCGAAATCAGGGCAGCGGCATGGGTATGTCTTCCACTACCGAGAAAAGCTGGGGACACCTTGCCCTGACTCTGTATCCGCTCTACCTGGGGCGATCTCCCTACGCGCTCCTGAGACGGAGAAGCCAGCGCCGGGGTGGCGGCAGCGGTATGGATTTTTCCCCACCATCCTGTGGTGTTGGGTCCTCGTTTTGAAGAGACAGCGCCCCGCGACCCACCTCCTTCCTCCTTCCTCCTCCTCCTCCCCCCCCATCCTCCCCCTCCTGGCCTCTGCTCTTCACATGTCTCTGCTTCGGCACACACAGTACAGCGCTTGGTGGCCCCATAGGGAGCTCCACCGAAGGCCCCCATGGGGGGGGCCACATGCGTCTCCCACGCCCAGGACTGCGTTTCATGGCCCCATAGGGAGCTCCACCGAAGGCCCCAGTGTGGGCGGGCCACA